>VWZG01006793.1:403606-640815 GCA_013396735.1 Grallaria varia
GTTTTTTCCTAACTCTGGACTTTCCTAATTGGAAAACTAAAGCTGGTTTTGAGCAGTTTAAGCTGTTCAGCGTAACATACTAGAAATGGCAGATACAGAGCAGAAATGAGAACCGGTTGTAAACATTCTCTGTCAGCTACAGAAGCAGTGCCTTCTGATGGAGTACCTCAGGCTGGACTCTGTGGCTGCTGATTGTCCTCCTATTCATTCCTCTGGAATTAATGGTAGAAACATAGACTGAATGTTAATAGAAGTTGAGGCCAGGGTTCACGATGTGTCATTAAGTAAAAGCTGGCAATCTCCCAGAAAGTCTCCTGGGAACTATTTTACTGGTGGATATTAGTGAAAGGGACAGCTGGATGGAGAAGGCTCTTGGAACAGGGATGCCATGAAGAACTAAGTTCAATAGAAGTTGATTTTCACCTGAAAGGGCAATATCATGGCAAAACCAGTGCATATCGAGGCATGGTGAGTGATTTTTGGGGGCTGCAGTGTTGTCTGTGGTATGATTAAATGGTAATGCCCTGGTCTGTTGGCTGTCTCTGGTCAGGTTAGGATCAGCAAGGGGTTTTGAAAAGCAGGAGGTGATGTGTTTCAGCAACAGATAGTTTTATCTTCCTGATTTTATTTTTTAATCCACCCTCTGCTTAGGACACTACTGGTTTTTGTGAATGTTAAACCTGAGCCGAAGCAACAAGTGAAAATCATTTTTGTAGCAGGTTTCCTCTGAAATCATGAGTACTTTCACCCCACCTGTGCCTCTGGATAGACTTTATTGATATCAGCCCTCCCTCCCTTTATTCCCTTTCTATATTGCTCTGTGCTCTCTGTGGGTGTTTTATTAACTTGCATCCTGCAAAAATTCAATAAAAATATACAATTTTTTCCTGTCTTTCCTCCTCCTTCTTTTTTTTTTCTTCCATGCTGTCTTTCACAGACAGAGCTCTGGGGAAGGCTTCTTTGGTTAGTTATGAGGAACAGATGGGATTCAAGAAAAGGTACTTTCTGTTCCGTACCCACCCAAATTGGAGGTAATTAAGTTACAGTGAGGCATCATTTACGTTAGCAGTTTCTTTGGTGAGATCAAGGCTATTAAGGGTACATGTGAGAAGTAGTAGGATCCAAGTCGGTGGTGCTTTGAGAAAATAATTGGTACTGTGTTTTTTCTAAATGCCTTTGCAGCCAGCCTGGGAACAGGGGCTGTAGTGGGACAGTTGGGTCTCGCACAGCTTTTTATCTCCATAGCTCTCCTCAAGTGTCGAGCAATCCTTGCAGATGCTCCGATGAGACAGGTGAACTTCTTCCTTTATAAAGAAGGGAGTGAAATGGAGCGTGCAGCTCCTCGTGGTAGGAAGGAGACAGAGAAGAAAGATGGGAATTTGAGATTTCCTGACGTAAATGTCATGACTTATTACTGTCACTGTCGTTCAGTGTTCATCTCTGAGCCGCTGGGCGGGTTCAGCAGCACAGGAGTCTTGATGCTTCAGCAGGGTCTCAGTCAAGCCCTCAAATCACCCATGATCTCTGGTTTAAAACCACAAAAGGGTTCCTGAGCCCGTCATGCCTGTTCTTGCAGATTTTCTTCAGTCCTCCTGCAGCCTGAGGTCTGCCACACTTTCAGCTCAGCAGATGCTCCCAGGCTGTTGCCCAGTTTCAGGAACTGTCACCTGCAGTGTGGGGTTAAGCTCACAGGCACAGAGCAGCGAGCTGTCTGCTCATCCCCATTGTTTTTGCCCACTCTGGGTGTTGCAAAGGGATGCTGTAATTAGCACCAAGCCAAATTCAGATCCTCTTCTATCAACAAAGTCTCCTTGAAGCCCTCCAGGCCTCCATCTGCATCCAGCAACTCTTGGGGGCAGGGGGGAAATTTCCTGCCCAGTTTCTTCCTCTTGTTTGCTCAGTTTTATTTTCTCAGATCTTTATTCCCCGCTGTGCTTTCTCCTTGGAGTAGCCCAGATGGAACCATGGTTTACGTCAGCGTTATATGAGCTTGTGCTTTTTTGTATGTTTAATTCCATGAAATGCCAGACTCATTTCTTTTTTTAGTTTTGCTCTCTGGAAGAACTGGCATTTCTTTTCTGTCTTAGGAGAAGGTTGATCACCTTTCTGGTGTGTTAGTGCCATTCTGGAAGATGGCTTTGGAGAGGAGAGCACGAAGCATGGTGTTAGAGAGAAGGGGAGTTAAGCCCAGGGGGCTGCATCTGTTCAAATTCAAGATGCTTTGCTTTGGGTTGCTTGTCATTGTTATGTTGTAAACTTTTTGAGGCAGGAGCTGTTTGCTGCTCTGGACAGGGAAGAATGGAGCCCTTCTTCCTCCAGCTGTAATAGGTCACTTCAGCAGTGTAAGTGTTCCTGCTGTCAAGGCCCATCATTATACAGTTATTGCCTATGAAGGAACAAAGGATAGTGAAAGACGGAGATCCTTCCACAGGAAAAGTTGTCCTTGATGTGACCTGTCCAAGACACTCGTGCCCTGTCCGAGGCACCCATTACTGAAATAAATGTCTTCCTCCCACTAACACAAAGTGCTGTCACTGAGCTACTGGATTGATTCATAATACATCTTCATTCTGTAATTTCCATTAGGATTTATACTTCTTAAAATTATATTTAGGAAAAAAAATCTATTTTTATGTCTGTCCCTAGCCTTCATGGGGCTTTACTCAACTAGTATAAGAATATAAGAAAGTTAATTTACTATGTCTTCATATAAATTAATCTCCTGTTTTTCCTTATATTGCAAGTTATCACCTCGTTTATTATATGCAGCTCAGGGTGAGCAGTTTTAAAAAGGCCTCTGACAGTTATAAAATGAATGGTGTGAGATGTCAGATGCATTTACTAAAAATGTGGAAAATTATAAGAAACAGAGGATGTAGATGCACGTTGTCTCAAGTCACTTGCCACCAGCAGGCACCTTCAATACCACAATTTATCCTCCCACTCAGTGAGTTCTGCATGACAATTTCATTGATATTGTGCTCTGTGCTCAATATAAATTGTTTTGAAATAGTAGTTATGAAACTAACAGGTCATTAGGTGAGTCTATCAAGAGTTTATTGTGTGAGACACCCCTTAAAAAGCCCCAAACTCTCTTGCCAGCAGAGCTAAACTTAGTACCATTTTCACTTTTGAGTCGTGGTAAATTATTCTGCTCACAAATGCTAAAACTTGATATGTTTATGGAAAAAGCTTGTTTTAGTAATTACACTTACTCCACTTTATTGTGAGCTTCCTGCAACATCAGTCTTAAGGTCCTGGTGTTTCCTGATGTTGGATATTTATCATACATTTGTGCCTCTGGCGGGTTGACAGGTACAGTGGGAACTTCATACAAGATTCATGGCAGCTTCATACTTTTTTGAGGAACAAAATTATGATGCAGAAAGTCTGTGTGCATGTGGGGATGTATATTAAAAAGCACAGTGTTTGTGACTGTATAATAGATATATTCACATATAACTGTGAGGAAAGGTTTTGAAAACATGCATTAAAAACTTTGCCAAAGGTAATTGAAGGTGAGGAAGTTTAATTAAGGAATCCAGCAATAACTGTAGCATCTGTGGATATGAAAGTTTAAGGAGAACGTGCACATCACTCTGTCTCTTGGTTTAAAAGCTGCAGACTTTATAGGATAGTTTATATTTAGTAGCATGATTTAAAGCCTTTCTTTGCATCTGCCACATTTTGGCAGTGTGACAGTATCACTGACACAATCACTTCTGAAGATCAGCTTTCCTTCTGCAGCCCCAGGGCTCTGTAGTTCTATAGGTGCGGTGGCATCGGTGCTTCTGGTGTCTCTGCTCATGGTTGCTCAAAGGTTATCTAAATCCAAACCCTCTTTCTTTCTGTATTTTGTGTTTGTACAGCAACTGCTGGTTAAGATATCCCTTATCAGAGATTGCTTTTGGGGAAAATTTCTTTCAGATTTCTTAAGTTCTCAAAAAACTCTCCTTGGCTGTTTGCGACTCTCCCATGCCTTGCACACACAGAGCTCTCAGACTGGAGGATGCTTAGACCTGTTTGGGTCTCAGCAAGCCCTTCAGAATCTTACTCTTGCAATTCACTCATTTTTCAAGCAGTAATTGGAATTTTCTGCAAGCACGAGTGTCTCATGTTAAACAGAGTGATGACAGAGAATAATAAAATGAAAAGCCCTTTTCCCTCAGGGCAGGAAATTTTTGTTCAAAACAGCACTGCGAACTCTTAACTACAGGCTCTCCTTTTCCATCCCTTTGATTTTGGTATGTCATCTTTTTAGGGAAAGACAGTCTGATTTCAGCAGCTTTTCCCCCTAATATAATGATTCCACAATGTGGTGGCTTTCTCTGGAATGGGAAGACCCCTGAAAGGTGCCACTGATTTTTGTCGAGGCTTTCGGGGATTTTTGTGCCTTTACCTCTGCAGCCCCACGTTAAATCGCTCAGCAAGAGATATGTCATTCAAATAATTCTTTTTGGCCTTGTATCTAAATGCAGTCTTTAGGCTTCATCCTGCGGGATTCACTTTATTTCTTCTTCCCAGGAGGGACTGAAGGGGAGAGGAGAGGTTAAAGAGAGACTGACTTTCCAGCCAGTCTGGATCTGCAGTGTATGTCTTGCCTCCTGTCACTACTCACGTGGCTTAAGCACCTTTACCAGTGCCTTCCTGGCCCTACTGATACAGCTCCTTCTTAATTGGCAAAAAGTGACGATGAGATCTTATGGCATCAAGTAACAGTTTTGCGTATTTTGTTCCCAGAAAACAGAGAGAAGCCCCAGACTGTGATTTCTGAAGGCTCTTAAAATGCATTGAATTCCATAGTGAATTTCACTGATACTTGTTTGTTTAAAGCAATATTTTCCTGTTCGAAAATCCAACCTGCTATTGAAGTTCATTGCTTTGGAGCTGAGCAAGGGCACTGTTTCCTTTGTCTTTCTCAGTGAGAAATAAAGGAACTGGTTTTGTTTCCTGATGGTGACATTTCTTTTTGGTGTTTCTTGAGATTTGGCTCATGATGGAGCAGTTCAAGTGTGATGGAGACTCAGGGGCAGAGATTCAGATCTTTAGTGTTGCTCAGCTAAATGCAGAGATGGTTGGGCAGGTCACAGCTGCCAGTCTGTGCAAAGGAAAGCATCCCTGTTTATCCAGAGCCTGTAAAACAGGCAGGGGCTCTTACCTGCTGTGGTCCTTTAGGTATTTAAGCTGCCCATCTAGAGTTGTGCAAGCAAAACTTGGGATGTTTTTAAAAGGAAATGCTATTTCATTCCCTCTATTCTTAATAACTGGTTGGATTTTGCCTTATACAAACCTGGAATTTTCCCTTTTGTACTCGCTTGCACTGAATGGCACAGTACTGTTGTGCAGCTGAAACATCCAGACGCTGCTAGAAATTCTGTGTCAGAGGTGTTCCCACTGACTTTCAGGTGAGATATGGCTTTTAAGCACTTGAATTCTTTCTGATTTTTGTTTCTTGTGCTTTAAGCAGGAATGAAGGCTGTGGGAGGGATGTTGGAGGTAACTTGCTTGGTTGGCATCACCGACACACTTGACCAAACGCAACTGCCATTGAAGCAGATCCAAAGACACTGCTTGGCAGGTCTTTTGCCCTGTTTTGGATGAGCTGGTCCCACATCCTTCCAACCCAGGAAGCAAAGAGCTTTGGCTACTTTACACAAACCAGGAGCGTGTTCCTTGTAGTGCAGATCACATCTGTGTATGAGGATAACCTCTTTCTGCATGTGGGGCAGTGAGAACGAAGTAGAGCTGGAGAGGGATCAGGGTCAAAAACCTTTCTGCAGCTTCCTTTTTCTTACAGCTCTTGTAAATATCATGGAGGAATTTCCTCCCATATTAAGATCATGAGACAGGATGTCCCCCATGAAGTGACCAAGCTAATTTGCTTTAATTTCAGAAGTGAGCAGTTTTGGTTGCTCTGGAATAATAGTCACCATTTTCATTCAAAAGTGAGAATTTAAGAGGCATCAAGTACAAAGATTTACCTGAGATAATCCTGGGGTTTTTAATAAAAAACCAGACAAACAACAACTCGAACAAATAATAGAAAACCTCCAAAATTTAAACCCCTAAACTAGCTCTTTTCATGTCAGGTTTAGTATTTATAGTCAGATTTTTGTGAAAACATTGAAAACACATGAAATTTTAAAAATTGAAGTGTTGATGTTTCTAGCTCTTTCCCAGTTTGTAAATGAATGATCAAACTCACATTTCTCAGAAGTTGCCTGGTTTAATTGTTGATTAATCTCTATTTGGATATTGTGTAAAGGCAGATGTTACACACCCATCTGTATCAGAGTAGTGGATCTGTTAATTAGAAAATTACGTAAAAATCAGGGAAATGCCAGTATTTTTAGTAACAGATGTTTTAAACCAAAGGATTGTGAGAGAAAAAATAAATATATTTTATTTTTCTTAAGTGGAAGGTTTTATACAAGCTTTAATTAGATTTTGTCAGAGTACATTATTTTAACAGCTCTTCATTAATGAAGACTTGCTTTGTACAGTAAAAAGAAGAAAAAAGTAATCTCGGATTCTATTTAAAGAGCAGACAGTGTATTAAAAAGGATCTCTTAAAGATACTGCAGTAATTGACAGAAAGATTTTGCATGGGAAAAGAATCTAGGCAGCATCAGGTAATTTCAGCCAAGGATGGGTGATGTCATCTCTGGCCATAAGTGCTGTTTGAAGCTTTGTGTTGTAGACACCGTGGTGTTGCTGAGGTCCCTGACCCCAGCTCTGCTTTCACACCTTGGAAGCCGGTGGCCCTTTTGTCCCTGGTTTCAGCCAAGATGAAAGGTCAAGTCCCCAGAGACCTGGCTGCACCCCAAAGTGCGCTCGTGGAGTGTCCAGACGTGGCAGAGGGATGGGCTCTGCAGCCCCCCGAGCCCCAGGAGACACAGGGCAGGGGGCTGCAGGCGCTGGAGAGATGCTCTGTGCTCGTACCAGCCCAAGGCAGGGCACACAGCAAGTGTCCGTGTGGCTCTGCGTGGTGGGAAGGGTGAGAAAACACCCTGGGAGAGGGTGGCCTCCTCTCTGCAATGCTCCGGGCATCACTGAGGCTGAACTCCCTTTCCTCAGCCCCCAGCCCAGTCCCATCACTCAGGAGCTCTCCAGTCCCCATCTCCTCTCGCTGCCATGAGCCGGGGGGTGAACAGATCCCTCCTTCCCCAAGGTGGCCATGTAGCTGTGGGACCCCAGCCCGTGGTTCCTGGTGGCAGGACACTGATTTTAATACCTGAAAATATCAAATGTTATCAGTTATTATTCTCTTTCTGTGCTCTTCTTGCATCAAATACTCCAGCCTCCAGGATGGGACTGTCTGATGTTTGCTTTTGCTTGCAGACTGTCCCGCCACCTCAGTGGAAATGTGTATTATTTATTAACACAGGGGAGGGCTCTTAACTTGTTTGGGTTTTTGGAGACTGGAATTATTTATCAGCCTTAAAAGGCCAACTCAAATTCATTCAAAATTTTGTTTGATTAAAGCCACCATGCTTACTGTTGGAAAAATGAAATACAAATAGCCATAAGTTCCTCTGTTTCAGATGGGTAAATGTCACATGTGGAATTAGGGCTTTTCTTTTTTTATTTTTTAAACTAAGTTTAAGTGAAGCAGTCTTTATTTAGCGTCATGTTTTTATTTAAAAGCATTTATTTAAAGTTCTAAAAAACAAAGAATTCAATAAAGCAAGACAGGTGTAACTGCAAATGATTAATGATATAATTCTCAGTACTTTATAAAGTGTCTAACGCTGAAGAGATTTATACAGTGCAGAATGGCAATTGTGCTTTGATGGAAGGAATAGGTAATCAATATCTGCAAGCTTGGAAAAAGTGTTCTATTTCCTCCTCTAATGATATAGGGTTTTCTTGCAAAGCAAGGATGTCTGGAGCGTGAGACACTTGGAAGAAGAATTAATTTGAAATCTGTAGTGGAAGATCAGTTTCAATTAAAACTGCACTTGAATGTCCATGGAAAGGAGCAGGCAGTTAGGCCTGAACCTTCTGATGGCTACCAGGGAATAAGTGAATCCCACTGCACTCTTCTTGATTACATTTTATAGGCTGTTGCTTTTATTTTTTTTTTGGGTGGGCGCAGGGGGGTGTGTAGGGGATATAATTTAGTTTGGTCTCAAAAGTTTTCTTCTTGCCTCTCCTGCCCACCTTTGCCTCTCCATGCTCGTGGTTAAAGCTGGGATGGCCCCAGTTCTGCGCCGCTGGGAATGGAGATGTTGGGGTCGTGGCCTCTATTTCTGTCTAGAGTTGCTGCCATAATAATGTGGGTTATACTGCATGTAGTAATTTACATATCAAAAACTTCTGAAAGAAATTAATGGCAAACCTTTCCGCTTATAAAATCCTGTGCTGATTTTAACTAGCAGGTCTTGAACCTCCAAATCGGAGCTCAGCCTTCTGGCTGTAATTTGGGATGTCAGGAGTCACAGCACCAGCATTAAGCTGGGGTTTTGAATTGCTGAGAGAGTTTCATTGCATAAGATTTTTTTCTTTAATAATTTAACACCAGTATGGAAACATGTTATGCATGGAAACTAATACTGTCACTTGAAGAAAGCAGATAGTGCTAGACTTTTTTTTTTTAATGAATTATAGATTCATAAGCAGGTGAAGCTACTGTATTTATAGAAAGAGATTTATTGCTATTAAATTAATTCAAGCAAGTCCAATTAATTAAAAAAAAAAGACAGTGTTTTTTTTAAAATGACACAAAGCTATAAAAGCCTTCGAAGATCTGTGAAAAACTACATTTCAGCAAGAGTCAGTCCAGGTATCTAAGTCACTTGAGGTTTTAATTCAACATGGTGGTTTGTTTGCTTACCCTTATGGCTTATTTTATTCATTTTGACGAGGAAGTTTTCACTGCAAATAGGTTGAGAGTTGGCTATACTTAAAATAAATAAGTAAATGAGAAATTGTAGCAAGATGCATGGAAGGAACCCTACAGTCCCTGCTAACATAAATCCGCCTACTCAAAAAAAAAAAAATTCCCCATTGACACAGAATACTTAAAAAAGAAAAATTTGAGTGCACAGCTCCTTTTGAATGCACAGCTGAAACCACTGAGATAGCCTCTGTGAGCAGAGTGCTTTTGAAAAGCTCACCCCTTGTTTATAACAAAGCCAAAACACGAGAGCTGGCAGGTTTGATTATGTGTAGTGCTAAACATTTTAAAGCAAATTCCCAAATTTTGTGGAGTAGATGCAAGGTTATATGAAAAGTAAATCTGAATTTCCAATTAATTCACTGCAGTCCAATTACTAAGAGCGTCCTGATTTGGAAAAAACAGCAGTGTTTGAGTGGAACACGGTAAGTTTCCCCCACGTAAGGGCTTTAATAATTCTGTTCTCCTTGGTTGTGGCACATTGGGAAATTAACTGGAAGGGGCTTTTGCTGACAGTACAAGTTGAACCACGAGATAAATGAAACTGATTTTTAACCTGGGCAGATGATGTAAATGATTTTTAAAGGATGTTGCAGTTTTGACTAATTGTACTCGAAAGTAAAACACTTTCTTGTTGTGCTTGGGTACCAGACAGCATTTGTGTGTGATGAGCATAGCACAAAATCTCACTATTGATTAAGTGTCCTGCATTAGCTCACGGGAAGAGAGCGTGAATGCATTTTGCAACTAGACAGATTAAAACCCAAGGTCCAGCAAAACTGGCCTTCACAACTGCTGGCTTTGGATGGCACTAATTGAATGGGTAATGAATGCACATTGGTGCATCATTTACTGCCGTCTGCCTATCGAGCAGACCTGCTGGCTGGGGAGTTCAGAGGTGCAATGCAGGTGTGACATCAGGGCTCTCAGGAGGGCAGGGTTCAGCCTGGGTTTGGTAGCTGAGCTTGGGCAAATTGCTTCCCTTCTCAGCCATCAATTTCCTTGTCTCTACATGAGAATATTGTTGCTGATTCTGGCTGTAAAGGACTTCACGGACTGTGAGCAACAAGTGCTTGACGAGAACTCTGTGCTGTTATTTTGGGAGTTCAGACCACTGTTTGCAGTCACAGGAAGATAATATTTTAGTCTCTGTTAACGTAATTTAAGAGTTGGAAAGAGAGGTCATAAGAAAAAGTGGAAATTCATGGGAGATTCTCCCAAGTGTGCTACTGAGCGTTCTAGTGCATCTGGAGCTGGTATGTGGTGCAGACGACAAGGTCTTTGTCTCCAGCCTTTTATTTTTCCGTATTATTTTAATTGACTGTTCATCAAAACCAGAAAACTCATGTAAGAATAGCAGCAAGAGAAAGTTACAGTGTCTTCCTGCCAGGAAGTCCTCTTTACTTCCTCCTCCAGAGTAATTTTTTTTTCTCCTTTGTTGTTGTCCTCAAATTTACTGATATACATTTAGTTTAATTTTCCTTTTATCTTTGCTGGGTTCTAAACCTCCAAAAGAAACGAAATCGTTAATAAAGATCATATTTAAGAGATGAGATCGTTAATAAAGATCATATTATTTAAGCAGAGTACTGCACGAACACAAGTTAATGATACATTATTTGTCCCTGGTGAAAAGGTAAGCTACACAGTAATACATTAGAGGCTGAAGCTTTAGGGGAGTTCCCATAGCACCATGCTTAGTGGAGAACACTCACACAAGAGGAGTTTGGGAGCTGCAGATAATTTTATGGAATAGTAATTGTAGAAAAAGGCCATTGTTCGTTAGTGCCAGAGGCAAAGTTGGAGCGTGGCACAAAGCCAATGGGTTTCAATCTCCTCATAAATTTACACGTCTCAACCTCTTTCAAATGCTAGAAGTGTAACTACAGTGGAGTTACCTGGAGAGTTTAAGTGCTTCATCCTCACACTTAAGAGTTATCCAGCCCTGGAATGTTAATTGGCACTGGTGTTTTTTTAACAGGTACCTATGGTCCCGAGCACTGGGTTACTTCCAGCGAGAAGTGTGGAGGGTCCAACCAGTCTCCCATAAACATCGTAGACCATCTGGCCCATGTTGGAGATGAGTATCAAGAACTGCAGCTTGATGGTTTTGACAATGAATCTTCGAACAAGACTTGGATGAAAAACACAGGGAAAACGGGTATGTTCTCTTCTGCTCATCTCCATAGCCTGCCTACAGTCAATTAAAAATTCAAGCCATGTTCCACCTTCCTCTCTTTTTCCTGTTCTGCTGTTTGGGCTTTGTGGCTTTCTTTTGTTTTTAATATAATTTTCCAGTAGGAGCCACCTATCTCTGCCTCTGCATTCTGTGCTGAACTAGTTCTGCAGATTGATTATAAGGGGGCTCTTTTTAAGGTGTTGGGTTTTTTTGTTTTGTTGGTTTTTTGGGGGTTTTTTTTTGTGTTGTTGTACTCAGTATACAATAATTCTCTTGGTAGTCAGTTGTTCTTCAGAATAAAAGGCAGTGTGAGAGTTTCAAGGTGTAACCTTGAATTATCAGCTTTGGGAGCCTGTAACATCTAATCCAAAAGAATGCTGAGATGCAGGGCTCGGGGGGAAGGAAAGGGGAAGTTTTAGAAATTGGAAGATTTTAGAGAAGAAAGAGCAATAACTGCTTGGAATAGAGGGGGGGTTATTAATGTGTTTCTGATATGATTATAACACAGTATTCTTCACTGAACTGAATCCTTTTCTGCTCTGTCTGTTCTAGCTTTTAGAGAAAAAAGAACAGGCATGAGTACTGCTTATTTTTACCAAAACAGTTCACCGAAAGGTCAGGGTTGATTTATATGCAAAGCCACATGCTTTTGATTACTCTTTAATTCTAAAAATGTAAAAAGCAGAAATTATAAGGCCACCCTCTTCATTTGACAAGGTCAAATATTTTTAGGGAATTGGATTAAACTACTAATTAATTCAATTTTATTTATTGGAAGTGTATTTTTATCTTTATTAACATCTGACTTGCATCTCTGTAGTGCTTTCTGTACCATGTCCCTCCCCAGAGGTCTGCTAGCAAAACCCAGGGCGTGTACCTGCCCCGGGAGTTTGCAGCACGACCTCGGATACACCCACCACTTCCAGGGGACTTTGGGTCTGAGCCACGACCCGGAGCCCAGCAAGTGCTTCAGATCCAGCTCCAGCAAATCAGGATCTTAGCAGGAGCTGGGAGTTACTGCCCCTCAGATGAAATGGAGTGGCAGGCTGTGATCCTGTTGTCTTTTACCACAGAGCAAATCCAGTTCACATGAACCACCACCAGGCATAGCTGGGGGTTTTGATGCATTACTGAGGGGATTTTTTTCCAGCTTTACTAAGAAATACTCCTGTTTGCTTTGAAACCCTGACTTTTTTACCCTTTGTAGCAACGTGAGGTTCAGGCAAGGTTGAGTTCTATGGAAATTTGGTGCTTAATTAATCTATTCATGTCATGAACCCTGCCCTTATGGTCACAGAAGCTGTTTGTGGTAATCAGCAATAAATGTAATTAGAAATACCATGAAAGAGTGATGGTGCTATCCTTCAAAGAAGGATGCTAATGCTATACTGTACATGTAATAGTAACGTTGCTGCACATATTAGAGTAGGAAACCATGTTAGAATTACAGAATCATTTAAGTTGGACAAGACCTTTGATATCGTTGAGTCCAGCCATTAACCCAGCACTGCCAAGCCCACCACTAAACCATGTTCCAAGTGCCACATCTACGCATTTTTTTAATACCTACAGGGATAATGACTCCACCACTTCCCTGGGCAACCTGTTCCAGTGATTCACAACCCTTTTGATGGAGAAATTTTTTCCTAATATGTTGTCTAAACCTCCCCTGGTACAACTTGAGGTCATTTCCTCTTGCCCTGTAGCTTGTTATCTGAGAGAAGAGGCTGACCCCCATCTGGTTAAGACCTCCTTTCAGGTATTTCTAGAGAGTGATAAAGTCCTCCCTGAGCCTCCTTTTCTGCAGGCTGGAGACCCCCAGCTCCCTCAGCCTCTCCTCATCAAACTTGTGCTCCAGACCCTTCACCAGTTTTGTTGCCCTTCTCTGGACTCGTTCCAGCACCTCGATGTCCTTCTTGTAGTGAGGAGCTCAAAAGTGAGCACAGGAGTCAAGGTGTGACCTCAGCAGGACTCAGTCCCTGCCCTGGTCCTGCTGGCCTCACTACTGCTGATACGAGCTAGAACCTTGTTGTGTTGAGCTGAAACGTGCCAGCAGATTTTCCGGTCTCCACACAGTTGGCAATGAAATCCGAACCTTCAGTCTTCTCTGCTGGGAGATTTTAGCACTGCTGCTATATTTGATTTCCTCTCCCATTGGGGTATGGATTTCTGCTGACAAGTTATTGCTTTGCAGAGCAACAGGAACTATCACTTTTCTTGGTAACTTACGACCCTTTACTGGTAATGTGAAGACTCTTTCTGCCTTGCTGTCAGCCCTGATTTCCTCTGCTGAGCTCCAAACTCCTCCCTGGTTTTATCAAGTCCCATTCCTTCTCTTGCTTTTCTGACCTTTTGAAGAAACTCGCCTGGGATTAGTTTTTATGGTGGTAAGTGGTAGAGCAGCAAACCAAGTAGGATGTTTTGGCTCATGGGCAGAAGACAGAGACAGGCTGTGCCATAAATTGCAGTGCGTTTTGGCAGCAGAGTCTTGGAGCAGATGGCCACATGAGACCTTCGTATTGCAGACTGACAGAGACAGTAAACTAAATAACTGTTTAAGCAAAGATGACGGATGTAGAGGGCATTTCTCAGCAATTAATGACTGGGTAAAAGAGACAGGGGGCCCAGGGAAAGCCAAAGGCCCTTAACCTTAATGCTCATTAACTGGCAGGAAATGTGTTACTTGGGTTATTGTTATTGCTATAGGACCAAGTCATTTTTTTTTTAGGATGGAACAATGAGTTATTTTTATGCTCTGAAATGTTAAAAGGTAAAGAGGCTATCGCAGTTTAGGTTTGTTCTGCTCTTTCTTCTGTGCCCCACCCGTATCTGGTAAAGGGCACACAATGTACAGAAAACAGCATTTCATTCAGAAAACGGAAATGGATTTGTTAAGCCCCTGTCTCAACTAGAAATGCTTTTGTGCACAATTTCATTGGCGAAGGCACTAATGTGGGTTTGATTTTATCACCATAGTAGCTGGCCATAGTATTAAGTGGTAAAGATCGCTTGGAGAGTACACGGACATTTCATAGTTGCATTTGCATTAGTTGTTTTCATTTGTGTCACCTTATAATTAAGTGTCCGCTGGGCCTGAGGCTGAGAAGGCTTCTTTGAAACTGAGCTGCCTCATGGAAAAGCACCCACGGGAGCAGTACCCCCACCTGCATTACACACACTTTACCACTTTTCCCCTTTTTAGGTTGCTGAGAACTTTTAAAACTCCTTTTGCTTAAAGAAACTGGCTACCAGAGATCTTTGGGGTTTTTTTAAGTACTTTTCCTGTTTGATAGGCATCACACTGGCTGGTCCTGACCATCAGAGCTGCTCTGTAGGGCAAGGGAACAGCTGCTTTGAGTCCAGGTTTATTCCTGCTCTCATTGGGGTCATGGGCCTCCAACTCCAGCCCTGAACCTGTGATGGCATCACACAGTTGTGCTCCTGGTGGCTGCTTTGGTTTTGTAATCTCAGTTATGTAGTATTTTAAATTAGTGGCCTTTGGAGGTTGATTCCTTGCAGTCTCCATAAATCCTTGGATAAAAGCAGTGGCTCCCAAAGCTCAGTAAGGTGATGTTTGTTTGTTCCAGTCCTGAGTACTTGAGGTCCCAGGAAAGGGAGGGAAGCCTCCAAAGCACTGGCAGTAAGGGGCTGCTGCTGAGCGAGGAAGGTGATGGGAACATGCGTTGTACAGCTCAGCAGTGTAAGAAATACTGTAAAATGAACAATTAGATGAACATTTCAGACTGTACATCCTCCTAATTATCCTTTTAATTATTCATCTAAAACAAGTAAAATGACCCCTGACAGAGCAATAAATTATTTAGAAACTATCAAATATTTATTAGATGCAACTGAATCTCCACCGAGGTTTTTAACAGATGTATGGGAATCCGCTTTCCCGTATTCCGCATCTCCTACAATTTTATCTATGGAATTTATAGCTAATTGAACGAGATTTTCACTATTTAAAGTACTGCTGAGCTCATTGAGATTTTTCTAAGGGATGTAGAGAGCACTGGTGCTTTCAGTCACTTGTATTTCACAGATTTGGTGTAGGAAGACAGTGACTGCCAGCAGTAGCCTGGCTGACACAGGCAGCATCCTCTAGCCACTACTGCACCACCCACCTTCCTCCACAAACACTTGGATGCAAAGGAAGTGCTGAAAGAAGCAGAAATCATGGAAGAAACCAGCCCCGTGATTTCCTTGGCACAATTTAGAAACATCTGAACATCTCATTCAATTTAACATTTAGATAATTTTGACATAAACGCTTCAAAGTTGAACTGTGTGGAAAAATGGCACTGTTTCTCCTCACAGGAGGGCAGAAAGCCTGGCCTGCAGCAAAGCCTGCATTAAGTCACCAACAGAGGAATAATTTTTATTTCACAAGTGGCTTTTGTTGTTGTTGTTTTTCAGCAGTGAATAAAATCCTCCCTCTTACATAATAAAATTGGATTTATATTAATGTTCCCATTGTGATGACACAGTTGGCTTGAGAACACAGAGAAATCCTTGTGGGTTTCGCTATTTCCATTTAAAAAAAAAAAAAAAAAATCCCTAAACCAACCCCAAAACTTTAAACACAGGCTTCTGGGCACAGCAAGCAGTGGTCTCCAATGGCTTCTACAGAAACAAAAGTTTTAGTTTTAGTTCTATTTTTAAGCAATGGTTTTGTGAGGGATGAGAAGAAAGGATTTTGTAGGGAGTAATTTTCAGGAATTGTGTGTATTGAAAATAGGAGATGCTGGAAAGACAACTGATGTTTTAGTGAGAGTAGCAAACAGGAGTTTTTTTGAGAGCCGGAATCAGTTCTTGGTAGGACCACAGACCTCCCCTGTAACATGTACAAGCGTCCACCATATGATTTTGCCCTTTGTTTGGACTTACAGCTCTTACTGTTACATAAAATACAAAGACTTTTGGAAGTAAAAAGAAAATACAAAGAAGATCCTTTTGACCCTCTCTGAATCACATAATAATAATGTCAGAGTCAGTGTAATAAAACTAAGTTCTTATGGAGTGGGTCTCAGAAATGTTATTGTCACTCTCCCCATTTTACAGAGAGGAGGAGCAGAAAGGGTAAGGAAGGCACCCGCCTTGTCCAGCAGTAGAGGTGGGACAGGGCACAGAGGTCCCCACCAAGGAAAGAGAGGAAATCCAAGAAATTGAGGATCTGTTCTTTCAGTAACTTGTGACCTGCAGACCTTCTGTGGGTTACAAGGGCGGGGACCGTGGTCAGCCATTCCTTTCTGGAAGCACATTAAACAGGTTACGATGGAGTTTGCCATTGAAATTTTAATCACAGTCAAATAAGGAGGAGACAAACTCCTTGAGAGATTTGGACGTTGGGATTCTCTGTGGTCTATGTGACTTCATAATCACTTCCATCATTAGCCAGAATTTTTTTTTTTTTGAGCCAATCCCTGTAGACAGGAAAATGATGACCTGACATTTTACTTGCATTAGAAAAAAGTATTCTGATATACTGAACAAAAACTGTAAATGCTTCAAAAAACCTGTGCTAAGAGTTTCTTTCTCATTGTTCTGTGTGTGCAGTTGCTATCCTGCTGAAGGACGATTATTTTGTCAGTGGTGCTGGGTTACCAGGCAGATTCAAGGCAGAGAAAGTGGAGTTTCACTGGGGTCAAAGCAACGGATCAGCTGGCTCTGAGCACAGCATCAATGGCAAGAGGTTCCCTGTGGAGGTGAGTGCAAACACACGCTCGTGTTCTCGGGGCAAACAAAATCACCACCTATTGCTGTAGTTTGAGGCGACTGTGAAACAGGACGATGCCTCTTTCAGTGAACATATCACTTTGCTTTGCAGGCCCTTCTGGCCCTCTGGTCACTGTCTATCGTCCCTCGTGTGCTTTTGCAATGTCAGCTTTGAGCTGGGCTTTGCAGCCATTGCCAGCTCTCGTGTCCCAGGGGTTAAGTTGCAAACAGCCACTTTTCTCTCATTAGCTTTCCATTTGTGTGAGGAACTTCTTACAAATATCC
Organism: Grallaria varia; assembly: GCA_013396735.1. Taxonomy (NCBI): domain Eukaryota; kingdom Metazoa; phylum Chordata; class Aves; order Passeriformes; family Formicariidae; genus Grallaria; species Grallaria varia. The sequence goes on from VWZG01006793.1 coordinate 420,688, forward strand.
TCAAAGTGACCTCATTGTCCTCCAAACATTTCCTTTTCCACGATGCTTACAAACAAATAGCAGCGGTCTGGGAGCTGAGGCCACCGCCTGTCACTGGAATTGCTTCCTTGCACACACACTGGCCCTCTCCCTGCCAGGGTTCAGGTGCCATCCCTTGCCTTGCACTCACAGGATCTCTGCATAGATCCATGCGAGCAGCTCCGTGTTTGCCTGAGCTGGAGCCAGCTGGGCCCGTGCCAGCCCCCATCCCAATGGATGCCCTGCAATCAGAGCGGGGCACTGTCGTCAGCGCAGTGTTTTCTGTGTCGACAGAGCCTGTTGACACTTTTCACTCAATAGCCAAGGTTTGGCACGGTGAGATAAAGCAGATGTTATCTGGTATCACCTTCGGCTGTCAGTAAGCAGACACGCGCTTTCCCAGCGCGGCACTTCGGAATTTTTGTGCCCGGAAAGCTCCCAGGTGGGCAAAAGGGGCCATCTCAGGAGCTGGGTCTGGAGAGAACTTGATTCAGCCCCCGACATGCCATAATTCATCGCTTGTGGCTTTAGCTAAGTCACATTTTTCAGGGTGTGGACAGGAACTTCCAGAGCTCAAAGGGAGGTTGTAAGAGACTCTGGTGTATGACCAAAGCCTCTGGTTTTCACCTACCTGCTCAAACTGCCCCATCACAGAAGAATTAGAGCCATTTTTTGCCTCCCAGTTGCGTACCTGTATGTTGACCTTCTGTGATGCAGAGATTTTAACGAGCATTTCCAACATCATCTCCTTGATGTAGCTGTGATTTCTCAGAAGGTGCCACCCCTGAGGACATGGAGTAAAGGCCCAAACCCTGTCATGCTGCCTGGCCTCTCTCAGTTGGAAATGCTGGTATTTGTAACCCTCAGGAAGTCTACAGAGCCAGTCAGTTCATCTTCTTGAAATTTCAAGGAGTGGAGGTGGTGAAGAAGCCTGGACCTTCTTGTTTGTGTCAGAAATAGTATTTCTGCTGCACAAACCCTTTCTTATGATGCCAAGGCTATTTGATGCTGGCTTGATAAATGACAGCTGTTTGGAAATAAGCAAATTCCTGAGAAATAATTTTCCTATGGCTTAAGTATTCTTAGTTTTCTTCTCGGTTGGAATTCTCTCAAACAGTAACTGTACATGAGTGCATGGTGGAGCTTTTAATTTGTAATGCCTATTTGTAGTGCAGCTTGCAACTGTCTGATGCAATCCTAATTGCCTGATGCTGGGAGGTCTGTGCCAAAAATACTGTGCTTCAGTTGAGAAGTGGCATTTCTAGGAAGACTGTAGAAAGAATAAACTAAAATTCTGCCCTACAAAAACCAAAGCCCAAATCATTGTGGTTATTGTGAGCCTATGGACATAAGTAAAACTTTAAAATAGCACACAGGTATTGGCATTTCAGGTCTGCAGGAGTTACAGTGGTGATGCAGCTGAAAGGAAATATTTGCTAGGTCTAATTGTGCAACCAGATGTGGACTATGAAAAACTCATTAGTTCCAAAGCACATCCCAAGGGAACACAAATAGATCAGCTTCATCCCCGGACTGAGTTCTGTGCACATTAAGTTTAGAAGTTTTTTACTCTGGAAAACAAAGTGCTTGCTGGTAGTCTTTTCTCTTGAAGAGGATGCAGAAACTAATTAGAAATGTCAGATATAATGCAGAGCATTATTGTCTGACCATGTTGTTTGGTTTTTATTATTACAACTAATGTGTCAGATGGTAAGGCTGTCTATGTTAATTGGTTTCCTTCATTGAAGCCCATCTGGATCATATTTTTTTTTGTGATTTATATGTTAAATTAGTTGGTAAGATATATAAGAACATCCTTTTGTTTCCTGCTTTAAAGGCATGTTGGATCAAAGGCATATAATCTTGCAGTACTTTTATGTGTATGTAGCATATTGTGATTCCTTTTTAAGGCATGGCATGTGTAATGGTATTCTTTCATTAGAGGTCTTGATTGCTTATTTATTGATTAGATTTTCCTTGGTGATACTTGAGCCTTATGAAGCCATTACAAGCCTGTCTGTTCTGAAGTAGCGTTCATGAACAGAGCTGTCCCTGTGCTTCAAACTTCCATCTACCCCCCAGGATCCAGACAGATACCAGGCCTGCTCAGTGCTGGCAAGAAGTCTCTTTTTCCCTCTTTCTTGCCATTTTAGCATCAACATCTGGGTGAGGCCAGGAACTAGTGCTGTGGTGCTGAAGATTAAAGCAATACCATTAGTGTATTGCTCTCTGAGTGGATTGTGAATCCTAATGAGGACGTGGGCTCTGTGCCAGTTTAGAAAAAGTTTCACTCCTTTTTTTTTTTTTTTTTAAGCTAAGAAAAGTTTTTTATGTTGCATTCTCTAAATTTTAATGAATTGCTGACTCCTTTGTATTTTGTTATTGTTCTTCTCCGCTGTAATTACTCAGGTTTTTCTTTTTCCTTCTGAAGCCGCAGCAGAATAAATGAACATGCAAAAGCTAGAAACCATTTAAATGGCTAAGTGACAAAATTAAAATAACGAAGATGAGCTTCCCTCGGGCCAGGAGAGAACCCAGGTTCCCCTCATTAGAGCCAAGAGGAGTAATTGCAGCACTTTAATCTGCCGCGTCACCGCGCTGGTTCCCAGCGCTGGCTGTGCAGGGCTCCCTGCTCAGAGGGAACCCAGCCCTTCATATTTCACAGCAGCCGAGGAGCTGATGTGGCAGAGCTGTGCTGTGCTGCTGGAGTGCTCTACCTCCATCACTGTGCATTTATTGTAATTTTTTTTTAATTTTTTTTAGCTGCTTCATACTAATTTTTATGCAAAATGCTGATTATTTCTGTGAAGAGCAGAAATCAGAAGAGTGATTTTAATCATGACTGTCTTAATTTGATGTGAGCTTTGGCTGTTTATGAGCGTTCTCTTTAATGGTGTTAATTGTCAGTTATAATGTGAATGCCATTATACAGTACTATGCAGTAATTTATTTAGCAAATGAGAATCTTATTCCAAGGACCATACTCCAATATACCATAAAGACTTCATCTCTTTACTCTTACATGAACAAACTTGCACTGTCTAGGCCAAATTGGTTATTGGAACATCAAGCTGGCCTCCAGAAAGAGCAATGTGATTTCATAGCCACAAGTAGCAACATGCATGTTTTTTGGAATATCAAGTTCATTTCCATTAAAAAAAAAAAAAAAAAATCCAAAAAAACCCTCAACAAAGCCTTACAAACTATCCCAGCAGAAAATGAGGAACTGAACCCCCTTTCATGTCAATTAACAAACTTTTATGTTATGTTGACAGATTTACCTTACTAAATTATTATTACAAAACAATAATTTGCATTAAAAATTCTTTCTGTTCTTCAAGTGTGTTCTTTGAAGACTTTCCAGGTTCTAATGGCGTCTTTGTTCTTGCCACTTCTTTGATTTTCTTCCTTTTCTCTTTGAATCTATGTAGTAACTTCAGCGTGCTCTAGATCTAAAGTTAATTGCTCTAGTTTGAATACTCAGGTAACCTTGCCAAAGTTTATAACTGTGCTATGCTACCTCTCAATATATGACTAAATTCTGAGGTTTGTGTTATCACAGGCAGATGAAAATCAGTGTCATTAATGTAGAAGAAATGTGTGGTATTCAATTCACAAAAAAACTTTTACTACGGGGAATAAACTGAGACCAGTTACTGGATTTTTTTTTTTTTTATTTGTCCTGAATATTAAGACTTTCTATAACAACTGCAATCACCTACAGCATGTGTCCAGCCCTCTCTCCACCTGTGAATGGAAGGGAATATTTACTTCTTAGTGTTAGAAATGGAACCATTTCTGTTCTGTAGTTTTGTTTGGTGCAGTTGTGAGTCTGTCTAGATTTGCACACACTATGACATTAAATGATGAATATATCACACTATGTTCTCTTGGTGTACAGGACAGAACTAACACCATGTGTTGCAGCTGGGCATATTATTTCTGGCACCAGCATATCTAGTAATTGTAATTTTGCAAAGATCTCTGGTGTTGGCTTCAAGCACAGTAAAGACTAGTCGTGAAACAGGGAGCCAGTGTTGGTTTTATTTCCTTATTCCATTTACTTGTTGCTCTTCAAATTTCCTTACCTCCATCTGGCAGGATGAAGCAAAGTAGAAGTCAATAAATGATAGAGGGACCTACAAAGGATCATGGGAATATATCACAGTGAGGGACTATGACTGTCTGAAGTAATTTGAGTGTAATATTCTCTCCAATCCACACTTATAAGGGGATGCTTGGATCTCCCAGTGACCTTGATGGGTGGAGCTCTGAGTGAGGATTTGGCTGCACGCTCACACTGTCTGTGCTGGGGAGTGCCCAGGCAATTTAGCCATGCTCTGCTTACTCCATCTGCATTTCTTACAGCACCCCTGACTTAANCTGGTGGAGCTCTGAGTGAGGATTTGGCTGCACGCTCACACTGTCTGTGCTGGGGAGTGCCCAGGCAATTTAGCCATGCTCTGCTTACTCCATCTGCATTTCTTACAGCACCCCTGACTTAATTAGTCAGACAAGGAAATGGCTTGGGGATTTTCATTTTTAGGTTTTTTTTTTCCTTCAAAATGACTCCAAGCATGGGGTTTTTGTTTTCTTACGGTCTTCTGCCTCCCCTTAATCCACAGTCTTCAGAGGTCCAGATAGTCACAAAGTACTCTCAACATGCAATATGCTAAAAAGCCAAATCTCCATTTCTGTCTTATCTCCAGTAAAGTAAGATTTTATTCCAGGAGTCTCCAGACTTTACTCCTTTTTGCTCTTCACTGCTTTAAAATCTTGTTCAGGTTTCTTGTTGTCAGGAAATCAGTGTGTCATAATTTCAAAAACATAAAATGGTTGGAAATATTGAACACATGGCTGAGTTTCCATCATGTTTCACTGTGAGTAGTGCAAGTTAAACATCATCTTATCACTGTCTGGTTTACTGTTGTATTTTCCATTGTGTAGCTGGTACACTGTCTCCTCACAGTTGTCTTTAGTGCCTCCTGTATGCTGACAGGAGAATCAGTTGAGACTTTAATGACTTTATTGTAATCAAAGTTTCATTTTAGTGCAGAATGCTCCATCTTGTAGTTGTGAAATATTTAGTCTCCATCTGGTTCATCTTTTCCGTGAATGTCCCGTGATAATTAAGAAGAAACAGGAGAGGATGGTCTGAAATTAAATATGTTTAGTGGAGGGGTAAGTGTATCTTGGGACCACTCGTGTAGAGACCCAGACAAAATTTAGGGGTGTAGCAGCAGTTTGGTTTTATGGCTGCATCTTCCTGCTGCCTGTCAGGCCCCAGTAATTTCTGGAGCGAGTTGCAAATGTTGCAGTGCTTCCAGAGTTTTATTTTGAAATAACTGTCCAGTAGCATGAACCAGATACAACTCTTTTCCTGCTGGCTGGGAATGGCCTGTTTTCCCCAGAGGATTCCCACTGACTTGCTGAAAAGGTCAGAGACAGTAGCACTACACTGCAATTACAGTATGTTAATGATGAGCTAAGAGTTGTACATTCTTCTTAACATAAATCCCTGATTTTCTACATGATTAATTGGAATCTGGAAAGACTGACAAGGAGAAGTAGGATCAGATGGGGTGAAAATAAGCGATAAGAGGCTGACATCCAGCTCTGGTTGTAAAGGAGAGTTATTTTGAATAGGAGAAAAAAATCAATACAAAGGTTGGAGAATTTGACAGAGTTGTAAGAGCTACTTTAATGAAAGGTAACAGATTCAATAGGATTGTTGCTTGAAATGTGGGATTCTCTGACTTAGAAAAATGGGACTGTCTCTCCCCAGCTGTAAAGGTGAGCTCCACGTGCTGAGCTCCCTGGGTACTTAGGCCACTGGATTTACGGGCATTCTCTCTGGGCACTCTGTGTAACAAAAAAATGGGAAAAAATAAGTGTGTGAGCTTGCTAAATTCTGTTCTTCTGGAATAGTTACTTGATGCTGGGAGGAGAAGGAAGAGGACAGCGGGTGATAGCTATTTCTGGGATGCTTCAGCATGTTAGGTAGCTACCATAGTGCGTCTACCAGGCTCCTGCAAGGAAAGGTGTTTCACTGTGTGGAGGTGACTTTGGTTGGCCCTAGCCATAAGGAACAGCCTAGGACTTTGACAGACTTAAAGGGGCTTGTAGCAGGAGCTCTTCTCTGACAGGTTCATGTCAGCCTCCTCTCCCCAGCAGAGATGGTGAGAGGTGTGCACGTGTAGGGAGGTTTTCTAACCTGGGTTAGAGGTGAGGACTCAGCTGAACCTCAACATCCCTCTGTGCAAATACATCTTGAACAGAAGTGCCATGGCATTTGGAATGGATAGATATGGGGGCTTCACTACTGCTGCAGAAGAAACTTGCTCCTTCAGCTGTGAACAGGCCTGTTTGATTGCTCTCAGTGAAAATGACTCCCTGTTTAAAACTGAGATGGCCAAGTTTTCCAGAACTGCTCGCAGCTTTTGAGGTTTGGGAACTCGGATGGCAGATTTGTCAGAGTCCAGTGCACAGCCACGAAGCAGGTGAGGCTTTGCAGGGTGGTGACCTGCAGGTCCCTCAGGTGTCTCTGGGCTCCGAGCACAGGTACAGGTGCACTGAGGGTGCAGGTCGGGGGGTTTGCCCTGCACTCTGGGCCAGGTTGGATCCACACAAGGGTCCTCCTGGGGTGCTGGTTAGAAACACGTGAAGCTTGATGAGTGCCCCTTTCTGTCAGGCAAGTCTAACAGTCCCGGCACTTTGAGGTGTCTTCCCTTGGAGATATGTTATCCCAATGGGCCCACTGGAAATAACAAAGAGAGATAATACTGGGGAGGTGGGGGGAAAGAACCATTGCACAAATGTGTCGAGAAGTGATAACGTCTCCGTGGCACAGAAAAAGATCAAAACAAAACTTTAATATGGTTAATGAGCTGGTTGGTAGTTGTTGGCCGGTATTTCCCATGGAAGTCATTTCACTGGGGCTCAAACAATGGGAGTAGATTTCACCAGTGTTAATCATGATTTAAGGCAGAAAGCAGGAAATTATTTGAATTGTCTATTATACTGGTACTTTACTGATTACATTTTAGTTCTTTGGGAGTTTTATTTGGTTTTTTTATTTACTGAAGAATTTTAAACAGTTGCTATAATTTTGTGCCAAGAGAAAAAATTACGTCAGACATGTTTTCGCAGTGAGAAAACTCAGTACATTTATTCAGATGGGGTTTTTTTCATTTTATCATATGTTTAAGTACTGCATTCTGAGGGATGATGACCAAAAACCTGAAAGGAAGTCGCATCTTGCTGTCTGGTTATTTGTGTGTCCAAAAAGGTTTTCATTAGAACTGATTTTATAATGCGAATCACCGAAAGGTTTTATAATTCCAAGGGGTGGCCGGCTGTGAAGTGCATTCAGTGGGGCTGTGCTGATCAGTAGTATCATATTTACCTTCTTGCCTTCCCACCTGAATGCCTTTGCTGTTTCTTATATTGAGTTTAAAAGCTCTTTGGGACAAAAAATGTCCCTTTGCTGTGTTTGTGCAGCACCTGCCCCAGTGAAATTCCAGCTCTAGGACGCAACAATGCTGCTGCTGTAACCACAGGTTTTGCAGGGATGAATTGCTTAGGTTTTTTTCTATGATAAAACTTCACATGATGTAAGAGATCAGGCAGCAACATGAGCGTAGTCCTTGTTGTTTCCCCAATTCAGACACATTGTATTTTCAGACAGGATGGGAAGGTTAATTAAAGTTGAAAAAGGATCTAAAACACAGCAAGAGTTTACTATCTGGTAGAAATGAAATAACAGTCCAGTGCTGGAAAACAAGAAAAAAACCAACCTATGTGTTTGCTCATGCTTTGAGACTCTTGTCTTTCTATAAAGATAAAACACTTTGAGGAAAAGAGTTGTATCCGTGAATACATGTATCCTTTTGTTTCCTGTTTCTCTACCTGGCTTAATAAGAAAAAAAAAATCTGTATTCCCTAAATAGTTGGGCTTTTCAGCACATTCCTTGAAAGGCCAATAATGCCCTTTTCTATTGCCATCCCATCTAGGCTGGCTGTCTGCAGAGGGGGCTTTCCTTTGTCCTCTGGCTTGAGAGGGGAGGCAAAGAGGGCTCGTATTTCCAGGCAATGCCTGCAGCTGCCTCCAGTGTTCCCTGCCCAGGCAGCAAAGCCTTTGTTAGCATATCCCACAAAGAGGGTTGGACTGTTGTTGGCCATTGACCATTCAGTGGGGTTTCTTTATAAGACGTAGTTCCCGTAGTTCCTGATCTAATTCAATGTAAGAAATACAAATTGAGACTTCCCACCAGAGTTAGAAATAGCGTTACTGGGCAGGAAGGAGCTTTTCCCCCTGCAGTGGGCTAACAGTTTGTTAATAGTTTATTCAAGCACAGAAAATGGCACCTGGTCTGCCAAAAGAGCTTTGGTTTCTCCAGGGGAGACTGTTAATTGTCCAGGAAAAGAAGACTGAGAGTGTCTCCCTTATAAGTTAAGGACGAAACATCCTTGTCTGGGACTGGGGGCAAATCTGACTTTTTAACAGACTGTCAGGCACCACATAAAGGGTGGAGAAGCAAACTTGCTTACCCTGAGTGGTGAATGTAACTTGAGAATTAAAAATATGCATTAGTACAACATCTATCACATGTTTGTTATGAAAGGGAGAGATATTTTTGGGATTTGATCGTTCCATGAATGGATTAAATTTCTTGAATTTTGTCGGGTTTGTCTTTATACAGTTTTAAACTACATTCTCTGTCTTCAATTCCTAACTGCAATACTGCTTGTGTATGATATTTTCCTTAACTAGATTGCTGTATGGGTTACTTTAGTTGATTTTTATACCTACATCAAGCCCTTCCATTCCTTCAGGGTGGTTGTGCCTACAAATAAGATAAATTCAATACTCAATGCCTGCATGCAGCGCTCAAGGGTTTTCAAAGAGTATCAGATTTAACTTTTTAAAATGCAAAACTGCCCACAGATGTGTAGTCAAAATTACAAAATTCATTTGAAAAGAAGAGGAAACCTCTTTTGTTAAGTTTCTCATCGTCCTTGGTTGAGTGGGAAATTCTATTCTCCTTTCTCTGTGGTCTAGATCCTCTTAGGGCAGGCTGGTGCTCTTTGAGGGGAAGGTGGCTTGCTGAGAGTTGAGTGACACATTTAATCTTGAGGTGGCATGTTCCAGGCAGGACCATAATATCCCTTAAGAAAAAGAAATGTCATTGCATCCTGTTCAAAGGAGGAGATTGGCGATAACAGGAAGGTTTTCAAAAAGATTCACTTGAAATTCTTTGCTTGAGAGCTCTCATTCAGTTTGGGAGCCAGGAATGTGAGCACTCACTTAATGAGCTTCAATCAAAAGATGAAATTTCAAGAGAGTAAAAGTGAAACCCAGTATTTCCTGAACATAAATAGAGTCACCCACCCTTAAATCCATAGTAAGGTCTTTCTCTTCAACCTCATCTATTACTCCCCTTGCCTCCCAAAGTAGATTCCTTCAATCGTATCCGTCACTGAGGTTGGAGCATGTGCTGTTTCCTAAGTGGTGCTGGAAGCTGCGTGCTGTTGTTGCTGGCACACCATTTCTGGAAGGCCTGGTAGCCCTCCCACCCTACTGTGTGGTGATTTATCAGGCAGTTTAGTGGTGGCAAGACCAAGTCTCAAGTTGGTCAAGACTGAAAATGGATATTCCTTATACTGCCACTGCTAGAATATTCCCGTTCCTATTTCCCTTGTGCCATTGAGGATGTGTGTGCTGGGCCGGGTGTCCCCATACTGGGCATTGGAAGGGAATTGCTGTATTTCCAGGGTACAGGATTACAATCTTACAAGTTAGTATTTCAAGAAACTGAGAACAGGAATTTATGGATTCTTGCAGCTCAAACAGCTGTTGTGTTTTTCAATTTTAAAGAAAAGAAGTATGAAATATATATAAACCATATGAAAGCTCGAATGCGGGGCTCAGCTCTGAGGAATTTGAGGTGAGACCATGTCAGAGGAAATTAATATTTTCTGTAGAAGAAGAGGAAGCTCTCATTTCAAAGAAAGCTTCGTAGCAAACCATTTTGGCCTGTTTAACACTTGAGGCAATAAAACATCCACATGTGCTCTCTGACATAATATTGCTGCATTATTAGCAGAGTTAGTTCAGATGTTTTCCCATCATAATTAACTAAGACGAAAGTGGAAAAAATTTTGGTAACACTACAAAGAATAATTTGGCAGCAGCCAGAAGCTAGAGCTGGAAAAGAACAGTAGGAGAGAAATAATTAGCGAGGATAATTGTCAGACCTTGACAGCCTGGTGTGTCTTTCTAGCAGTGAATGGATTCACCTGACACTCAGAGATAGCCATCCAATAATAGCACTCGTAAGATCAATACATCGATACTTTATCCTTGAAACAGTATTTAAAGTCTGTTCTTAGGTTAATTTCTTTGTTTCTGTAAAGTTGCAGCAATCTGGAATTTGAGATAATGCATTCACTAGAGCCTTATCGGGCCTTCTTCATTTACTGTATTTTAATGCATCTACCGTGATTGCTGAAGGAAGATGCTCAGTGAGCTTAATCTGCTTATGCCTTAAAAAGAAAGGATGCTCAGAAGATTAAAATGGGGCCTTATACTGACCGGGTTTGAGACTTTGCAATGTTCACACTGGCAGAGTGTTTTGTGCAAGAGTTATTTTGAATTTAGAGCTTCCATGATGCTGTCCCATGGAGAAGAGGGAGAGCTGGGCACAGCTGAGATTTTGGTTCTGTAGATTGAGATGCTGCCCAGGCTCTAATAATGCTCAAGTGTTGTGAGGTTAAAGGTGACGCATCTTCTTTTTTGTTCATGTGTCTTGCTGGTCCACATCTCTTCACATTATGAGGAGCTATTTGTGGCATTGTGACGCACACCCCAGGACCCAGAAATAGTGTGTGCATGCTTGAAATAGTGCTTATGCAGGTAAGTACCCTGTAGAATTAAATCTGCTTTCTCTGTATGCTCACTGGATTCCCCCAATTGCATGGGCACTGGACAAACCCAAATGGACTGGAAATTCTTTTTAATGAATGCTGCCACGGAGGGCAGGAGGCATCCAGCAGGGCACTATTGCTTCCCTGGTTGCACCACGTATGTGTGCTGTAACTAGCAAGGGAGAAGCTCATGTTGGAAAAAGACCTAATTCTCGAGCAACATCAACAAAAACTCCTTTTTATGATAAAGACTGTAAAGATCAGGGGCTGCCCTCTGAGCACCTGGGAGGAATTATTAGTGCCTCTGCCTCTTGGTATTGACGGGTGCTTTGCTGCAGGGTTGCTGTGCTACCTCACCGGCAGGTGGAAAATTCAGCACTTTCAAAACCAGTGGGTTTTGTTCTTTTTAGGAAGCTTATGGCATGAAAGATGGAGGAGGAGATCAGAACTGGCAGGAAGCTGTGATTTGAATAGGACCTTCAAATTTGACACGTTACATCCTTAAAAGAGGAGTCGGTGCCTGGTTTTTGTTGACAGGTGTGGCGACAGCCTTGAGGGATGATGGGCACTTCCCCGAATCACTAAATTGATTTGATAATCAGTAAGTGAATTTGCTAAGAGCAGGTACTACGTGCCTTCTCTGGGGCTTGGTTAACCTAGTGACAGCTTGTTTTAAATGTACTAGGAGGCCTTAGTTTATTTTTCGTTCTGTGTTCTGGAAAGAGCTCCACACAGAGCTACTGCTGAAGGAAAAAAGCTGTTTCTCTTTGGCTGTAAAACCAACCTGAAGATGACCAGACCTCGCTTTTACAAAGGAGCTGCTATCCCACGTTAGCATTTTCTCCAGATTCTCCAGATACACCCAGACAGCAGTGACCATCATTGTCAGGTCAGAATGTCCATGTCCTCTCGATGAGTCTATAGCATCTCACCACCCTCCCTGGACAGAGTGGGTCAGCACTGCAGTAGCCCTTGGCTCGCTCAGAGCCTTGACCCATTTCCAGCTGCTGATTCCCAGCTGGCCCTGTAGTCCATGGACTTTTTCTCCTTTGGAGCACGGAGGAGGCTGTTCCTTCCCCTGGTGGCACAGTGGCCCTGTCCCACACCAGCAGGGCAGGCAGGCACCGGTGTGGACGGTGGTGGCTGGAGGTGATCTCCCCCGGATGCCTTTCTGTGTAACCCTGAAGCTGTTGGTGTGGCTGGTGGCTGGATTTGCAGTTGTCTCCCCAGTAGCCCTGGTATTTACTGTGGAAACTTGACACAAGGCAGCTTTGTCACAAATTAAAACGTTCTGCCTCCTGCATCAACCGTACTGATGAGAGTTTATACTGGAGCTATTCAGAAGGGCAATTTTGCTTCAGGTATTTTCAAAAAGCAATACAATTTGTGAAAGTTCAATATATATTTATTTTATGGTTCCCCAAGAATGCCTGTATTGTTTGCTTGGGTTCGGATTAGAAATGTTTTTGTTTTAGGTAACTCACTCAACTATTACAAACCAGAGACTTTTTTTCTTGCGTGCATTCATAATTGTCCTCTATTCTTAAGAAATTAAGAATTGAAATTGTGTCCTTCATACCATGATGCTCAAACGATTTCCTTTTCAGCAAAGTCCATAATAAAGGTTAAAAATGATTTTTGCAACCCATGCATTTAAGTATACATTACTATCTGTTTTAAGGATGGATAATCAATGTAAAAAATGATCCTTCCGTGTATTCCTAATAGGTCACTGTGTAAATATCCATAATGGAATCGATCCCTTAGGTTATGGCAACCATTAGTACAGAAGGGGTTTCACAATTAATGTATCAGACACTTGCCTTTCATATTTACATGCAAAATGATTATTTATTGATTATTTTCAATGCAGGTTAATGATGTTGAAGGGTTTTCGGTATCTCAATTCAAAGTACTTAAAGTGTGCTTCAAACAGAAATATCATATCCCTTTCAAGAAGTTGTGACTAATATCTGATAAGTGACTTAGCTCTACTTTCTTTCTCATTTATATATATATATTTACACACATACATTATGTGGAAATTAAGGATGTTTGGGCACCTAGAATGTCTTGGTGCCATGTGCATGGTCATGGTTATGTTTCTACTGTTACCTGAAGAGCTCAGATAAAACCAAACTGTATTCTAAAAGACTTGCTTGATTATCACAGAGCATGTTGGTTTTCTAGAGTTTTCCAGCTGAATTTCATAGAGCTCTTTGGCAATAATAGTGAGCAGTGGGAAGTGTTTTAAATAAGAGTATAAGTGACTCAGGATCCTGTGTCCCATTTGCAAAGGGACCTGGCACATGGCTCTGAATACTTTCAGGTCAATACTTCCTCAGTTCCTGAAAGTGAAGCCCACAGGCATCAAGATAATAGTCCAGGAAGAGCTTGATCTCCACTTCTGGTGCCACTAGTTTGCATTTGTGCTCATACCGGGCTGTCTTGTGCAAAGAGTATCTAAAAAGAGAAAGATGTGGGTTTTTTTGTTTTTTGTTTTTTGTTTTTTTTAATTTGTGAGTCTCACAGACATTTTTCTGATTAAGTGTCGGCCTTTCTTCAATGAGTTTAAACCTACTGACAGTAGACTGACTTTTCTTAATTATCTTCTCCAGACCTCTTTAAATTAGTCCCCCAGGGGTCTGTGAACCTTGTATTGAAAATGACAGCTTTAATATTTCCTTACTAAATACATACAAAGAGTTGTCCAGGGATGCTGACTCACATAAGATTGCTAATTCCCCCTGGAAAACAAAAGAATCTGATTTTATGTGGCAATCCATCTGAGGGGCTGGGGCACAGCATGGAGGAAGAGGAGAATGGCCATCAAATGTGACCATGGCTTTGTCCATGCTGGAAATGAGAGAGTGTGGGAGGGAAAAAACCATTTGAAACCACTGAACTCATGCATAAATGTAAAGCTTTCAAATAGCTAATTTTTTTATGTCATAAAAGAAAACTGGCTAGGGCTGGTTCCTTTTTTTATAGCCCAGTCATAAACTCTGAAAAATGAGGTTTATAATTTATGGTCTGAAACCACCTGAACTATTGCAATACAAACAGCATCACTGTACTGCAGTTTATTTCTAGAATGCCTCCGGTGAAAATATTGCAGTGCCATAATTAACTAATACCAAGATCTTGTTTGTGGTGCTTTCTGTTGCTTTCCCCAGAATTACACAGCTAGTGTAAATCCTCAAGGCTCAGAAGATGGTGATGCTCCAGAGTAATCTGACATCACCATGTCAGTTAAGGCAATCACTAATGGTGTTTCTGTGGAGTCCATCCCGTCCTTGGCTGGATTTGGAAGGAGGGAGTTACATGGTTATTATATATATAGATTTGCATGCTTGTGTCTGTGAAAGAAAAAAGAAGTACAGGGGGGAACAGCGGGCCTGCTGTCTCCTAATTACTTTGTTTTTTGATATCTCAGCAACATTGATCTTTCAGAATGATCTCTTGCTGGTGGCATCAGTTTTATGTTGGAAAATATTCCTGCAATTCTGGCAATGATAAACTAATTACAGACCATACATTTTTAATGATTTAATCTCCTGTCATATTCCTAGAGAGAAGTGATCCTGATTTCAAACAAATCTCCCATGCATGACCGAACACTCATCATGAAATGTATGGTTTTCATTAAACCCTGTTGTTAATACAGGCTTAGGATTGTTTTGTTAAAATGGGGAGAGGTTGGGGAGTAAAAGCATGCTGAAAGATTACTGTAATAATGCTGCAGTAAGCGTTTTGAATCACACAGAGTTCCCAGCAACGTTCCAGTGACATGTGCCTCCCATTACGGAGGGCTCTTGACAAGCCATAGGTAATGGAGCCACGGGTGTCAGAGGGGTTTTGGATGAGTGGCACTTTAGAAAGATGCATTCCTGTTCCTTGTTCTGTGCTAGAAATCCAGGTTTGTGCCACTTGCCTTCATCTATGTCAGTGTCTGGGTTCAGGAATAACGATTAGCCAAGCAGTGGGTCAAAAATACATCTTCAAATGATGTCCCTCTTTTAACGTGCTGTGGTTTCTGCTCTGTGATCTGCTGCGACACAAGTGCACTTTATCCCCTCGTGCCCCCCTTGGCTCAGTGCTGTGTGCCTCGCTGGGGATCTGCTTTTTAGCCTTGCATGAAGCCTAAAGCAACGTGCCTTGGGCTCTGACTGGGGTGCAGGGGTGGTGCTGCAGTGGGGAAACATGAAACCATCATCTCCTTTGCATTTACTGCAGGGACTGGGTCTGCAATCCCCTATAATTGTGCATCAGATCCAGAAATGAAAGAGGGTCGTGGTTCTCTTGAGAGCACAGATGCACGAGGTGTTGAAAAGATGACAGAGAAAAACAATTGTTAGAAATTTCTTTTACCTAGGGGAGAAATTTCAGGTAATTTCAGTGAGTTGTAAACATCCCTGCCATTTGTGCTTGCTTTCAGGTGCTTTTGCCCCTTTCCCAGAGAACTGTTTGGTTGTTTTTAATGACTCCAATCTTCGGAAGTCTGATGATAAGAACAGCATTTAGAGAAGACATTTAAAGCAAATCTTGGTCTGTCTGGGCTGACTGTGTGCTTGCTGGTGCACTGGTAACAATCTGAGTCAGATTCACACACGTTCACACAGCTGCTAAAAACCAGAGCCGAGCATTGCTTAACGAAGTGAGCGTGGGGAGGATGAATTAAGGTTCCTGTGAACTTCTTGTGGTTTTCCTGGCACAGTGAGGATGAAACTACTATTATGAACTAGAACTCCAATTTTATTAATGTTCTGAAGTATGGAAGGAAGCAACAAATCTGATTTAAGTGAAGACATTTGTCTTGGCAGTGTGATTTACTCCAGGGTTGTAAATTTGACATGATGGAGACTAAAATGTACTGAAACTTAAATTTCTCCCATATCTCACTCAAAGTCAAATGATTTAAATAGCAGGATATGAGAAATGACATGTATCCTTGGATGCAAATATATTTTTGGTGCTGAAGATTTTAATTTCACGTCTGAGGAAATTTATCAATTTGAGGATGAAACTTTTAGGAAAACAAAGGTCAGAATTTCCAGGCACGGTGTGGAGGTACAGCTGCGACAAGTGCACCATCCAGCCTGCAGTGAGGGTTCCCTGCCTGGGGTACCCTGCTGTAATGGGACCAGTAATGCTAAAACTGGCATTATCGAAGGTGAAATCGGCTTTGGTGACACAGATCCTGGCGGTGCTTCTGTCCTGCCGTGCTCACCGTGCTCCTCCCTGTTTAAAGACCTCCCGTTTCCTGGGCTGTGCAAATCTGTTCAGGACTGAACATTAGAAGATTTTAAAGTCCAAAGTGTCAGCCAGCTCAGACGTAGCTGGGGCGGGGGACCGAGGGAATGCTGCAGCCAGGAGGCCCCCAGCCCGGTGTAGCACGGAGCATCCTGCCCCTCTCCATTTGGGGGAGGATTCAGGGCTGGGTTTTTGCCCTCTCAGGACCAGCTCGGGTAGGTGGACCAAACCAAGGTCCCTCACTCTGGACTCTTCACCTTGGTTTTCCTCTTTGCTCTCTAACAACTTGCACCATCCCAAGGGTCACCAAGCCCTTGGGATCATTTGCCCTCTGAAGGGGTCCTGTCCTTCCCCTGAGGATGATGGGGATTTATGGGAACTCCACTCTTTGCTTTCACGTGTATCAGAGGTGCCTGAAGTTTGTTTTTCAGGCTTTGACCTTTTGGTAATCAGCAGGGAGACATTTATTCCCTGATAAACATAAATTTAACCCAATGGCTATATGATTAATCTGGCATAGCTCTAATCCTTCTATTCATTTCCTCAATAGCATCTTTTTAAAAATCCCCATATTCTGGAAGTAAAATTCAGAGCTTAAGTTTAATTTTTTTTAAATTATTTTTTTAAAGATAAACCGGTAACTTTTACAGCCTTGCTCTGTGATTCTGTGAAATGGGATTAATTTCTTAGCAGCAGTGGGCCTGCTCTGTCAGTTCAATAAAAGTAATGTGGACAATTTCAGTCTATTACTTTTAAATTAACTCAGCCTATATGACTCTTCCTAATACACTGCCACCTTGTGAAAAACAGGGTTGCATTTTATTGATTCATGTGATAGATGAGAATATTAAGTGTTCCCTGGCAAACAGCACCCCAAACAACACGACGCTCTTAGGCATGCCAGGACTGGGGAACTGATTATGCTGAGATACGAGAGGTGATTTTACTTATACACTGTAAAACAGAAAAAATATTAAAGTAACTTTATAGCTTAAAAAAATCCCACTCCACCTCTCACCTATCCCTCCACAGCCTGGCTGATACATTTTGTCCTGCCGTATTTTCAGTCACTTTCTGTAAATGCAGAATTAAAGAAGGTCATTGGGGAGTGAATAAGAAAGAAACCAAAGCAAGGAGAAGTTCAAGCCAGTAAAAATGCAAGGCAATGAGGAGAGGCCCTTGTACCTTGACACACCTGATAGTGCAGTGCATGGAGCAGCCGTGGTTCCCTCAAAGTGGGAGGGGTGAACAGGTATTGCCCCTTCAGAGATCCAAACTTTCCAGAAAGGTTGCTTGTTAAATTTTCACTTGGTGAAAAATGAGGTCTGAAAAAGCTGGTGTGATGATCCTTTGAGGACATTTTAGAATAATTGTAACAATAATGCATTAAAATGTCACGAGGGGAAGTGATTAATTGGAATCGCCTTCATTTTTCTCCTCCATTTGCTTGCATTCCTGTCCTCAGTTCCTCACATAAAAAATAAAAATAGTAGCATCCAGTGCTAGCACTATATAGGAAGTCTTTTATTACTGCAAAGCGACATACGTGAAGGCTTGCTACTGACATTCATGGACTTATATGCCTACTACTGCAATTGCTTTATTAATGTTTTGGCTTTCAGCATAAAAGCTAAACCACTGAAAACCACTGAAAAATTCTGACTACAGTAGTGACATTTATCATTCTGTAACAGAAGGCGTGCTGGGTTGTTTGCTGGCCGTGGGTTTGCTCTTTCCAAAGCAGAGAACCCGGTTTACAGTTATTTTTCTCTCGACTCTTGTCCTCTTTTAGCAAGGACTAACTGGAGACAGAATGCTGGGTGGAACAAAGCTCAGTGGCAGAGGTGACTTTTGTTCTTGAGGCTCTAAAACACAAGCAGAGTGGGAGTAAATGACAGACAGATGCAACAGACACAAGAGGAATTGGGAATGGGAAGTTTATGTTCATGAACTCTTGCCCGTGCTTGGTGGGTCACTCCTCCAGATGATGAGCTTTCAAACAGGCTGCTGGGCCAGCA
Organism: Grallaria varia; assembly: GCA_013396735.1. NCBI lineage: Eukaryota > Metazoa > Chordata > Aves > Passeriformes > Formicariidae > Grallaria > Grallaria varia. Next base: position 438,903 of record VWZG01006793.1, read on the forward strand.
TCGGAAACCTGACCGTGCGTGGGCGCATCTTCTCTCTGTGCATTTTCCTGTATAAAATCTCTGTGGCATTCAGGATTGAAAACTCATCCCAGTATTTTAAAAAAAATTACATGGTTTTTTATTTCATCAGAAGAAGTCAAGGAGAGGAATAAAGCAACATTACAAATAAGTAAAATAAGTAATCTGCTTGTTGCTTTGGGCATGTTTCTGCTCATTTTAGTTTGTTGTCATTCAGCTTGATTCACTGAACTGATTCAATTTTAATGGTTCACTTATGCATGCAACTACCTGGAAAAAAAGATAAAAAAATGCCCCTGAAGCAAATCTTACTGAGATTTTGGTCAAAAAAGGATCATAAATAAGCAGAAGTAAGAGCAAAAGCTAAAACAATATGGCACACATCAAGTAAAAAGAAAGTACAATATGTGAAGAACAGAAAATAAATATGAGCTACAAAATAGGAGTTAAAAAAGAGTACCTAAGGTAAAAAATCAAATTCGGTATGTTTTACAATTACACAGGAGATTGAATTTTCTCAACCTTTAGATTCTTTCTTTATTCAGTTAATTTAAAGACAACAAGGCTGGAAGGGTATCTCTTCCAAGGCACCAGCAGTTCTTAGAGCCCTTGCTGAACGCTGAAAAATTTAGCAAGGGGGAAAATTGCCTATACTAAGAATATAACATGATGAATATGTTGTGTCATATACATACCATCTGTGAGTTATTCTGATAGACAGAACAGCTTGTCTGCCAAATCCTAAAGCACGGCTTTGATTATTGCATACGTTGTAAAATAATAATCTTGGGGACTTTGGGTGAATTAAAGTATGACCTTGAGCTTGTACTTTAAAGGTCATGCCATCGAGGTCTGGAAGGGGTGACTCTCTACTGCTGTAATTAGCAATTTTGGTTATCAGTGCTGTAGAACAGAAGTTTTCACAAATGAGGCTGTCGGTAGTTACCAAGGAGAGGAGAAAAACATCAGGACGTAACTCCAAGAGAGCAAGGATGGTGGGGTGTTTTTTATTGCGATGGTTGCAAAACAAGATGTGTTGTATCCAGCTTTTGATACTGGGGGAGAGTAATGCAGAGGGGAGTTTGGAACTCACCAGCCACTCAAGGAGAGGTGTCCTGTGCGCAGTAATTTGTTAATTACCTGCACAGCTCTGTAAATCACCTGTGTTTGTGGTGGTCGTAGTGTGTTCCCTGTGGCTTGGCCCTCTTGCAAGTGCCTACACTGTGTGAGGATGATCAGCATCTCACAGATTTGGTCCTTGCTATTCTGTTTTTTAGTGCTGTTGAAAGTTAATTTCATATGCTATCATTTACTTAAAGTTGTTAAACGTTAGGCTGAGTTTGAAAAAAAACCCTCATTCTTGTGCAATAACATGATTCAGCTGCAATGGCTGCTGCAGTAAATGTCTTATAAAAGAGGTCCCTTCCTGAGCTATAGTGCCCATAAATATTAGCTTTATTTTTATAACTAGTTGCTTTTTCAGCAGCAGAGTAGCTGTAACCATAAAAATGCTTAATAAGAAATGCTTTCTCAGTCGCTGTTTATATGTTTAAACATTTTAAAAAAACGTTTTGTGTTTTCTGAATAGCCTTTAACAGTAAATGTAAGTTCTAAGCAATTGTTTTTCTGTGGTTTGGGGATTTTCTGCAAAATTACACTGAGCATAAGGCTTTCTTATTATTTTCTTTCTTTTTTCCTTCTTCTTTTGAAACTATTGAGATGCTCTGAGTGTTAAAGATTTAGATTTTGAGAATGAAGAAACATAAAAGAGGCTTGATGCTCATCCTCTCTCAGCAAGCTGTTTTAACACAGATGTCACCAAGCGGAATCGAGGTGGTTTCAAAACATTTACTTGCTGTTCCTAATTGGTACCTGTTCTGAGTCACCCTGACTCGCTGTTGTGGTTTGAAAAATCACATTTTCCTCTCTTTCTCCCTTTCCCATGTTGCATGAAGATGATAGAGAAAACCAATTAACTCAAGCTGCTAATTGCATGGAGTGACATGTGGAAGGTTCAGGTGTTGTAGTTGCCTCTCCTGCAGCCAGAGAAAGCAACAGAAATCCTGGCACGTCAAACCCCTGTTTCCTTTCTTAGTTCTGTCTATGGGTGGAAAATCTCAGCACCTTTCTGATGCTCTTTGATAAGTATAAAAAGCTGTGAGCGTTGCTCGTGCCTCTCTGGCAGCTGAGCAGAATCCTGTTAAATGATTTGTGGCTCATCCAGTAGCACTTCTCAGTGTTTAAAGTTTAAGAGCTACCCAAGCCAGGAGAAACCTTTTAAGCGTAGCAGACTTCACAGAGAGTAGAGGCAGCCTTAGTAAACTCTGCCATTTGAATCCAGTCCCAGGGTGTCTTGTGCTTTGCTGAAAAAAAGAAATGCTCTGACTGAATCCTCCGAAAAACTATATCCTACCCTGCTCTGTGAGTGTGAGCCTTTGTAAGCCTTTGCAGAGGGAGAAGGAAAATCTATTTTGGAAATGTTCATTCTCTGGATTGGAATTGTTTTGTGTTGGAGTCTGCGTTGAAAGGGAATAAAAATGGTCATCAGCTAGGAACTTATCATTTGATAACCAGAAGGCACAGTGAAACTGCAAAACTCATTTCCATTGTCTGTTTGATTTGATCCTATAAAACTTGTGACAATGAACACAAGTAACCATAATATATTCCTTCGTTGTGCTTCTGTATTTGTTTTTTATAATAGGCAAAAACATAAGTGTGTCACTTGGCAGTTGCCCTTTTAAGAATATTAGCGTTGATTGAAATATATATTTACTTTTAAAAAGTTATATATAGGTAGTATATTTTTGCTTCAGAGGGTCTTGTTTTACATATTCATGTTTTAAATCGACATTGTTTTCATCACAGGTTGTGGTCTTTTCTGAATAATACCTCTAAGGAAAAACTTCACTTTTTAGAGTTCCCTTCAGGCACCCAGAGGAGTTTGGTGGCTGTGCTGAACGAGAGACCTGATCAGAACAAAATACTTTGTGATGTGCTATTAGGTTTCATTTGCAGAACACCCTAAAGAGGAGCCCATAGAAGCTATGGTTGCTTCTGTTTTCCATGGTGAATTTTATAGGATCACTTGAAATGAGCCTAAGTGAGTTTTGTGGTTTCCCTGCTTCCGTGTCCTCCCCCTGGGTTTTGTGCAGGGTGCTGTAAATGCCACAAGCTCTGCAGAGAGTTTGCAATCAGATGGGTTTTCTGTTACACCGAAGGGGCCCACCTTGAGTGCCTTTGCCAGCAATAGATCTTGGCATCAAGTCCGTAGGGGAAAAGTTGTTCCTGAAGGTGTGCATGGGCAGGAGACCAGCTCTTAAAATGAATAAGCAGTAAGTGCAGATACGAGAGCATTAGGGCCATATACCACCGTCCAGTATGAAATACACTGCAGCTCTAAACTTCTTTTAGGTGCTGCCTTGGGCACAGGGTACTGTAAATGAAAATAGTGGAGAAGGTTTTACATATTGCAATTAGGACATCATGGGAAATGTGAATTTCCACAGACCCAGTTAAAGTTAGATCCACTTAGAGCGGACACCGGTTCTGTGGAAGACCGTGTGTGAGGAGAGAGTGTTCTGGTCTGGAATCAAAAGTCTTTCCAAAACTGTGCCTTAAAATACACCCTCAGCTCCGGAATAGCAGATGCTCTCCGCTCCAGATGCAGTGTGTTGGAAGAAGCCTGCATTTTTTTAGTTGCTGCTAAAATAATGTGTATTGCATTTCAGATTGGAGACACTTTGCAATTCAGGAAGAAGTTCCCCAGATGGGAGGATGTGAATTATTTATGCAATGTTTATCTCAGGGTTTACTTCCCATCACAACCAATTAAGGCTATTTCATTTCATTAAAACTAACATTTTCACATTGGGGAAATCATTTATCTAAGGAAAGTGTTATACTATCCCTACTTGAAAGCTTGGAAGCTTCCATCAATCATATAGTCTCAAATTCATTTAAAAATGTACAAGATGGGAAAGTAAAGATATTTTCCTGTGTTAGGCCTTGCCAAATTGAATTATAATTAATTGAAATTTAAGGAATTAAGATATTCATGCTTTTCTTCCTACTTAGTAGGAAACAGTGGGATTCAGAAGTGGCTCCCTGTCACCTCAGTCTTGCATTCCATTTTAACGTGTGTACACAGAGCAGAGAGGGAGCCTTTGCTCCCACACAATTGTCTCAAGACTTTTTTTGCTTGAGTGAAGACCGAGATCAAGCTTCACGTAAACAGGGTGTATTAGGAAATAAAATTGTCTGCTTGGTCTGTAAACTCTGCATTTAAAGCAGATGTATTTGTGTGGCAGTGTGGAATGTACTGTAGTTCTTGTCTTTGCCCCTGTCCTGCTGCCAGTGTCCGTGTGAGACTTGGGCAAAGTGCACCGTTAGGTATCTGTGATGGCCAAGGCATTAAACTATTAATTTTCGCACTGTTTCCAGTTGAGGTACTGCCAGGTCTCACCAAGGTTTCAGCAGATTAGATTAGATGGTCTTGTGTATAGACCTGCTCTAAATGAACAGCATCAGTCTTGAGGAAGGGAGAAAGAGAGCCCATTACTGTCACTTGACAACTTCATTTCAGTCCTTGCCCCCAATAATTATAACTCCTAGAAAAGCCCAGTTGTGGAATCTGAGGAGTTAAGGTCTGGTCAAACAAATCACTGCCTGTCACTGCTTTTTTAAAAGCCTAGAGTGACAAGGAGGCCAAGCTGTGAAATATGCTAGGAAAATACAGGCAAAAATTACCCGAATAACAGGTACAGAGCTTTGTCTTGGTCTGTGATGGGTTGACAATTACAGAAAACGCTGTGTCTCACTTTCCTGGTGGCTCTTTGTGAGGTCTGGATCACCAGTATTGCAGTAAGAATGTTAAAATATTGATTTGTTCTTGTGGCGAGTGGGATTTCTGCATTATCTCCATCCTCTCTGGGGACAGGCATTAACAGAGGCCTTTGGAAGTCAGTCAAGACTGGTTTGCAAACAGATAAAATTTCTCAGAGTTTTGTAAGTAGACTGTAGTGGCCTGACAATCAGTTATTGCAATTTCACACATTTCAGGGGAAATAAACATTGTTTTTCCCAGCATCCTGCTGAAAATGAATCTATTGTTTCCCTAGGATTGTAGGCGTATGTGTGCATTTATTTATGTGGAAGCTCTGAATCTTTTAAAACCATATGCATATGACTATTTCTTGGGGAGATAGGACATCCGTGTGATAAAGAGGATCTAACAGTGGGTGAAATTTCTTTATATCATGGATTTAGTAAAATGCCTGACATTATTACTGTGGAGAAAAGTTCATCCTTATTTATGCCTTGCTGCTGTTAACGTGGCAAAGAGCAAGACAATAGTGATTACAGAGTCAGATTTGTATGTGACTGTAACTGGTCTGTGATGTGGAAGGAAGGAGGAGGAAATCTCACCTAAGTCGGCTCCAGTACTTTATATTGTGTTACACTTTTGGTCTTTAAACCACCTTCCCCCCAGAAACGTTTGCATGTCTAGATAGGCCAGAGAAAATCCAAGTTAATTCATGGCTCTTTTTTAAGGTTCTTTGAGCTGAAAACACTGTGCAGAAGTCCTGTGGTTTGCTGCCTTCTGTGGCTGGAGCATCTTTTGAACCAGGCTTCACGTTTGTTGGGTTGGATCCTGTACAAACACCAAGCAGGGAGGTGCTCCAGCTCCGAGTACATTACACAGGGGTGGCTTCAAAGGGAGCCTCCTGCGGAGAGCACTCACTGACCCCTGGTTTTAGTCTCAGCATCCCACTTCTAAGATTGTTCCCTGTCTAGCACAGGACTGTTTGAACCTGTTTTATCTGCGTGTGGGTGAAAAAAAGGAGTATCTAAGTGATACAATTAAGACAATGTATGTACATTTATGGATTGGGCTTGTGTTACAGTGTTTGTAACTTACTGCATTCATCTGGTGCTTGTCAGGTTGTGCTGGTGAAATGCTTTATATTCTGAAAAGGTAACTTAATAGAGTCAGAACTCGGTATATGTATCCATGCATACTCTTGCATTTGTCCAGAAGTTTAAATTTGGTATCACACAATATAGATAGCATGATTTTTTTGGTATGGAGGCTGTTGAACATCTACCAGCCTTTTGAACATCTACAGATGGGAGGGTGGCTTCCTGAGTAATGACCTGGAGATACAGAAATCCCAGGTGTGAAACTTCATCGGGGCCCTGACATCACAATAATAATTCAGGTATTTATCAAGGACGTGGACTTCCTTCATATCCTCTCTCACTGAACCATCTTTAACTGAATCATAAGGCAGTGCTCAAAGGAGCCTTGGTCTGTACAAACTCACACCACGATACACCAGAGCTTCGTTCCAGCTGGGCTTGGCACAGTGGCTCTAGATGCATCTGCCATGTAAAGCTCTGAAAATTACCTTAAGCATTTATTAAATCTCTGTTCATTTCAGGATGAGAAAACACAGGGAGTTGCTGCTTCTGTTTCTCTTGGTGACTTCCTGACCCACAGAAATGGAGGCAAGGAATAATACAGCTGTTGGGAGGGAGACTCCTCACAGGTCAAGGCAATGGCCACATTCAGGTCCAGGACACGTGGTTCCATCCTTTGGGGACAGTATCCTCTGGGGTGGCCCCATCCCTCCACTTCTCTTCCTGTAGTGTTTGTGATTGAACCTCACACACAGGCTGTGTTTTCCTTGGTTTTCAGACCTTCCTTCTTTTCCACAACGGGTTTTAGCAGAACAGCCATGTGACTTTATTAGTATTCAGCTGGGCTTCAATTGTCAGTGAGATACTAATGGAAATTTATCGCATGCTGAACCCAAAGTGACATATATATATATGTTAAAATGCTAAGGGTTATTGCACACCTAAAAATACTTTGCTGTCCTTACTTTTTGAGCTTTTTTTATGTAAAGTCCTCAATCATTGCTTAGCATCTGGCACTTCCATATTAATCTTTCTCTCTTTTTAATGGTAACTTTTTCTAATGAGGAGGAAAGTACAATGGAAATTTTTGGTCACCAAGTTATCAAATCCTTCATCTTGTTTTCGGTCCTCACTCAAAGTGGAATTAAGAACAGGACCGTTTCATGACACAGTTAAATGATGATGAAACTACTTGATACTCAAAGTCAGGTAGTCAGTGGCTGCAAATTAGCTTTATTGCAGTAATTTTAACTTCTGCTTCCTGTGTATAAGGAGATGGGCTCTATTGTTGATGGCTACTTTTGGAATGAAGCCAAGATGTTGTGCACTAGCATGAAAGTAAACACAATCTGACACGGTTTACTTTCGAGAGCTCATCATCTCTACAGGCTTCTGAACACCCCTGAGAGGTAAAAGGATGTCAGGACGAGAAGACAAGTATTTTTATGCCTTTTGCTTCCATCTTTTTACTCTTGACTATGAAAAGGCAACCTTTTCTATGGAGCAACACGGTGAATACCTCTATTTACAGACCTACGGTGACTAGAGAATGTAAATTTCTTTCCCTGGGCTCTTATATTAGCTGTAAGTAATATGAAAGCAGGTGGAGTTTTAGGAAAAACATCTTTAGGGAACATGAGTAAAGGTAAGTGTTTTATATGAACAAGAGGTCTGCATTTTCCTGATATTCTAGAGCTTTGTTTGTTTCATAAAAGCAGGTTCTTCAGAAAACTCTCTCCATAGTCATGCCTTGATTCACTGAAGTCTGAGTTGAATACTCTTTCTGTACTCTGTATTTTTCTGCTCGGCATTTCTTCCCTGGAATGAGAGGAATGTTCTGGGGGGACAGAACAATTACTCTTTGCCAGCTAATCTGTAAGGATTTTGGCATTGTCAGGAGTTCCCACTCGGCTCTCCCATCCAGTTATTCTTCCTCTGATATGTTTTGCTAAGACAGCTTTCCCTGTGAGCCTGAGTGCTAATTTTGCTCATAAAGAACCTTTGCTGATGTCTAGAAGAAGAGATTTGCATACTCTCCTTTATTAGAGTGAGCAGGAGGGGCTATCTCCTAATTTCCTAAGGAGTTCTCTTTGAAGTCCAGCTAACAGGTGAGAAAATATGTCCTATTCCTCAACCACATGAGGACTGAAATGGAGTGTAAGGTATTTATCACCATCTTTGTTACATTTCTGAGAGATTTAATAGTCCCCAGAATTGTTCATTTCTTAAGAGCTACGTGCTATTAAACTGAGGCATTATTTAGCAATTGGTGCTGTCTCAAGAGATAATTACTCAGAAGTATCTATTTGAAAATTCATCTACTGCTAGTTGTATAAATGTCTACAGTGCCTGAAGTATTTAAATACTGAGAGGCTTTATGATTAAAGTTACCATATTACAATATTTAACAGAACGGTGGATTTCTATTAACATTGTGTGAGCTTGGATTCGAATGCTGGTATTTCCTCAGTGACTCAGGGGAATCCTCACCTACTGATGGCAACCCCACTGAGCGAAGGAGAGGAGGTACATTGTGTGACCAGGTACATCCCCCAGTGCAGGAAAGAAGTGCTCTCAAGTCAACAAAGCCCCAGCTTACCCGTGTGCAGCACTGCTGAGCCTGGAGGGAGCCTGACAGCAGCTGAAGTGGCTGCTGCCCATGGCAGGCGTGATGATGAAGTGCCTTGTGAAGGAGGACAGGGAGAGTCTTCAATATTTGATCCATACTCGTGAAATTAATTGGGTATCTCTAACTTTGCCTCTTAACTGTAAAGGCACTTGCGTGTCTTTGAGAACCCGAGTGAGCAATCAGGTTTGAATCAAACTGGTCAACGCGTTCTAAAATTATTACAGGGGACTGACATGTCATATGCAGACACACACACAAAGCCGGATCGTGTAAATCTCATTTTTTTGGCTAACTAGGTTAAAAAGAAGACTCTGAGTTTGCACATGGAGTAATGAATGTGAAATTAGTTGTTGCCACTCAAGGAAGTGTTCCTGGAGTCCTTACAGGGAGCTGTCTGAACATGTGAGCTCAGTGCTCAGCAGCAGCAAAAAGGCAAATAGGAAGATTAGAAATTATTAGGAAATTAGTGCAATCAGCAGTAAAAATCTTTAGTCCATGGTACAGATTACTTGAGCAGTTCTGATTGTCCATGCTCAAAAGTGCTGGGTATGTTCAAAAAAATAGAGGAACTTGAGTGACAAGGAAAAAAGGTGTAAACAGTTGTTGTGACATCTCAGCTTGGAAAAGGTGATTCTGGGCACATAATTCCACAGCACCATGAGATCTCAAAGGGGTTAAATAATTGTTGCTTGTTATTCTTCACATTTTAACTGAGATTGTGGGCCCTGAAAGACCAGAAGGTACACATTCTACAGAAAGGAACACTTCTCCTGCAGTGTTTCAAAGTGTGTGAATTGTGGAACCCCTTGTGAAATGATTTTCTAGAGGTCAGCGGTAAATACAGGTTGGAAAGAGGATTTAATAGAGTTCTGGACAAACCAGGCAAAGGATGGTGCTTGAGCAGCTTCCAGCTCAGGAAGGCGTCTGAGGCTTGCTGGAAGCTGCTGGGGTGTGGTGAAGGGGACAGTTGCTATTTGTCCTTGTAAATATGCACTGTCTTGATTAACTGTCTATTAGTGCCTGGTACTTGGGACAGGATATGGAGCCTGATGCACCTGTAGGCTGAAACAAGTGTTTTTTATGAGAGCTCTCCAGGGCTATACTAATGCAGCCTGGAGTATCAGACAACATCCATGGCCACGCTGCTGTGGGCAGGATGTGAGTCATTGTTGAGAAACTCTACAGAAAGAGCAAAGATCGAAATCATCTCAAACCCATGGAGATGCCTTCCAAGATATGTGCTTAAATGAGAAGGGAATGGCATTGGAAATTTGCGGATCAAACTGGTGTTTAGTAAATGGTTAGTGGGTATAATTGATGGATATGCTGGTGTCACCAGTAGCCTTTGGCTGGTTGGTTGTGCAAAGGAAGGTCTTGAGAGCGGAAGAGCAGATGATAGATGGATGAAGGCAAGGAGACAAACTGCCCTGCTTGCAATACCACAGTCTCTGGGTGTCTCAGGACCCTGCAGTACCAACACCGCTGGGTGTTCCGGGGAGCCAGTCACAACCCTGAACGTGTTTTGAACTGATCAGAGCGGCAGGGTGGGAAGCTCCCAGAGCTGCCACTGACTTCAGCTATATCTTGAGCAGCTCTTTGGTGTGAGTGATACAGATGTTGTGTCTTTGTCCTTCTTTCCCCCCCCCCCCATCTCTGTTCTTTTCCTTCCTATCTCTTTCCTCCTGTTTAACACAAACCTGGCCCAGACACGCTCCCTTTCACAGCACTGCTGTGATCCCACACCTGGCAAGGCAGGGAAGAGCTGTGTCCTGTGCCACCTGACAGGAGTTACGGGTGTTGGAGGGGCCGCTAACAGCCGCTTTCACCGCCTGCTTCCCACAGTAATGAAGTTGCAAGTATCAGTGCAAAAGCTGAGTTACCTATCTGTGCACTTCTTCCCTTTTTGCTGTTACGTGTTTTTATTCTGGAGAAATTAGGGACTGGACTCCAGAACGAGCTGTAGCCTACCTATTTCACCTGTTTTTCTTTTGGAAAATGGTTTCCACCACATTTAATACCATCCATAGATTGCTCTTGTAAGGAAAACCCATTTGCTGACAGAGATGGGGATATAAGGCATGTGATGAAGCTAGAAGACTTAATTCTTTATATATGAAATCCTTTATTTTTCTTTACTGCTCTCAGCTTTTATCCTATATCTTTTATAAAAAGTTATAAAGGTGTTTAAATCATTAGTGTTGCCATGGGGCTGAACAGCCTAGGTCTGTGGTCTCGACTGAAACCAAGTTTCCCTGTTCAGCCTTGCAGACAGGGTCAGGTTAACACCTTAACCTACGACTCTTCTTAGTCTGTTTTATTAATGTGAGTGAGCCAAGATGTTGGATGCTTTTTGCCCTGGAGTTACAGGCCCTGCTGCTGGAGGGCAGGACGAGGCTCTGGGTCACTGGTGAATCCTGTTATATGAACAGGGTAGTTCAACTCCCCCAAGATCAGGCAGATGACATTCCAGCTGTTGGATTCGGGTCGCATCCACCACCTTCTGGTGACAGCCAGGAGAGCGAGATGAATGCTTCTGTTCAGTGAAAGTGGGGATTACTGAGTAAACCCAGGCTTTCGTATGTAGGGCTCTAATTACAGACCTGCAATTCTTCTGTCATAGATTGACCTGGAAGGCTTCTCTTGGTGAAGCGTTAGCATTAGCTGCTGGCAGCCCGTGGAGGGCTGTGTTTGACAGGGGATCCTGGGGAAGGAAACCAGAATGCTGGATTAAAGAAGGAAACCAGCCAAGCTGGAGGAAGAGAGCTAAGGGAAAACTGAAATAGGGCACGAGCCCTCTGTCAGGGACAACAGACCCTCGCCCTCTGCAGCAAGCACTGCTGCTCCTGAGGTGTTGACACAGGAGTCAGGAGGTGGTGCCTGGACCTCATTTCAAAGAAGAAATAGTGCAGTAGGAGTGTGACCTTTGAAACATGCCGGGGCAGGATGTTCCATGCAACTGGTGAGGAGGACCCTGTGGTTCTTTTTGTGAAATGCCCCCAGTAACAAACACAACATATTTTTCTTGAAAGTGGACATGTGGGAATATCCTCTTGGCTGTGCACTCTTAGGTGGCTGGTTGTGATCAAAGGTTAGAACACATTTGCCCCATGTCTTGTTACTATATAGTGTTAACTTAAAAATTCTCTTTGAGATTCCTTTCTGAGTTTAATCTCCTTTCAATATTTGAGTGCAGAATATGCTCACCTTTTTCTAAACCTTTGCTACAATAATAAGAAAGTTTAAAACTTAAATCAAGGCTTTAACTTTAATTCTGTTCCCTGAGCCATGGTGTATTTTAAATAGGTGGTGGTATATTTGAACAGTCTATTTGGCAATACCTTGCTGACCAAGACTGAGATTTATGCAAGTGGTTTTATCTCAGATTTGTGATTCATAATATATCTTCTTATAAAAAGGTTAAATAAAAGAAATACAACTTATACAGAACATAGACTATAAACAGACTCTTAAGTGAATCAGTGATTTGTAGGTTAATATTTGAATTTTAACTTCAGTGCCACTTTTAATATATTTCAGGTTCCTTGATCCTAAGCTTGCTTTATATTCTGAAGGCGTGCGATTGTTTGCTGTAATCTCAAGAGAAGATAAGCATGACATCTGGTTCACACCTGTGGTTTTAGGGATAAGAGCGTAGCTGCTTTATGTATTATTCAGGGCGCTCTCTTGAAACTGCAAGGAATTTGACTCTTTGAGGCCCTTTGTCCCAAGGTTTTTATACTTCTTTAAAGTAAACATGAAATATAGAAGTCTTCTCTGAGTACAGAGACACTATTTATTCCAACCTATGCCTGCTGCCAGGAGGGAAATTAGTTATGCAGGTTAATTATCAGATTTATGAGAAAGACTTTACTTCTGCAACTCCCATATTTCAAAAGTTCCATTGAGGCACTTCGTGCTGTGACAGAACAACGCTGGGAGGGGTGAACGTACCTGCCCCACAAACCCACCCTAGGGTGTACACATTACTGGTACTGGTGTCAGGGGCTGGTGGTGACCTCGGTGGCTGGAGCAAGAATTAATTTAGGTGGGCACCTCTAGAGACAGAGACACCGAGAGCCCGGAGCAAAGCCAGCAGCTGTCACGGTGAACACCAGGAGTTCCCTGGTGAATTGTTCAAATGTGAGGTGCTGAGGCAGAAGAGGCGCTTTCAGAAATACACAGGTATGAGCCAGAGTGGAAATGTGACTCTGGGGCTCCAGAATCATTTCTGTTATTCAAATGCAGAGTGGAGGGAAGGGACAAAACTGGTGCAGGGACACACATGGGCATGCCTCCCCCCAGCAGTGCGTACTGAGAACTGTACCCAACGAAAGCCTGTGAAGTTTGGACTAAAATGCAAATCTGGTGGCACTTTTGTGTTCATCAGGACTCGGAGACATTCAGCATGCTTTTCTTTGCATGTCACTAGGCTCATAAGAAATTGGCGGTGTTAAAGCTGAGAGGTTGTTTTAATCATGTTGTGTAAGGTGATGCCATGAGTGAGCAGCAGGGTCAGATGCACCGGGGGAGTCTCAACTTGGCATCTGCAGACAGGTGGGAGTGTGGGAGAGGGGGAGAATCAGGGTTGTGTTTCTGTTTCCTGACTATGGAAGAGTAGCTTTGACGTTTAGCAAAGGACACAGCAGAATGTGTTTGCAAATGGGCCTCCAGATGTGACAGTGCATGAAGTTTTAACTTTAAAAGACTACATTTTTCCCTTTCTGTCAGCTTTACTGCTTACCTCAATATTTTGCTCCTTGCTGCGCTGTAGTTCTGTTTTGATTTGTTAATGTAAATATAGAATGGTGTCCTTAACATACTGGTGCTATTGAGGTGGTGTGTTCAGATACTCTGTGTGTGTGTGTGTTTGTATACAAAGTCACTAAGACAAGTTAACAGATTTCCTAATGCTGCACTTGAGATGTGTGCATGCTTCATTTTCTGCTCAGAAAAACAGGCAAGGATATGGGTAAAGAAATCTAGAAAGTTAGAGACAGAGTACAGTGATATTACATGTAAGGTTTTCCAAGAGGCTGGGGAATTTGGGTGCACATGGTGGGGAAGTATTTCAATTTAAGGTATTTTCAGGGGTTCCTGAGTTTTAGAAAGGATATAGTGTATTCAGTCCTTGCATATAAAACCCTTCGGAGAATCTGGAAGTAAAACACCCACATTAAGCAGCTGCATTGGAAAAATCCTTGTGTGTTCCAAGAGGGTGGCTGTGGCAGAACTCGTGCTGTCCCTGCCAGACAGGGCTGTCCCACCTTTCTTAGTAATCTGCAAATAGCTACTGAGACCCAGAGTGCTGAGCTAAACGTCAAAGCTACTCTTCCATAGTCAGGAAGCAGAAACACAACCCCTGATTCTCCCCCTCTCCCACACTCCCACCTGTCTGCAGATGCCAAGTTGAGACTCCCCTGCCTGCTCTCCCTTTGGCATTAGGATGCAGCCTGAGATAGATGTCTATTCTGCAAAATATGGGAAAGCCCTTATTATTTTTACCCTCCAAGTAAGCTCCTGTCATGGACTGGTTCTGCTGCAACTGTCCATGTACTTTGCAGTTCATAAATAAAAATAGCTGTGCAAGTGTACAGCCCAGAGGATTTCACATGCCCTCAGAGTAGGAATGGCCTTTTGCCCAGCAAAATGCTGCTGAAAACGTGCCCCATCTGCTGCATAGCTTTGAATCCAGGGATGTGATGAAACTATAAATACCTCAAAATTTGTTCTGAGGCATTTGGAAGTTCGTGGAAGACCTTGCCTTCTCCCATTAGAAAGAAGAAGAAGAAGAAAAAACCCAACATCAACCACAGCAAAAACCACACACGGAAGGTTCTGAGTTCCGCAGTAAAAAAAAAGAATACTTTGCCCTAAGATATGAACTCTCAGAGGAATGAATACTTTTGTTAGTGCGTCTTTAAAGTGAATGGGATAGGAAATTGTATTAATCACATGTGCTAGGAAAAGCGTGCTTTTGTTGGGTTTATTCTTCAAGTGCAGCTCCTTTCTTTTCCCTGAGGAGCACTGGAGTGTGTTTGGTAGGAAATCCCAGTTCTCTCCATTCTGGCAGCACTTCTTGATGTTTAGAAATGTAAATGGATGCTTGACAGATGAGCTGAAGTACGGACAGTTTGGATATTTTGAAGTTTAAAACGCTTCAGTAGTGTAGTTTTCCTTGTAGAAAGGCCATGGGAAACAGACGAAGAAGACATCTGAAACAACCCTTTTGGGTGGAATTCAGAGCTATTCTGATCATACACTTAGTCCATCCGGCTTGGTTTTTGTTGCTGTGTCATTTGGTGCTTAGCCACTTTCTAAATTGCCTGTTTTGACTTTTCAGCCATGCCAGCAGCCAAGTATTGCCTCTAATTTTTCCATTTGGACAGTTTTAGAAAGCCAAGTTTGTCCCAGCATTGCGTGTTTTCACTGTCTTACTTGGAATAGGCCACTGTGGGTGAGACTCAGAACTACTCGATAAGTAAACCAAGAAGTCTCTGGCAGAGTCAGAGTCTGGCAGGGGAGCTGAAGACCAGTGAGAGGCACCAGCTGACCTTGCAGAGCCTGGGAAGATGCCCTTGTGTGTGCAGAGCAGCACATTGCAGTAATTGCACGGAAATCCTGCAGCAGCAGCAGCAGCCCTGTCATGGAATGGTGTGGATTGTAAAGGATCTTAAAGATGATCCAGTACCAAACCTTCCACAGAGCCCCATCCAACCTGGCCTTGGACACTGCAGGGATGAAGCGCAAACAACTTCTCATGACGTCATCTTATGTCAGTGATGAGCTGGTTAGAAGCTGGTACTGGGATTAAAGAGGCAACACCCTCTCCATGAGGCACCTCTATGCCTGCTCCTTATTGCAAATATCAAGCAAATGAACCCCAGGTTGTTTCGGGTTTTTTTCCAGTGACACTCCAAATGGTATTTTACTTTCCATGGTTTTCAACTATGTGTCGTTCTTCCCATTTATTTCCATTTCTTTTTTTGTGTTTTTCTGCATAAAACATCTGGTTAGGGAGGGAGGAGCAACAACCATTTAGTTTACATGAGGAAACAAGGCCTGTCAATGAAAGACAGCAGAAACTCTCTAATAGTCTTTACAATTCAAGGACTAGTAGGTTTCCACTTCTCAAGTTTCCAAAAGATTTCCTCCCTCTACCCAAAAATCAAAATACTGAACTACTACTCTCTCCTTTGGTTTTATGAGCTTCTTAATCTTTTCAGGAGGGAAAGAGCTTTGCATTTTCAAGGTTTTTCTCGCAGGCATGAAGGAAACAGCCACAGTGATTTTTAAATTGCAGTTAAGGTTCTCCTGGAATCGTGTTGTTCCAGTCCCTTGGACTTTAAGAGAAATAACGTATGTTAGAAACCCTTTTATAGAGGGATACAAATGAGCAATACTGTGTGGTGCAATCTTTTATCCTCTTTTTTTTTTTTTTAACCTCCTTCTCTCCTTGGATCTCTTCCATTCCTTGGACATGTGGTTCACATCCCTTTTACAAGCTGACTGAGCATCCAATTGTACACTTACCACCCACATTTCCAGAAAAAGAGCCTCCTAAATTTGTGTGTCTCACAAGATGCTGTGGTGTATCTGGATACACAGGTATAATTACCACAGGATGATGATATTTTAAATGTTTTTAGAAGATGAGAAGAGAAGGGAAGGTTCAAAAAAACCTCCTGCTTATTATGCTTCCGTTTTTGTTTACATCTTAGTATTAAAGTGTTAGTATTATAATTTCCTGTGTTTGGAAGGAGGTCAAATAGGAAACAACACTTGTAACCCAGAGGAGGATCAGAAAGGAGAGGCACTGCATTGGGAGGTAATAACCACAGCTCTGCAATTCAGGGGTCTTGTGTGTTGTGAAAGAGAAAACTTACTGCAGATTTTTTTGTTGGTTTTGAATGATTTATAACATTTTACTTGTGGCAGAGTGTTGCAATCTATGTTGTCATGGAAATTCTATTGAATTTATAGTTCCATTTATCCAAAACGATTTTCCAGACTTCATTTCATGGTGAATCATATGGCTGTTACTTGGAGTACAAAGCAATTGCAAAAAAAGTTTCATGTTAAGGAAAGCATAAACACTGACACCGTTATTTTCATATTACGGAATTACAAATGAATGCAACATGCAGCTTTTTAGCATCAAATCTGCCTTCATTGTGTAATGACTCACTGGGTACACATGAGATGAATTTGCTTGTTTGGGATGGGAGCAGCCCTAAGGGTTATTGGTTTCTGGCAATAGAAATCAGGGAAGTTTCGGGCTTGCCAATGTGCTCTTCTCGTAACGTTTGGGACTTAACACTTAAGATACTGAGTGACATGGCCGTGATGCAGCGTGGGTGGAGCCCAGGGCAGTGCTGTGAGTGCCGTGTTTCCTCACTGGTCCTACTCAGGTTTAGATGCTGTTCAGACTTGGGGGCAGGACATGCAACAAAGGCCAACTTTCAGGTTGAAAATGACTATGGAATTGCTTGGTCTCGATGTACAGCAGAGATACACCTACTGCGTTGTTTGTAGACAACAAAGCAAGAATTAACACTTGCTATTCAAGAAGATGAAAGGGAAATTTACCATACTTCTCAGGTATTATCTGAATTGAGTTAAATTCTGGTGTTTCACTTGCATGATCTTTGCTCTTCCTGTTGTTTCAGCTCCTTTCATTTTTTTCAGCCTAGCATTGTATTCACTATCACGTTGCAATTACCTTAGGGCAAAGTCCCTGTCTGACTCTTTGTTTTGCAATTTTACCCAGCACACTTTTAGGCACTGTAAAATACTAAGTTGTGACATTCAAAATACATCTCTGTACCTGCCTAACTATAGTTAAAAATTCACTGATGAATAATAGACTAGGCAGGAAAAACATGCCATTATCTGCTCCTGTTCAACTTTATCTTTTCAAAAGAATGCAATATACTCTGTGTTATTACATCAGGCTCTAGTAGGAGAACTGGAAAACATCACGATTTGCTCTTCCCCCCCTCCTTTTCTAAGCAGATTTTGAATATGTTATAAATGACAAGTTTCATGGGTTTTTTAAAGAGAATATAATGAGAAGTCAAACATCAGACTTTATTGCCCCAGTGTACATCTCACACTCCAGTAAACACACAGACTGCAGGACAGTTATTCTGAATTTTTAGTGCTGCAGTGAAGATTACATTATGTCTGTAGAAAATTTTTATTCCAGCCAAATGGATCACATCATCCAGTTCACTGGAAATCTATGCACATATTTAAAGCAGAAGTAAGTTACATACGAGCTTTCAATTAAGAAAAATCATGTATGATTCATAATCTTAGCATAGAATTTATTTTTGTGTGAGAGGTTTTAAATCCAGTTGTAAAAGTGGCTGAGAATAATTTATTCTTACAATGTAAGTGGCAAAGGCACTAATTAAGAATTAGTATATTCAGTGCTTAACTCCATCGTTTAAAGCAAACATTTCAAGATTTTTGTTTCACCACTCTGCAAAGATTTGCAGTCTACCTGCAGTGCCTGGGTGTTCTGAAAATACTCTCAGTCTCTAAAGCAGTACATAATAAACCACATCGCTGTTGCCTGTGTGTCTTGCTGCCTGATTCATGAAAAAATTGGCTGGCCTATAAAACCTTTTATTTTTTATGCTTTTTTACCATGCTTCAAATTGCATGGTAGTCCTTGGATTGCTGGAAGGAAATGAGCAGAAAGCTAATTCTGATGATCTTTTCCCTTGCACCAGAATTCCTGATACTATTGAATATTCTGTACTCCACATCTGTGACAGCACAATGAGCCTTTGTTCATTTTTTAATCTAAAGAGAAATCTGCTGTAGGAGGTTGCACAGGGTGATAGCAGCCCAATTTAAAAGTCTCAATTATTTATTTTTAAAATACTTGGCATCTGTCTATGGAAAATGTGCTTGCTTGGTTTCCAGTCTCTTAGAATGGCTTTGAACTCGCTCACATCTTCTGGGATCTATCAAACGCTCATTGTGGCTTTTCTCTCATAAGTGCTGAATGAGTTTGGCCATGATAGTCTGTATTGGATGCAAACTTTGTGCCTTTGTAGTGGGGTAATGAGAGCAAAGAGATGTCATGCATGGGAATGGTGATTTCTGTCTGGATGTGTGTCGTGCCAAGCAGAGGAGGAGCATCTGAGCAGAGAGACGGAGCCTTTTATTTGTGCATGGGTGGTGGGGAGAAGCCATTCATTGGAAGCAGCCTCGGTTTTTGCACGCCAGTGACATTTCATAATGAGGGTTTAGTCATTCAGAGGCAATTGTACTTAATAAAATCAGAACTGGTCTCTGGTGGGCAGTATTTCTCAGTAATACACACTCACGTTTTGGGCAGCCTGTCCTTACTACATCAGCGTGGTGGCAGCCCAGTTTGGCATTAAAATCTAAGCACAGAGCAAGGCCTGACATTTTGCCAGGTCTGGGGAACACCAGGGCTCTGTAGAGGTAGGAAAAGCGTGGTCAAGGAGAGGTGTTTCTGCAGAGAAGAGGTTGTCCTGGGGAGGAGGACAACCGCCTTCCTCCAGGTCATGGTCGAGGGTAGGAGTTTGGAGGCAAAGATTCTCCAGACTGGGGCATTACCCACATGTTGGATGTGTGTGGTGTATTCACTTGTGTGTTGTCAGCTGGAAATGGGCCTGGAGGGCTTGGAAACTGTAATACCTGGGCACTGGATTTTCCTGGATGGCAGAGAGTAGAAAACATGACGTGTTTTCATAGGATGACTGGCAATTATCTCCTGGGTTATGGCAGAGCGAGGGGCTTTCTCTTTAATCCTCTGTTTTAAAGCACTTGTAACAGTCTGAAGATTTGACCCTCAGTGCTATTTTTTCAGGCTTAATCTGTGCTGTACAGCAAATCTCTCTCAAGTTGGAAAACAATTCTTTTATAGTGTGAAGAGTGTCAAAGCATGAAGTTTTTCCATTAAAAGCAAACTCTTGCCCTCTCCCTGCCTCTGTAAAGCTCTGTGACTGCAGTAGTTGTTGATAGCATTTTAGGATGGAGAGGGTCTTCCTGCAAGAAAAGTGCTTTTGTGTCACTGGGGATGGTTTGTCTCAGCTTAGTTTTATCGAAATACTGAAAATTTCAAGTTGCCTGGACACTACAAGGTTTTTATAATAGGCCTTTACGAGGTCCATGCAAGCACACTGCAGTGTTGCACATCCGAGAGTAAGGAAGCCCATGTAAGCCTTTCCCAGCCTTGTTAGTTGTAATGGGAAAATCTTATAAATCTCGTATATTGTGCCATGGAGAACAGGACACTCGTGCCCTCTGGGACCTGTGTCACAGGGAAGGTTGTTTGGAGCACTGTCAGCAGGGATGTGTGGAATGGAGAGTTCTGGCTGCACACAGGTAGTGTCACACCACAGAAACTCTAACGGGTATTTCAGGCTCTCCCATTACTATGGGATGCACAGCCTTTAAATTTTCAGTTTTTCTTTTTAAGTTTGGTAAAAAGAAACTGTTGTGAAAACACATACAAAAATGATGGTTTATGGTGCTGAAATCAGGCAGGGCCACAATTCAGGCTGGATGTGCAAACTTGGGTGATGCTCCATTCTGCGTTTCATAAATAGAATATTATAATAGGATCCAAATTTTCTTTAGCTTGAAAGCCTCTTTGTTGCATTCTATGCTGCTGCTTTGTATGTCCCAGGCAGAGACAGGAGAAGTCATTTATATGCAAAATGCACCATATATTGTATATACTAATTATATAATAAGGAGTAATAATGAAAATTTTCTAGCATGTTTAGGCCTCTTAAGTATGCGGTGAAATTAATTTTGCAATTAACTGTCTTATTCCCGCTTTGTACATAAAGAACGTTATCCCACCCATAGAAAATATTAGATTAACTATCTACTGATAAATGTATTCAATATTATGTATATTATGTATAGAAGAACAAAAATACGTTTGATACATTTGCATTTTATTGTAAATTGGGGAAAATAGATGAGGCTGTATTATGGAAGGGAACAATATGTGATCGTATAATTAGAAAATTGTCATAATACTAATGCTCAGCAGTGTCCAGGTGTGGTTTTATGAGCAGCCTGAACCATGAGGCTTCGAGGGTGGAACTTTACTGTCTTAAACATTTGCTTTGCAGTGTATGCGTGTGTAAATTATATAATAGCAATTCCTCAGAGATTCTACTTCTGAAATGTTCCTTCTAGCTGTATGAACACATAAGGAAGCTACTGTGTGACAGATGACTTTTCACACAAATGATAATTTTTCTGGTGGGCCATTTCCCCTTGACGTGATGGATGCAGAGAGGGGAACCACGCTCTCTGGAAAAACACCAGGGAGCAGTGGTAAAATGTTCCAATGTGTATGGTAATCAAGGCAGAGTGTGGTTCTTGATTAGTCTGTGAGATTGCACTGCTGAGACGGGGGATCTGAATAAAGCACTTTTTAACCAAAGCCCTTTGCACTGCAATCCAAAAGTGTATTGTAAAAATTAATTTCCTTAAAATGCCATGAGCAAAATTGATTCAAAATGATTTTGGCATATGCTGAACTCACTCAGTAATACTTTTCTTCATAAACTCCTATGAGGACTATATAGCAAAGTGTTTCATGTGAGGTATACATAATTTTAGACTATTTTAAAGATGAGTAAAATGTAATTTGTGCGTGTTTTCTCAGCTTTAGTCTGTGCTGGCTAAACTGAAGTTTAAGCAATTCTACCTGAAACAAATAGTTTCTAATTTCTACATCAGTGAATGCCTGTACCTTGTTCTGCATTTGTTCAAAGCACAAGTTGTCAGAATCTGGAGACACCACCAACTTTGTGAGATGTCAGCAGCACCTCTGTGTGTGCTGTGAGCACACTGGGAATAGGAAGGCCAAAACAGGGGCAGAAAATTGCTTTCAAATTTTTTGAAGCTAAGTGTGAGTGCAATTTTTTTCTTTTTTTTTGGTGGGCCATTTGAAGTGTGGTCTTACTTCATCCTCTGCTGAAAAAATGTACCTCTACCTGAAAAAAAGGCTCTGATCTTCATCTTGGCCTTTTCCCTCTATGATGTTGTTTTATTATCTGTATAATGCTGGCAAAAGCACCTGTCCATTACAGCCCATATATCCTGTCAGAAGCCCGGGAATCAGCAAATGGGAGGAGGAAGGTATTTGAGCAAGATAAAAGGGTATAGTCTCATCTGGCATATACAAAATACGAGAAAAATACTGGCATTTTTGGATACAGTAGGATTTGTCATGTGGCACTGTCTTGGAAAAACTTAAACAAGTGTTCGGGTCCAGCAGAGCATTTTTCCTGCAGAGGGACTTGTTGGAGGGAGTGATGGTCAGACTGCCACTGTGTCAGGAGGCACAGACAGTCTCAACTAGACCTTCGAATCCCTTAAACTATGGGCTGTGTGGGTGTCCCTTGTCACCCAGCGATGCTGTGAGAAGCCTGACTAGCTCAGGTAGTGGGTGATGGGTAGCAGAGAGCAGGAGTGAGTGCACAGGGTTTGGGCAAGAGGCCAGTGGCAGGGAAGCCTGATGGGTCCATTCCTGTTTCATAGCCAGGAAAAGGGGTTGTTTTGGGTTTTTTTGCTGGCATCAAAAGGGAGCCTGCACATCAGCCAACCAGCCAGCCAGCACTGGTTTGGGTTGCAAAATCCATCTGGAAGGTTCCCTGAACGGCCCCAGGAGCGACCGCTGCAAAGTCCAGTTCTTGTGCTCAGCTGTCGTGGTTTTCATTTGTGCTGTGTAGGGCACACACATAACAAGGGTTACCAATACTGAATTTATTCTATGGCAACGTACACACCTGCACGGTACAACGTTGAGAAGGGAGCGTTGTGTGTTTTGGCTGTAAACCAGATCCTTTGGAGCAAATCGTGGCTGATACAGATGGACTAACACCAGGGGTTTCTTTGGGGTGGAGGGGTTGAACAATTACTAAAGAAGCAGCAGTGTGCTTGGATGGTTGGCAGGAGGGGAAGCTCAGCTACCGTGGGAAATGGAACAAGAACCATACAGGAAATGAAGAGCAGGAGCGCCCCCAGGGCTCTGTAGGTTGCCCTTATTCATGGCATGTGTGCATAGTGGGGTGGGATTCTTCACCAGCAGAGTGTGTGGAGGAAGCTGTTGCTTGGTTCTCCTCTATTTGTGTAACTCCAACATTTTCTAGTTTGTTCTCACCTGCTTTCCCTTGGGGTTTGTCTAATTATTAATACTTATTACTAATCTGAAAATTACATCAAAATATCTGGCTTTGTCCCAAACTTTTTGCAGAGTACTAATGTTTTGGAAATAAAAGTCATGAAATTTAACTGAAAACAGGGAAAAGTCTGACCCTAACTGAGAGACCTGAATATCAGAGGCTCATAAAAATGCATTGCTACGGAGACAGACTTTTATCTTACAAATTGCTTTAGGAGTAAAGGAATAACTCTAAACGTTGAAATCCTTTTCAAAATTCTCTATGGTCTCTGAGATAAATATGTTTAGCACATTTAACAGAGCAGGAGATGAGCCTGCAATAAGCAAAGAAATTAAGAGATGCTGGCAGAAAGCGCAAAGTCTACCATCTAAACAGACTGACCATAGTGTTTATCCTTGGGTTTGGTATTAAAATGCATTGCCTTGACTCTGTTCCCTGCTTACTGTCCCTGTAGGGCAGTCATGCTATTAATCAAGATGCTAGTTAAACAGTATTGTTCAGCAGAATTCCTTTATCTCAGGCTCATAACACTGCGTTTACATACAATGTGTATGCATTACCTCGTTTGAAAACTGTATGAATCAACACTGATGTGATTTTGTTGTTGGTTTTAATTTTTACAGATGCAGATTTACTTCTACAATCCCGATGACTTCGACAGTTTTGGAACAGCAGTTCTAGAAAACAGGGTAGTGGGAGCCATGGCTGTGTTTTTTCAAGTAAGTTTAAACAAAGGCTATATCCATAAACCAAAGTGTTCACCAAGTACTATTTAATTCATTGAATTGTTTCAAGCTTAATGGATGCATCTGTTTTCTTGTTCCCACCTGTCTAAGTGAAAGATATTTCATATTGTCTATGTGTGATTTAAAATGTAAATAAGTATATTTAAAAACATAATGAAAAATTTTGCATGAATTGTTCTGATTTTATAGCTGCTCTACAGATGCAGATTGGAGAACACATTTATCATGGAACTTCCTTCGCTGCTGAAGCACATTGCTGCGGTCCCTGGAATACTAACAAACCCACACCAACTGGTTCTGTTTAGGGAAAACTTAAAATGCAAACATAGCTGGAGAGAAAATTAATCAATAAGTTTCATCAATCTTATCTGTAGCAGCTTCTTCTAAATTGTCATAGTAACAAGTTCTTGAGCAGACCAGGTTTCCAAATGAGTGAATTGATGCATCCGCTTTTTTAAAAGGCATCCTGAGAGTGGGGCTGCTGGGGGAGCCCATTTGTGGTTCCCCAAGCTCTGGAGCTGTGGTGTGGGGCAGGGACTGCTGCTTGTGACAACTGGCGTGTCAGCCACGTGGCAGTGACATGCAGCAGGGTGAGCTTTTTGTCACGTTGCATCAGAAATGGGGTTTTACCTTTCTGACTCGAGGGTGAACTGAAGGGAGGGAGTTGGAGCCCCTCCACACCACCAGGCTCTCACAGGCAGGGAAGTGGCTAATAAAGATTTGAAATATCTTAAGGTCTTGCTTATTAAAAAGAAAAAGAAAAAAAAAGGAGGGAGGGAAGAGCAAGAGAAAATGCTGATCCTCTGTGAGGTTTCATGCTAGTTTTTACTGTGGAAGAAAGTAATCTTGCTGTTATCTTTGTGAAGCCAGATAAAAAGGAATATGCAAGTACCCATATGTAAATACCTCCCTTTTTCTTATGATGTTAGAGTGACAAGCCTGAATCTGCTGCTCAAATTAAGTAAGGTTGTCTTTTTCTATGTCACTGATTTTGATCAAATGCTTTGATAAGGAGAAAAGGACAGATCCTTGTGTTGCATAAATTGCTGTAACTCTGCTGACATCAGGCTAGTGGAAGGAGGCATGTTAAATTCATCACTGTTGGATTCTGAGCACTTCTGTGGCATTTCATGTTAGGGAGAAGTTGGTGGAGCTGTGATAATTCGCAGTGACATAGCATGATGATTCCCCAGACTTCTTCATCCTAATGTGATATGGGAAGTTTTGGGCAAATTGAATTTGGCCATAGGAGACCAAAGTTTGGGAACAAAACAACCAAAGGCTGGTTTATGCCACAGTGAAGAGCTGTGGGTTGTGTGTGTGTGTGCCTTGTCAGGAGCATGTGTTGTGTCGTGGTGAGCAACACGTGTGGTGGCATCATCTGTCTGGAATTTAATTGCTAAATTACCCTCAAGTGCTTCACGTCAGCCATGTGCGCCACTGCCCTGTGTCACACCATTTCCGAGTCTCTATGTGACATTTTTTCCCTAAATGCTGTTTTTAGAGGATCTTAAAATTGTAGTAGGACTGTGTTTTGTATTCCCCAGCTGCAAACCAGGTGCTGCACTTACTGCAAGTCCCACTTTGCACAGTTCCGAGGCAGCCATTAAACTCACTAAAAATAACTTAAAATAATCTGTAATGATGTTACAAAAGCCACCTTTGATTGTAAGAGAGCTCAGGTTCTTCGAGACCAGAGCTGAGTGTTTCAGTGCCTTCAGGGGAGCAGAAATGTACACTTTTCATCATTCCCAGCCCCGTGGGCTGCAGGACATGAGGCTGTAAAGTCTGGGTGATGGTGCAGCTGGGCTCCTCTCTCCAGGAGCTGAGGAACCTGAAGCCATTACAGATAAACAGTGTCTGATCTCCTCCAGAGAGCGCGGTGGGTAAGGTAATTCTTTGGCAAAGTGACCCAGGGACAACCTGTTTTGGGGCTGGAAGGAAATGGTTTGCTTTTTTTGGTATTCTTTTCGTTGCCTTTGGGTTGAAATGAGAAATCAATGCTGTGCTGTTAAACTCGTGAGTGTATCAGGTTTTCCTTCTGAGTAGCTTTGCTCCGAGACAGAGAACAGTCGAGGGAGGTTTGTAGAGCCCGAAGCACCCAGTCTGGAAGGGCACGTGCTGAATTCTGGCCCGTGTCAGTAAACTCTAAGGACAGCAGCATAACAGCTGCTTTTTTGGCCATCTTTAGGGCTTTCCAGAGCTTGTCCTATAGAGCCTGAATTGTTGTACGTAGGGTCATTAACTGGGGATGATGATCCTTTGCAGATCTGTGCTTTGTTTCACCAAGGTGCTGTTTTAGCTCCCTCAGCTGTGTGTTCTGTGCTGGAGCTGGTGATCCACCACTTGGAAAAACCTTTTTATTCAGAAATACGTGGTGTCCCCTGAGTCTTGCTCCCCAGGGCTCCATGGGGACAAGCATGCCATGGCTGGTATTTCACGCAGCTAATTTAAAGCTGTCTTTTAAAACAGATTCTTAGTGAATTTTGAATGAAATGTCCCTAAGATGTTCATGGTCACATTTTGATTGGCACTTTAGATTACTCAAGTACTAATTTTTATAGCTTTTAATTTTCCAGAGCTGTAGTCCCATCTCAAATTCATTTACCTAGAACTTAGCTTTAAAAAATTGTAGCAAGAGAGCTCATACTGTTCTTTACAAATGCATTAGAAAACTGAATCATGCATGTTTTTCTATGTAAATATTTTAACATAAATTATTGGATAGATTTGCCATTAAGTCAAGGCATGGATTTTTTTGCTAATGCAGTAATGCTGTGTTGGAATGGATATGTGCTGCACCAACTGAGCTTATAGTCTGGCAGGTGTTTTTTTGTTTGACTGATGTTCACAAATGTTCCTTTGAAAATCAGGTTCTCTGGTGAGCGAACATTATACTGAACTATATAATAATTGGTGAAACATTAAATAATTAAGAACCCTCTTTCTTCCTTTTTAAATAATTTAACTTGGACTATATAAGAATTTTCCTTCTTGAATTCATTATTTCAGGGGCAATTTCCAGGTAAAGCACATTGGTTCTGAACTTGTATAATTGAAGCACTTGGAACTTCGTTGTAAATGCAAATTAAATCTGTGCTTTTCTCATTGCTTTCATTGTAAGTTCTGTTGATAAATTCTGTTTCTGTTTGTGTGCTGTAGGTTGGTTAACCTGACCAAAAAAATTACTAGTTGAACCCGGGAAACAATTCTTGCAAATACAAACTGCTGTAACTGCTCATCTCTGTATCTCACTGTGGATAGACACGGAGAGAGTCTCACAGAAAATAGCACTGTGGGGACTCTCACAGCTATTCTCAATTTGCAAATGAGATGAGCTGGCCTGAAATCTCTACCTGGGCTCGCAGAGCTGGTTTTTCTTTGCTGTTAAAGAGAACTCACTTGATATTTTAGCAAAAATCAAAGTCTACTGGAGAAAACGAGAGAATGCCAATGCCTTCTCTTTGCCTTCTGATGAGTTTTTCAGGAGAACACGTTAATGGCTGTTGCTTTCAGTGCTGGGGTGGTGTGGTGGCTCTCAAAGTGAAGCTGGTGCCAGTGGGAGAGGTTTGACTCGCCGTGCCCACCCTCTCCTGCCGACAGCATCCTCTTGGTTTGCAGTGAAGGCTTCTGGATTTGCAGTGATGGACCCAACTGAGGGGCTCATTGTTTTGGAGGCATCTTCAATTTGCCTGTGGCTGCACACTGGGACCCACCATCTGCTGGAACACACGCAGCAGGTCCCAGCCCAGCCGGGCACCTCAGGCTTGATTTAAATGATCCTGACTTGAATAGTTGGTGCACATACTCAATTTCAGCCCACGTAACATTCGGCTCGTGGTTAATGATGTTCTGGCTCCGGGCCTTGGTTAATTATCAGGCTGAGCTGGTTTCAAAGCAAGCCACAAGTGGAAGGCCTCTCATGGTTCCTGAGTCACCCATTCGTCTATATACATGTAATACATATTTATAAGTCACATTTAAAATGAGTAGTTACTTGGATTAAATGCATTCAGACATATTGCATGGCTCTGTTTTAACCATCGAACAATATAATTCATTGCACACTTCACTACTTGCTTTATTAAAGCCAAACTTAAATGTGTTCAAAACAAACATATTGCTTTTGCATTTGAAATATTCATCTTTTAGTCCTGCAGTAGATTCATTATGACAGAGAATACTTCATTCCTTGATTACTGCTGTGAAAAGACACAATACTCATTCCCTAAGCACTCATCAAATATTCGATAGCTCCGAAATTCAGGAGGAGGTGATGGAATTCCTGTTCCTACAGGGAGGGCATATAAATCTATTTTATATTTGCAAAGAAAACCATCAGTGATTAGTTACTGTGTCTCAGGTACTCAAACAAATCATCTCTAAAGAAGTTAAAGTAAAAATGAATTTTAAAATAACTTTTAGCAATGCTTTCATCATTAAAATTAGCTCCATAATGATGAGTGATGTTGATACCTCGATCACTCAAGAGCTTTAGCAGTGCAGAGCTAGATTTTTAAAGGCAATTAGGTACTTGGCAGCAAATGTGCAACTAGCAGTATTTTCAAAAGTACATGGGATAAAAATCAAGGGGTTTACAGGTCTTTTGCTGGGTTGCCATTCTTAATTTTCTTTTCCAATGCCGACAGTTTTTTAAAGTTATTGAAAAAATACTGTGTAGCCCTTTTAACTTTTAGATCTGTGTGTGTGTTATTTATATGTAAATGTCTTCATATTTACTACTAACTCGTGTATGCAGAGATTTGTTCTTCCGTAAAACAGCAATTGGGGCCTTGCTGTTTCTGAGATTTTTTTGATAGTTCTTGGTGTGCTTCTTCAAAGAGATCAATAACTCACTTTTCGCAGGGACCTAAATGAGCTGATCACAGAATAAACTGGTGGAACACCATCAAAGCCATTGAATGTTTGGCAAAAATATGCCTTTTTTTTTTTTTAAATGTTTATTTCTCAAGCAACAGAATTCAGCTTTTAACTTCCCTTGGAAGGCTTTTTCTTCCCTTTCAAAAACTGTTTCATGTGTTTCCCATCATAGCCACACAAATTCAGTGAATAAGTGCTTTAAATATGGTGAGTATTGGGAAAACCATATCAAGTGGGAGACGAGAGTCTGATGTCCCCATGTCAGTTCCTGGCAATTCCCTAATTCCACCTCTCCCTTATTGTAATGCTTTTTGAAAGTCTGGGCAAAACTAGCTTGCTTTTGAAAATGAGAATGGAGAGAGAGGTGTGTGTTTCTCTTGGAACATTATACAAACCTACATGAAGCATAAGCAGTGCTCCAGTGTTTGGGCAATATCTTAAAGGTGATTTGCTGTAGTCAAAATAACACATGGCATCATTAACACGCAGGGCATCATCCAGAGTCGTTGAGAGACTTTTCATTTATTTTAATAGACTTCAGATAGATGTAAAGACCTTAAAATTAAATTACAGTATTAATTCTTCTAATGGTTACATTAGAACCCATGGTGTTTTATTAATAGTAGTTTATGAATAATAAAACTGTTATTATTGATTAGCAGTGTTATTTAGTATTAGTACAGGTATATTTTTATTATCTTCATAACATGAAAATGTGCACAGGCTAAAGCTGCTTATTCAATACCTAGATACTATTAACTCTCCATGTAAGTGAAGACAAGCAAGACAATTTGAAATGTGTTCTTCCTCACTAAGTCCAGTGTCTCAGCATTTTGAAACGCTGCAGTTGTTTAAAAACATCAGTTGTTACTGATAAAAGCAGTACTAGAGCCTTTAAGTGGTTGAAGGATAGTATAGAGGTACAAAGTACCTACCCAGGCATATAAAGGCACAGTCGGAGTAGGGAGATACACTGGGAGTACATTTGTCTGAGGCTCACCTTGGACAATACATGTAATGCTGTATAGTAACATATGCAGCACTTCTGGAGCAGAAAAAGATTCTCCTACTAGTCCAGTAAATAAATGGAGATAAAATTATCGAAAGTGATTTTATGTCATGGAGGATTTAAATACAAAATTTTAAGAGTTTCTTGAAGTCTATTAGATTTTAGTGGAGTTGGGTACATTAATGGCACAGAACAGCCTCCGGAGTTGGGTTGTTTAGCCAAAACCTGCAAGTTTAGGTGCCCCACAACAAGTAATCATGCTGAGCAAAAACCTTACACTGCAACCATTTTGACTGGAGGTAGGATTGAGTAGAAGATAGAAATCCATGGAAGCTGTTTCTAAAAACATATTCTCCCCTTTCCATTAAAGAAAACAAAAATATTTTTTTTACTAAGCCCAAAATTCTGATTTTAATTTCAACTTACGTTGAAAGTTTCTTTGGGAAATATGAATATTTTTGAATATTTTATGTAAAGTAAGAAAGAAAGGAGAGAACAGATGGGGTATAGCTCTGTGAGTAACATATATATCTCCAGTTTAGTTTTGGTGCTTACTGAGTTTCAAGTGCTTAACAATGAGCATTTAACTTTATTCTGGTCTGTACCTTTGCCCAGATTGGTCGTGCTTCAGATGTTATTGATAAGTAAAATTGCTGTTCACAATAGCAATTCTTTTAAAAAATAAGGTTTCTTGTAATACGGTTCTTCATCTTTTATTTTAGTACATAAATGAGTTGGGCTGACTCTCAGGTGCACTTTAAAAACAATCCCTGATGAAATCTGGAGTTTACTAGAGAAGCTTCAAAGCGTTTTTAGCTGTGGAGGGTGATGCAGTTGTGAGATGGTCAGGACCTCATCCCTTTCTTGGAGATCCTCACCTGGGACCTCACTGAGCAACAGCCAAGAGCAGTCTGGGGAGGACACGGAGCTGGGAAGGGTCAGGGCTGGGGGCTGTGGTGTTCATCACTCAGCACTGCAGGGCTTTGCTGGTGAGCTGAGTTGCACTGGAGAAACACTGGCCCTTTCACCTGTGGGGGGTTTTTTTAACCAGGTAACCTCCAGTTCTGCAAACTTTCTGTCCATTGACAGCAGACCTTTGCTGCTGGGGCCACTGTGGAGAGCCAGGGCTCTGGGTAATCCATCCCTCCTGTCCAATCCCATGCAAACACAGGCAGCTTCTGTGGATGTGCAAGGTGCCGTGGGCTCGGGCTCTCAGTCACTCAGCAGCACATTTGTCGTGGCTCATCATGAGAAGGAGCACATGTGGCTCAGCCTGCGAGTGCTGAGAGCAGAGGAGTTCACACAGCAGCCTGAACATCCTGAGCAAGCCTGCTTGGAGGAACGAGGTACAAATGTGTGAGCAAAAGGTGGGCTGGCTTTGGAGGCACAGACTGACAGGGTGGCTGAAACAGATCGTTCTTGGAAGCAAACACATCGTTCCGCTTCTGCTTGCCTGTGTTCTGCCAAGAGGCATTTGCAGTCTCTAGATCATGATGGCTGCAACCTGCTGTGTTGAAACTTTTCTATCCACAGGCTGACTGTGCAGTGGAGAAGGATAATCTACCTTATGTGCACTTATCTTCTTCAGTGCCCAAGCAATCGTCTTCCCTTCTTCTTTTCAGCTCTATGAACTCATTCATGGTATTTTCCAATAGGACAGGAAGGCTGATGTTGTCAGATGACCTCTAAAATGCAGTACTTTCAATTAAAGCCTTTTTGTTAGATTGACTTTTAAAGGATATGGCTTGCACAGAGAGTGGTGCCATGCAGTTCCTTTTACAGTGCAGAGTGTAATACCAGAATGCACAGAGAGTCTTTTGCCTTTTTTCGTTTTGTTTTTAATCTCAGACTTATCTACAGAAATCAACTTCCTAAGTGTCTGGAAAAATCTAATTGAAGGTAAAAAATAGAATTAGATACTTTTTTTGTCCCCCAAATGCCCTGTAAATGCTTTCTTACCTGCACGTTCTGAGACCATAACTCCCAACTTGTGCTGTCTCCACTCTGGTCTGGGTGCAGCAGCAAGGAGGGTGGCTAACAGTGGGGATGGGTTATCGAGTGACTTCTGCTTTTTGTGATAAATCACAGTCCTTTGCTCAGATTTATTTAGTGGAAACATCACAATTATTGAGGCTGGGAAGGAATTGCAAACTTCCTTGCTGTTGAAAGGACTTGGACTCCAAAGTTGTGCAGCGCTACAAATTTAAAAAACACTCTGTATATTTTATGGGGTCCCTCCTCATTGTCTTGAGCTGTGTGTTGTAACCATTAATGAGAGCTGGTTGTGTGCATTGCGTGGGAAATGGCTCTCTGTGCTCTTCTAGTTTAATGTTCATTTGAATGTCAGGATCCCTATCTTTCAGCTTACAGCACTATAAATGTTTTTGACCTGCAGTTTTTTTGCTTTCTCAATTATTCTTAATTGATTAATGCATTGCAATTAATCCCAAGTGGGATGCCATTATTAACTTGCTTCATTAAATTACATACCAATTTGTTAGCATTAATTCTTGCAATTGTCCCCTTACATTTTAGTGTTTTTATTTTAATAACTTGCCCTAAAAGCTTGATCAGCACACATTTGTGTATTCTTTTGCCTCCTTTTCCTTTCTCTCACCCTCAATGTTCAAAAGTAGAGTCAGTTTAGGAATATTTATAGTGTCTAATGTCAGCATCTTAAACACAGTAATTTACTTCTGTGATTTAAAATATCCTGCCTTAAAAGAAGCCCCACTTTTGTAGTCATGCCACGAAATTTTTTTAGATTTATAGAAAAATATCTTGTGAAGTTTTCATTACCAGATTCCTGAAAATGACACTTAGATGTCTAATATGTAAAAATTACAGTTGTCAATCTATAATCTCACCCCTTCTGTGGTTCAGGAAGATTGATACTCAGGAAATCTACTGATTATAACCATTAGACTAAAAAACAAATTAGTTCCCTAACAAGAGTAGTACTTTTTTCATTTTGCTCTCTGCTGTGCATTGTTGATGCAGGACTCGGTGACTTTGTCAAACATCACAAAGCAGACCAAGGGCTGGGTGTTGTGACAGCTGGGACAAAGTGGAGGGACGCCCAGCCCTCATTCAGGCTCCATTGCTCACCTGTTGTCTGCTCTAGGGACGGGACAACAGCCCCTTGTGGAGTCTCTCCTGTGTCTCTGAGCATTAACAGGCATTAAAACGTGGTTTGTTTGCTGCAATTAACTTTTCTCTGTGATAGCGAAGTTTGTTTTGTCCCCATCCTTCTTATGTGCTCCAAATATGGTGCATTTTGACTTGATCTTTTTTCTTTAAGGAAGAGAGAAGCTGTAAATAAAGCATGTATTTCTTGCTATCCAAGTCTTCAGAGAGTTTTGCTAGAATCAGTCTTAATTACAGAATCAAAGTAGATATAAAGCTACATGTTCAGCTCCTTTCCTCTCTCCCAAACAGAGCAGTTACCTCAGGTGAGTCTCTGTTTTCTCCCAGTGGTTAAACATCCAGCCTGGATTCCAGGAAGGCAGTTTTTTATGTTTGTCTGCCCACCTCTTTTTAAAATTTAATTTAGTTTCTTTAAAAAAAAAAAAAGAAGGCTCTATAGTCATCCAATACTCATACCCATTTGTCTCTCAGAGGATTACTCAAGTATATTACATGTGATTTCCATTCATGGGGCATGGATGGAAAAATCTAGCATTTCAGTCAGGAAACTCCGGTTCATGTTACCCTGTTTTGCAGGATTTTGCAGAGGATTTGTGTACCTCTTAGAAAAATAACACCTTTTCACTCTCTGTATCTCCCATGAAGATGGACAGTCTTCGTATGTCTCTGGTTACCAGTTGGTGTTATGGTGCATATTGAGCAAAGGTGAGCACAGGATCTATTCATAAATTATTGCCTAGTTTCTCTTACTGCTGTAAAAGAGAGATTGGTTGTTAAGTCTGAATATATAAAATAGATGGGTAAAATTGGGCCTTCCTTTCCTTCTAGATCTTCTGGCTCAGATGAAAAAGTTATTCTTATTAAATATTAGCTGTTCTGCCTGAAGAATTATTACTGTAGTTCTCAGATACAACAGTGCCAAGTTTCTCCTGGTATTGGCAATAATAAACAATACAAGCTTCAGACAGAATTTCCTGGGTAGCATACCAAATGTTCTAGAAAACCTTCTCGGACAGTAGCTAATACATTTTTAATGCAAATAAAACATAATTCTTTAGTCTTGTTTCAGTTTGATCCCCAAGGTAGAAAAAGCATACCGGCTATGCATACCTGATGTGTTTGTTTGAAGTGTTTACCCGGACACTCCGTTCACAAAGTCTCTTTTTGTTAATAGGCTGCTGTGAGATGTAAGAATCACTTAGGGCTCAAATTGTACAAATAAATGGAACGTGTCATTTTTGTACGGTCGGTGAGGTGGTTATGTAGTCATCCTGTTTGTCTCTTCGTCTGCACTGCCCACACCAGCCATCCTTAGTCAAGTCACAGAACAGATCCAGCTGAAATGACAGTGTTTTTCCCAAATGGGATGTGATGGGAAAGCATGAAAGAGTGCAAGGGAGGGAAGAGGGGTGGTTGGGAGCAGAGGGTGCTGCCCACCCCTGTTGGGGGTGTCATCAGCATTGGCTTGGTGTCAGGTTGGCCTGTCTGTGTAAGCACCACCCCAGTTATTACCACTGATATGTGTGGTCTCTTGTATAATTCCTAAGCATTACACATGATGCAGAGCAAGCGTGCAGGAAAATATCCCTCGATAATTTAATTATAATCTATCCTAAATTACTGTAAATCCAGTGTTACAGGTTAGTGCCGGAGGGTTGAGTTGTTGCTGGTTTTTGTCATCTGTAGTTTCTGTGCTGCAGGACAGCTGTGGGAGAGATGATTATTGAGGGTTTTCTGAGCCTGTGGTTTTCTTTCCAGAGGTCAAAGGAAGGCAATGAAAGTAAATCAGAGTCTAGTCTGGTCCCTTCTTGATGTCTTTGTACAGAGGCAGACATTTGTATGTATGGCTGATGGTTTAGCTGATAATGCTGATGGCATATCACCCCCAAAATAATTCTGCGGCCGAGATGGCAGCTTGCCCAGAGCAATCCTTATATCTGATGTTTTACCTCCTGTGAATCTAAATGAGAAATCTTTAAGTTTGTGGTGTGGAAATGAGGGTGTGTAAGCCTGGGAACACTTTTACAGCATAACTTTATGGCACCTTTCAGGCGCATCTTTTACCTCTGGGATTCACTGAAGAGCACACTGATTTGACTGAGGTGATGAGTCCAAAATGAGCTCAATGGTCCATCCTGGTTTGGGTAATATTAAACCTCCCTTTGTTTTAAGTTCAGGTGTCCTTGTATCAGAGCTCCCAGAACAAAACCAGCACTGAAGC
This sequence comes from Grallaria varia, assembly GCA_013396735.1. NCBI lineage: Eukaryota > Metazoa > Chordata > Aves > Passeriformes > Formicariidae > Grallaria > Grallaria varia. The sequence continues at coordinate 473,668 of VWZG01006793.1, forward strand.
TGGAATGTGCTCTTATGCTCTCCTGGAGAGAGATGAGGCTAAAGAATGCCAATCACCATCTTATTCTGTGCTGAAAATCAGAATATGTGTTAAATAAAGATTGCTTAAATCTGTTCAGCACCTCTGAATAGTGAGTTTTGGTGGAGCAGGATTTTTCCTGTGAGCTTATGGTGTTTGCAACTGTTTCACAGCTCTGAGAAGCCAAGGAAAAGCTGCCTGGCTGACACCATCAGAGCAGTACTTAGCTGCTGATTGTAACAGCACCATTTCTGTGCATCAAAAATGCATTGTAATGTGCTCATTATCGAGAGTAAAGAGTCTTTCTGAAAGAGGGTATTGGTTTTGCAACATCTCTACTGTATCAAATGAAGCCTAACTGGAGATTTGGCAAACTGTTCTTTATAAGTAAAGTAAAATGATGTACCACATTAGAAAGTAGCTCAGTTATTAGAAAGCTCAGTCTTGCTCCTGATAAAATGGATTTTTACACCATAAAATTCATCTTTACTTGCTGCAAGAGTATTGCAAAAGAGATTAACTTTGGATCTCAGTGTATTTTATAGAGTGTTGCATGTTATTTTGAGGCTGTAAATATATTAGCTGATCTATAAGCTTCACTTAAGTTGCTGCTTTCTGGGTTTTTGAAGAAATAGGATCATATTATTCAGGAATCAGGATGATTGAATTAAATCATCCCTTTCGATATTTATTTTCCCTTGAGGTCATGCTTACCAGATCAATATTTAAAATCACAAGTAAGTGTTGATTAGAAAGCAAAGCTCCATAACCCTGACAGCCAAGATGGCAATTTTTTTGGTGCATTTTATCTGTGGTTTGTATGGCATTATCCACATGCCTGTGTATTAGAAGCAGTCAACATAAAATTATTTTCTTAATTCTTCTTCCCCTCTGCCTACCTTGCCACCTGGCAAAGTTTCTTTTATCATATCTAGATCCTATAAAAATATCTAACAATTTGAAATGGGCCTGCATGAAACATGATTAGACTGCATCAATCACTTTTCAAAGATTTTTTTTCTCCCTGCATTTTGTATTCTAAACTGCCAAAATCACACTCTTTTACATCCTGCTGCATTTCATGGAAGGCATGAGCAGATAGGTAGTTCCCCATCTTGAGTGAACCAGTCGTACTAAGTGCCCTCCCAAAGTGCATACCAGCCAAATTAAGCTTTAGGTTGACGTTTTGGAATGCTCTCCTCTTGCCAACTCATTACCGGTGATATGGCCAAGCAAACTGTTGCCTTCTGCTATTCCAGGTATCCACGGAGATTTATTACAGTCCAGCTAATAAGCTTACCTTCCCTAATAGCACACAGCCCACCCCACCTTATGGCTTGACTTGTCTCCGCTCATGACTTGGGCAGAGAATTAAAGGCCAAAAGTAAAGGTGGCTTTTAAACCTCTCTGAGTAGAACTGTTTGGGGTTCCCTGTGTTGTGGGGGAGAGCATCCATCATTTGGAAGTCTGAACTCACTCATTACCTAGGCCAGCTCTGCGCTGCCCCTCAAGCTGATACCGACCCCCCTCTGTGGACAGACAGTGGTGGGAGAGGAGGGTGATGCCTGGGCAGGTGGCACCAGCTCCGTGTGCTGCGGGGCCATATGGGCACTAGAGAAACTTGGTGTGTGCGTGCAGTACAGCTGGCTGCTACCACACCTGTCTAATAGAGTTGTTGAAAGCCTGTATGAATTCATGCTGAGCTGTGGAGATTATCTCTGTCAGCTGTTCCTGTGTCAGAAGCAATTTTTTTTAATGCTGCATTTGTGTCCTGAGTGCCCAGCCTGTGCCTGCCTTTTAGGAAGTGCCCTCTTTCTTCCTTCATTGCTGCTTGGGTTGCATCTCAGCCATATAAGTGGTGTCTTACCCCTAAAGGGAGAAGAATTTCTTATTCCTTCCTTGGGCAGTGGTGCTTGCTGCTGTTAGCTCTGGAAAAGCCCTTATCCTCAGCGCAGCCAGCAGTGCTCCTCATATCCCTGTAACTCTGGGCTGCAGTTCAGGCTGTGTTGGGTCCTGGGCATTTTGGGCAGGACTGCCTGTGCAGCCTGGCAGTGAACGTGGCCCTCTGTGCCAGCCCTCTGTGGATTGATTGCCCTCACAGAGCACTGGCTTTTTAGCTCACTCCATACCAGCTCTGGCTGTGCTGGCAGGGAAAAACCACGTGCAGGCTGTGGTGTCAGTCGCAGGTGGTTGTATGAAGGTGGTGACCGTGCAGCCTGCCAGATTTTAAGAGAGATAAGAAACTTTTCTAGAGGTGGGTACTAAAACTGGAGTTGTGGCAGAGCACGTACCAGAAGCCTGGATGGTCCAGCCGACTGCCACAGTGCTGGTGATCAGATCATAACAAGTGTACGTGATCTGTGGACACCCAGGAGTTAAAGTTCTGGAGTGTGAGAAGGAAGAAAAAAGAATAAGGAAACACCTCATATTAATAGCCAGGCTCTCTGGTGAGCAGATTCAGAGAGAAGGAGAGGAGATGGAAGACTCTTCCTGAGTCGATTCCTGTGTACACCCACCTGCAGGAAGCATCTTCACTGCTCTGGGTCAGGCTAGACTTGTTCAAAAAGCACCTTTTGTTCTAACCACGTTTTAAGTTTTGTTTTAAATCTTGTTCAATTGTATTTTATTTCTTATACCTTTCCCAGAGATTTTGAGATTCTAGCAATTTTGAAGTTCTATCCTGTGTAGGAGGAGGGCTTCCTGACCAGGGACAGAGCTTGAAAACCCCCTCCATAGATGGGTCATGCTCCCCGTGAGCACCGGAAAGCTGTAAGAAGCCCACGGAGCAGAGGCATGAAGGCTAGAGCATCCTGAGAAGTTCTGCGGCTTTAAGACTCACAGTGATTGAATAGCATTCACTTTGCCACTGCTGAAATGTAGAACATCTTGAAACAAGCATACATGTCATGTCAGTTTTTGTGTTTCTTTGTATTTCAAGAGGAAGAAACTGCTGCCACAAACTGAATGTTTCCCAGGCTTTTAATGCACTTGTGTTCTAAGTGCTGTTTTTCTGCACGAAATTTCCCCATTTCCTCTAAACATGAGCCATGATAATCGTTGAAGTGTTTTGGTAAGGAACTGGGTGAGTTGGGTCATGTTAACCCGGTGAAAAATAAACATCTTCACCTGATCCTCACTGCTGTATGTGGTGTTACACCAGGTGAAAAAGGGGGAGTTGAGCTGTACTTTTGTTGCTGCAGGTACCTGAGCAGTTTAGAAGCAGCTGAGAAAAAAAATTGCAGGCCACACCCTGCCACTCTTGATTCAGTGGCTTGAAGGAGATTGAGATGGTCTGCCTCATCTCACCTGCTTCTGGGAGCTCTAGAGCTGCGACTGCTCTGCTGCTGGTGCCCACCCTGGCTCAAGGATGGGGCTCCTGGTGCACCCCCTGGCTCTGGAATCCTGGGCAGTCCTGCAGCTGGTATCCCTGGCACCCTGTCTGCTGGCATCCAGGTTTCCTCTGGACAAACTCACTATCCTCAGTTGCTGCCAAGGCTACTTCTTTCTCCTGCCTCCACGAAGAACATCCTGGGAGGATGGAAGGACAAAGGGACTTCCTCCGGGAAGCAGGAGGCGGAGAGGAGGAGGTGGGAGAGTTGTGCGAGGGTGCTCAAGGGGGTAAGTGGAACAGTTGGGGAAGGGAGGATGCTCTAATGTTGGAGGAGACAGAAACAGCTCGCCGGGTGGGAGGAGAGCGAGGAGGATGAGGCAGGTGGGTGATGGAAGAGGGAGGCAGCTCAGACATGGGAGCAGAGGCAGCAGTGAGCAGAGTCTGAGGATTAGCTGGTGCTTTCTGCCTCAGGTACCACACGCACGGAATTGTGCAAGTCCACAGCATTTTACAAAGCTGCACACATCTGCAAGAAGCTAAATGACACCGAAAATTTACAAAAGAGAAGCAAAACTGGAAGAACTTGCTTGAAAGAAAATTGCAAATACAAAAATGTATCTTAGTTGCCCTTTTGTGCTGTAAAGCTAATAACAAACACCACTGGTTTAACGGTGTGTTCCTGTACCACAAAGATGCCTGAGAGCCCTCCCAGCCCGTGGCTCCTGCATTAGACATGGGGAACTTAGTGTAGCAAAAATTCCTGCTGCAGTTTTGGGAGATCAGCTCGCACCAACCTCCTTAAAAATGAGGTAAAAGGGATGGCAAACAAACTGTGTTGGAATTTGATTTTTCAAAGCATGAGATTTTTAAAAAAAAAAAAAAATCTGCCCTACAACAATTTGTTTTCACTGGATTTCTAATTTAATTGTGAACTGAGGTGTGGTTGTCATTAGGGAAGTGACTGTGTAACTTAATTGACATTTCTGCATCCTTTGTGTTTGTGACTCATAGATGCCGGCTTGAGTCATCTGTTCTGCCGGGCTGGAGGGAGCCGAGGGCAGTGCTGGGAGAGAAAAAACCGAGGGCTTTTCATGTAGAATGAATGAAAGATGCTGGGAAGCTGAGACGATCCCTTTTCTACATTTTAAGGGAGTGATTGATGTGACCTCTCTCACCAAAATCCTTTGTGGCAGCTGGAAGAGAGGGAAAGGCTGGAAATCTCTGCTGCATCCTCGGCAAGCTTAGCTGGAGCAGTTAAATTAACCCCCTGCAAAATGGTGGAGCTCCAGATGTCCATCTAAGCTGTTCCCTCCCACCCTGTGCATTTTGCCCAATGCATTTTCTTGTTTAGCCACCAGATTTCATTGTTTTAGTCTAAAAAAAATTAAAATTTAAAAAAAAAAAAAAAAGAGAAGTAAAAGAATAGCTGTAGCTATTTTTTCTCAGTTGCACACTTCAGTACCAAATTCAAGCCAGGAGCAGAAGAAAATGAGAGCTAACTTCCATTTGTGGTTTCACAGTTTTGTGTTTAGCCTCTCCAAAGGTGTGATGCTGTACATCAAGGAGTGGGCATTGTAGGATGATCTGGCTGTAGCGCTTGTTCTAGTTTTTTCATTACACCATTTTCCTCCCAACTTAGGTCAAAATGGTTATTTTGAACTAAGAAATCCTGTAAATTGAGTAAATTTTTAAAACTCCAGAAGAGGCCCAACTCCTTCCCCCGCCCCCTTTTTATTTTTTTTAACTCAGATGGTGGAACAGTTTATAACTGATGGCAGTTTTTATGAAATAGCCTCCATCCTGATAAAATGTTACCCCCTGGTGTGTCATTTTTCCAGCTGAACTGCTGGTAGGATTGAGAGATCTCGCACACTGCTGCTTAAATAAGTAGACTACATGCTCTATGAAGAAATCATATTATTTTCTCAAAGGAGAACAAGTAGGCTCAGTGCACTGAAATTGCTTTAAATAAACTTGCAGCTCCTCTAGCCCTTTTTTTGCGCAGCTGCCAATGATAAAGTCTATCAATCAAGCTTTCCCAGCTTTGAGAAGCTGCCACTGGGGCTGCCTCTCCTCTGTGTTGCAATTACATTTTTGTCTTTTACAGAGCTTTGTGTCTGAGATATTCTGTTGCTCCTAATCAGATTGTGCTTTTGGGCTGCACATCTCTTTTGGTTTTCCTTAGATATATGCCTATTAAGACCTTTCAATAATTTGTTAATTGAATGTGCTATTCACTCGCAGTAAATTAGCTGCATTCGTGCAAGAATGCTTTGGGGAAATTAATTCCTAACTTATCAATGGAGAGAGTCAAAGTTTGGGCAAATGAGTGCCTTACAAAAAGAAAGGGAGATACATTGCTGGCTGTTTCTTAGCATCCTGCTGGTTGCAAATCTTGTGATAGTGAGAGTAGGTAGTGCAGTGGAGGGGGAGCTGCAGAGTCTCGCTCAGCGCGGTGATCCGATCGGTCGCTGCCAGCAGGTGTACAATGCACGATCAATGTTTCTGTCTGCTAACAAAGAAACTCCGTGTGCGCGGGCACAGAGTACTTGGAGAAGAGTTATTAAGCTGACTTAACTCTACCCCTGAGTTTCTCAGTCCTGCTTTTTTTGGGGAAGTCTCCCATATCAGCGCCTTGCACCAACATGCCGGCGTAAGTTCTGTTGTACGTTCTCTGCACTATCCAGTGCTGTCCCTTCGCTCGTCTTATGACACTGATATTTCAGCCAACCTTTTGTGCAAAAGTGACTATTTATGCTGCTTGTGTTTTCAAGCTTCACTACTGGATGTAATGAAAGGAGAAGTTGCTGATCTAAAGCTTAGTTTGTCGCATCCTTGTCCCAGGGTGTCTGTACCTAACTCAGATCCAGAGGCAGCAGGTCCAAAGCAGTGGAGGGGATGAGTTAAAGGCTGAGAGGGGCCAGTGGTTGCAAGCTGCTGCATTGCACTCAGCCAAAGATGAGGGACAGCCAGGACACCTGACCCCAAAGTCAGTTCAATAGCTTTTAAAACCATTTTGGACTTCAAAAAAGTCAAGGAGAAAATGCAGCTTCCTCTTTGGCACTGTTAATATCTCAATGTAGATACCCTCCAAAGCTCTAGTGAAATATGGAGTTAATACATCACTAGCAAGCTTTCAGTCAGAATGATGTATTATTCAAAGTGGAATTAGCTAGAAGGATCAATGCACACCCATTACTCTATTTAAAATAATCATTGGAGGACTCATTAACTTTTTTTTCCTTCTCTTCAAACAACATAGTGAATGAGACATTTAGGAACACCCCCTCCTCCAGCATATGCACCTCTGTGACTTCAGTGTATTTTCATTCATAGCAGGATTATTAACACCTGAAGGCCTAAACCCAGATTTAACTCAACAGAGTTTGCCTTCAAATCACTGAACCTGAAACCAGTTGCCATAGGCAAAGGCAAAATCAGCTCTAATGCACGTTTTTAAAAAAAATTCAAAGGTCAAGGTGGTATCTGTGTGAAACAGTGCGTGTGCCAGCATGAGGTTCAGTGTCACATCTTGCCTGGGTACCTGCTATTCTCTCTGATTTTACACATGAGCAGCAACTTGAACTATTAAGAGGGCTGTTTCCATTTCTTGTTTTCCCTTACAAATATAGTGTGCAGGATACTTACTTTGGGCAGTCCATTCATTACCCAGCAAATGCCTTCTGCCTCCCAGCTCGCCTCTGTCAGGCTGCAGGCTCTTGGCCAGCTTTGTCCTTTCGCATCGACTCCTAGGGGAGATGTGCAATTACAGCTTATATGGGGGAGATGGAAGAAAAGATCATCTGTGGAGGAGCAGGAATATATCATTCTTGGATCATTTAGTGCTTGTGAAGGTGAAAAACTTGGAGCACCAAACCTAGCTTATCATTATGTCGGGAGCTCTGTAGGCATTTTCTTGGCTCCACAGATATCTCAGTGTGCTGTTGTGTGGACCAGTATCCCTTTCTCACCCGTCAGTTCTCTTGGAAAGGTCCAGATAAGTATTTCCTACTTCATTTCAAAGCGAAGCACATGTAAACTTCTCATATCTGTTCATCCACATTCCAGATCCGGCTGAAATATTTTGCTTCCTTTTATTCAGAAATGTTTAAGAAATGAGGTATTTATCCACTAGCAGATTTTACAATGCGGACTTCAAAAAGGAGAGAAGTGAGAGGTGAGACAATGGGTTTAGTGCAGAGTAGAAGGGTGGGGACCACAAAGCCAGGATGTGTGTCCTTTCTCAGTGCTGCAGCAGGTTAAAGGATCCTTGTTGAGAGGGGTTAGGAGTAAGGATAGCCAGCCCTGAAATTATTTGTCCCCAAAGACATGAATTTGAAGAGTTTCACAAGCAATATCCCCAGTACTTTCCCTTTACTGAGAAAAAATATTTCTTTTGACAGCAATTATCTTGGATTCTTTGAAATCCTGTTACTGTGGTATTAAAATATATATTGTGTGACAGTGTTTGCATTAATGGGATTCTTCTAATTTCTCTCCTAAACCAGTGAAAATTTTGTCCTTTCCTGTAGAGATTGAGGACTGGCATCTGTCCAACACCACTGAGCTGATAAAACAGTAAATTGTTTAACCATATTGGTTGTCCTGAAACACTACAGGACAATTTTATCTCTGCAACCTAGTTAATTTGTAGTAGTTTTCTTTTTCTTCTTAGTTGTTTGTGCAGAGTGTTTGGAGACCTGGGTATTTGGCTGATGAGTTGTATATCTTACCCACAAGCTGTACTGGAGCTGAAGGTGCACAGCTAGGGGAATATTAGCCCTGACTTTCACCATTGTAATTGAAAGTGGAGTTTGACACATTGGCATCTCTCTGTGTCAGCCACTGTCACTGGCTTCGGCTGCCACGGTTAAGTATGCAGTCATTCATCCTTGGCAGACACCGTCCTTTCCAGCACAAGAGGATGGTCTCTGGATGTTAATGCCACAGCACTCTGGGAGCAGCTGCCTATATCGAATTCAAGGCATGCAGATTGTCTTGGCCATTTTACTTAGCAGATGGGTAAGGCTTGATAGATTGAAGATTTAGTTTCCAAGTCAAGGGCCAAATGTTGCAGTGGGAGAGAAAAGTAAATTATATCCCTATTCGGAGGGGAAAGGCTCAGGTACTGTATCACAAAATTGTTGCCATTCATTTTCCTCTGCCTTGAACAAAATGCATGTCATTTCACCTTTCAATATAGCCGACTATGGCATTCTCCTTCACTTTGAGATGCTTTGCAATACTGTCTGGGAGCCCATTTAATGAGCTTGCAAGCAGTTGCTGCAAATTTATGACAGTTTAATGTCTAAATGCCAGACTTTTTTAAGGTGGAAATGAAAGAGAAATTTGTGTTTCATATCAACATAAATAGGTGGGTTTCTTCAGTTCTTTTTTCCCCACACCTACAGATCTATTTAAACATATTTTTATAGGGGGAGTGTATTCCTTACTCCTGAGCTGTTCAAGCCATTAATATTCACATACTTCTCACAAGGTGGCTGGTACCAGTGATCATTAGAGAGTGTTGTGGTGTTTCCCTGAGCCCTCTTTGTGTCGGCTGGTGGGAGGATAACCTGGTTTTTGGAGAGGCTGCCCAAAGCAATGGGAAATGAAGGGGGAGTCTCGCCCTTTGGGCAGGAGTCCTGGAAGGAAGGTCTGTTGTGTGGCCTCTCTTAACTGCCCCAGTGTGTATTTGGGGGTTCCCCTGTTTTGATTTGTTACTGTTTCTAAAATAAGCATTGCAAGCTTAGTATTTTTGCCAGAGACCTTTTTCTTTTTTTCCTGCTTTATAGAAATGTTTCCAGCAGAAAGACAGGTCATGGATTACTTACATGACTTTAGCATATGGCTTAAATTATATAGCATGTGATATATATTTTAACACTTCACAGCTTTGCTGAGTTTTGAGAAATCAGAGTCTTCAGGAGGTTTTGAGTTTGTCCTGTAAAATAATCAGATTAACAGAGAGCTTTGGCTACTTAGTATACAATGAGCGATAGAGAACGAGAACTGGTTAAGAATTTTTAACTCTTTAGGACATGCTGAGCTTAGTACTGCTGGAAGAAGGGCTTTCCATAGAGTACCTCCTTGCCCAGTATAGTCTATTTTACATGCTGTGGCTTGGTGCCCATACTGACCTGGACAGCCTGGCTGAGGTGCTGTCTGTCCTCTTGGTGCGCTCCTGCTCTGCTCCTTCACTGGAACTGTCCCCTTTGGAGCATTAATAATCTTATCCTCTGAAGGTGCTGAGCTTCCTGGCTTGCCTCTGAGGGTAGAGCTGTAAAAACAGCACTTTCAAGCAAGGGGCCAACAGGTTATGCTGCTGAGAGGTGTTAACACCATTGTCAATAGAGTTCATGACTTGATCAACCCTGTTCACTGAGGAAGGAATCATTTCTCAGTCGCTGCATCAGATGTGGGAGCTGTAAGTAAATCTAACCAGTCCAGAGTAATGATTTCCACCATGACTCATGTGAAGAACATCTCTGGTTTATGACTGCAGAGTGGGGTCACTTGTGCCTTGCCTTTTCCTATATTGCAAATGTTTGTTTTGTTCATTGCATTAACATCAAGCCATTTGTTCTGTTTGGAATGTCATGTGCACCAGGTATTGAAGTTACCCAAAGGGTATGATAAGCAAAGAGATTTTGCATCTTCATGTCACGCTTATCCCATATTTACCCTGTGGTGAGAGCTCTGTTAGCACAGGAAACTGCTTAATGATATCTCTGTGTTTGTTTTCCCATTGTGCTTAGCATCATAGTTGTCTATTTATTTCTGCTGAAGAGGATTACAGACATTTTTCAATTACAAATGATGCACGCAAGCATTATTTAATCTGTTTACTGTAGACCTATAGAATGTTAGTCAGTCTTGAGCAAAAGCATCTTGTTCAGGGGACAACATTTGTAGCAGTGGTACTGTGGGTATTCTGGGGCTGTTTCAGGATGCTTTTCCATCTGTGCAGCATCTCATGGCCAGCAGCATCACAGGTTTGTGTTTGCGCCTGCAATTCATGTGCTTGAGAAGTTGTCGTTCGTGGTGTTTCTTCTGTGTTGGGGTCTTGGAAGAGGAGGGTTAAACTCATGACTCTTCTCTCCCAGGAAAACAAAAGTTTTGCCCAGCTTTGGCGTGCGTTGGGTGAAGCCAAAGTGCCAAGACCCAGTTACAGATGGACGATCTTTCTGTAACTCTGTAGCCAAGACATCAGCAGAAACGTGGCATGTAAAGTCAGTCTGAAGAGTTCATTGCTGTTCTGCTTTGGGATATATTCGTAAGATAATAAAAATACATATTATATAACAAAGAAAGATAAAACAGTTTGCAGAAAGATATAAGCTCAAGCTTCATGACATGGAATCGTAAAGCAGGTCAGAAGGACACTTCTTATTCTGGAGATTTTTGTCCTTTTCTTCCTTCAGCTTTTTTTTGCTCTTCGTTTCTTTTAAGTATCAGCTGTTGTCAGAGACAGGATTCTTGTATGGATGAATCTCTGATCTCAACCAGCATGGTAGCTGCAGGCCAGTTAAACCAGAGATGTACAGCAATGGGGAGAGAACTTGACATTTTGGGTTTCAGAAACCTCCTTTTCTCTGTGAATGCAGGCAGAAAAAGGATACAGAGAAGTGCAAAGAAAGAGAGAGGAAATTCAAGGTGGGTTTTTTGGTTTGGTTTTTTTAAAGAATTTGAAGAAGAAAAAGATATAAGAAAACTTTTGTTCTGAAGTCTGAACCTTTCCACTAAAATGAGAAAACTTTTGGGCACTTTTCTAATGGTCTTGCTAAGATCATGAAATAGTTATAGTGAAGTGTGAGAGAACCGTGTGTGGGTGTAAGGAAAAAAGAGGGAAAGCATCTGGAAGGAAAATAAAGCCACATCCCATACAGGTCTGAACTGACATCTCTGCAAGTGGTACTTGTTTGAATGTGATTTTCAAAGAAATGTGAGATCCCACTCCTCATACCCTCAGAGAAAACATGGTTACAGACGCATGGAGCATTTGCTTTCCAGCCCCCAAAGAAAAAAAACATGCCTGTTGATTTCATGCTGTTGAAGAACACAGGACATTTGCAGAATGTGCTATCAAAAGGACTGTGTGCATCTCTACAGTCATAGCACCTCAGCAGATTAAAGGGGCGCTGCCAGAGAGAGCTGAGGTTAAGGATTGCTCTACTTTGACACAAAATCCCTAAAGGAAGAGTTCTAACCTTTAGGATTCTTTCTATCTATTTGCTTTCTTGCAGCTGTCACCAGAAATAAAACCAATGTAAACAAAATAAAACTCTTTACCGCTTATGGTTAGTGCAAGGACTTATATTCTTGTACTTAATGACTGATAGCCTTTCTTTTTTTTTTTTTTTTTTTTTTTTTTTTTTTTTTTTTTTTTTTCCCTTTTTTTTTTAGTGTTAGCCATTGTTGGAGAAATGAAGATAAATGGAAAGGATGTGGGAATGTGCCTCATAACAGGCTCTGTATTTTCAGTGTTTGTTTTTGACTTATCAGATGCCAGACCGATCCTACAAAGTGGGTCATTGGGTCCGCTGTACTGTGATTATTATTTATACAGGATCCAAAGTGTACAGAGCACCCCTTTGGGCATATAAAAGTTCACGCTTCAAAGAGCTTACAGCCTGCAGGGCTAATAGTATTATGTCCAGTAACATCTAAGCTGTATATATTTCAAAGCTGCTTTTGCTGCTTTCAAAATTTTATTGCATTTCTTGCCCTAGCTGATTGTTGCAATTTCTGGAGTATTGTGACGAGGAAAGAATTTTCAATTTCCATTTACAACACCAAACAGTTTTGTCCCTGGAGAAGTGCATGGAAATGTGTCAGGAACACAGCAGGGTAGTTCAAAGGCCAAACAAACAGAAAAAAGAAAGGTGTTTTGTTGTGGTTCATCTCAATGCAGTTGACTAAGAAAATAATGAGGTTTCTAAGATTGCAAATTAGTCATGCAGAGAAAAGATGAGAAGAGACATGCTTGTGATTGTGAAACTTGGACAGTGGATTCCAGTTTTCTTGTCTGGCCATTGAATGTGTGATATTTTTACAATAACACATTTTTTGGATGTGCTGTTGTGAATTATGTCCTCTTCCTAAGAGAGAGCTCCAAGCTGGTTCTGCACTTCGTGCAATAGTGTGTTCCCTGCTGGGCACAAGGTCACTTCTCAGGGTTTTCTTCTGTTGTCTCCACTCCTTTCTGAGCATATTGGTACATAGCTATAATGTGATTAAACTCTGCTTTTCCTCATGACATTGAGGTCATCAGCGGACAGTAAAGTACAGAGGAGCTCTTTTGCATTTGATGTGTTGCCCACTGGGAGCAGTCCATCCAGAAACCATCAACGCTGCTCAGGTTCTGAAGCTGACTGGGGGAAGAAAAATGTATTCCATGAAGGAGATACATGCCAATATTTATCTCCAAAAAGTAAATTTGCAAGTAACTTAAGTAATGGAACATGTTCACAGAAATTGTGAGTTATTCCTTCAATACCTCTGAAGAGGCGAAAGGTTAAAAAAAAACCAGAAGTGCATTATTGGTTGTAAATTCCTTGGCTGTGTGCAAGTAAGTGACTGAAGTGATGGGTTTAATTTGGAAGTTGTGGAGCTCAACAGGGTTAATCCTTCCTGCTGCCTTCCCCTCCTCTCTCTGGTGCTGGATCTCAGCCTTGCAGAGGACAATTGGGGTGATAGAAGGAGTGCTGCAGGTTTTGGTCTGGCGCTGCAGGCAATTACATTGTCAAAAACTGCCTATTTCTTCTAGATCCTCTCACAAAGCTTTTTTCCCTTTCCTTTGTCCAAGTGACACCAAATTAAATAAACTTAAAAATAGGACTAGCAATGGGATGCCAAGGCCCAGCTCCATTAAAGGGCTCCAGCGTCAGTGACTGCAGCGGCAGCAGCAGATTTATGGCCGTATCGGTGAGGAATGAACTGCTCCAAGATAACTTCTGTTAATCACAACAGTTTTCCTCTATGAAAGCAGAAGTAGATGGAGAAAAATCAGCTCTGTGTTTTTAGGCTTTGGGGGGCTGATAATGTGGCTAATGTCTTAAAGAATTCAGAGGATGCTTTCTTTTTGATTTAACCCTCCTCACTTTATTCTATAACACCACGTACCTTTGGCATTCGGTGAAGATCCATTGTAAATGTGAGAACTAAGCAGCTTGTTAGATAACATCTTTTTTTTTTTTTTTCTCTTTAGAAGATTAAACTGAGACTGTTCTGCCTGATGCCAGAGTAGATGTAACCAATCCTGTATCCTTTGCATGTAGGTCAGTCAGAGGGACAATTCGGCACTGGATCCCATTATCCATGGGTTGAAGGGCGTCGTACATCACGGTAAGTAGCTGTTTAAACTTTCTTCTTGCTGGGAAGGGGAGAAGGGCAGGAATATTGTCCTTAAGGGATCAGGTCACCCCTGGAAGGACACAATGAGCCTACACATTCCTCATTCACTGATGTTTAAGGGCATCACAGCCATTATTTGATTGGTAAAGATCAGAGTCATTTGTTACCTGAAAATGGTTTGGGGTTAACAGTACACAATTTGTTTCTTTTCAGTCACTGCTCTGGGATGTGTAAGTTATCAATCAAAACCTGCTGCAATATATCATTCATATTAGTACTTCGAAAGCAGTGTGGATGCTTTACTCTGTTATTTATCTTCTGTTTGCTCTAAAAATACTCCTCTCTGAAGTTTCTATTTGTTTATAAATTATTTGTCTTTCAAATTTAGGGAGCTGATAATGAAACAGAAAATTAACTATCTATGAAAATTAATTAAACTTTGCAGCAGATGAACATCTTTCTAATGCTGACATAAATACGATCATTCAGCTGTTCTGATGCATATACCTATTATCCTTGAACTTATAGCAGGTAGTGAAATAAATATTAATATATTTTATACTTTTATAACCAATTTTTTACTTAGGAATTTTCCTGAAGCCTTACCTCGGGTAATGCATCATCATCAATGACATCAAGATGCTCTGGTTCCCAAAGTACTCTTGTCAGGTTTTAATATAATGATTTGTAAAGTTTTAATAATCTCATTGTAATTCAAAAGGCATCTGCTGGAATAGTGCTCGGTACAATAATAAATCTCCGTCCCATCTACAGTGCTGTGATAAAACATCTTTGCACCTTTTCCAAGATTGTCTTTAGACATTACCTAGTGCTGTAGAGCTTAACAAACATTTTTTTTTTCTCTTGACTGCAAACCTGAAACTAGTTGACAGTGTTGGATTAAAACAAATGGGATTTTGGATTAATTGTTCTACTTTCAGAATCATTTAACATTGCAGCTGGGAAGGCCAGTAAATCCAAAAACGGTGAATAACGGGTTAAATTATAACAAATATAAATTATAGCAATATAAAGTCCTTCATTCAGGGAGTTTTCCTTAGGTTTTTGCTGCTTATAAATTGCAGTGCTCTGCTGTGAAATGAAAACAACTCACCGAGCTGAAAAACTGGTGTTGTTTTCCACAGAAATAGGTGTTATTACCTCGCTCACACTGGGTAACAAAGCAGGCTGGCACGAGCAAAGCGAGGGCGAGTTGGGCTCCAAGGATTCTTCAGTAGCTGTGGAATATGACTCTGCAGCTGCACTTTAACTGGACTAGGGTCTCTTTTTTGTTTTGTTTCTCACCTGCTTTCTATTTCAAGGCCCTCCTGCCCCCTGCAAGTGCAGCAGTGCTTTAGACATCTCGTTGGGTTTTTCTGCTCCCTCTCTTGCTTCTCACTCTGCAGCCAAAATTGCCACCCGTGGATAATCCCACCAGTGTCTCCTAAGAGGGTTGTACCATTCCCAAAAATAAGTGTTTGGGTGGGATGTGACTCGGTCCCGAGGCTGTGATTCCCTGGCCACATAATGATCGCTCCATCTCGGTGCTGTCTTCCCGCAGCAAAATCTGGGCGGATAAAAGGCATTTATTTTTGTTTTTCACACAATGCACAGAAGTCTGCTAGTGTTTCAAGTAAAGGAAATCGCTTGATATATTTCAATAGCTTGTTTCCTTTTCAAAACATTAAGGAAGAAAAGAGGAAAATCATGCTTTCCTTCCTGTTTCAAAGGCCCTGATTAAAGGCCTTTTCTAAGACTCTTTTGGTGGCTAGAGTAAAGGAATTTCCTCCTGCAAAGCAGTTGTTCAAAGAGATCGTTCACTTTAACTTAAATACTGATGGAATGCTGTAGTGAAGAATTCTCATATCATGTCTCTCTCTTAATGTTATTATATAGAATAATAGTAAAGATGTGAGTTTTTATTCCAGACGCTTGCATTTCTTTTCTTGATGTGATTTACTGACATCTTACATGAGCACATTTTTATGAATTTATCTGAAAAGCTTCTTCCTGCCTTCCTTTTGGCTGCATTCAACTGGGACCCTAAGGCAACATGGACTTCTTGGCTGAAATACAGTGGAAAACTCTTGTGGTTTTTTGATAGACTGCTTGGATTAAGCAGGGATCCAACAAA
The DNA here is from genome assembly GCA_013396735.1 of Grallaria varia. Taxonomy (NCBI): domain Eukaryota; kingdom Metazoa; phylum Chordata; class Aves; order Passeriformes; family Formicariidae; genus Grallaria; species Grallaria varia. Next base: position 489,507 of record VWZG01006793.1, read on the forward strand.
AGGAAGCAAAATTAAAACCTTAAGTTCCTTTGCATTTTATAACGTTTCCATGCCCGTGTTAGTTTTAGGTGGTTGTCACAATATAGAGGCACATGCCTGGAATGTAAAAATCAAGAATATGTATGAATGTTGAGATAACTACTTTGCTTTCAAATTAGACCATGTTCACATATCCTGTAGTGGCTGGAAAGATCACTAGCCTTCCAACTTTAGTCTTCCCATGTGCCTTGTCTCAACAAAATTTTCTTGGTTTTTCTTATTCCTTTCCCTCTAACTGGCAGAGCATCCTTCATGAGTTGGGCTGAACAGTCACTCCTTCCTTGTAGTAATTCAGTTTTCAGAAAGGAAATTACACACCCACACAAACACTCACTGTCATCTTCATTTCTTCATTTTCCAGAAGACCTGGTCCTACATGGGGACTCTAATCTGTATAGGGGTTGTATGCTGTCCCCATAATGGCGGCAGATCTGGTGACCCTCAGGTAGATGTAGGGATGATACTGGTGACTGATGAGCTGGGTTTTAATTTTCTTGCATAGCTTTTCTTTTTTTTTTCTTTTTTTTCTGTGAAGTTCTTGTATTCTTACAGTGCCCTTCCCGGGGTAAGCGAACAATTCCAGAGTCAGAAGGACTTTCTGTAGAAGTGAAAGCAATTTTTGTTTGAGATTTCATCAGGGATTTGAATTACTCACTAATTTGATGGAACATAAATAATTGTGCCCTTCACAGTGTCACCAGCTTAGTAGCAATGATAGAGACACAAACACATAAAAATCAATACAGGCTTAGTCGCTACTTAGTTCGCTTTGTTTCCTCATCTCCAGGCATAATTTTGTAGTATCGTAATGCCACATTAGGCTTAATGTTACATGAGCAACCATATAAAGTTTCTTAGCTGGAAGGGAAACCGTGATGTACCGAACTGCCTGACAACGTCTGGATCAGTGACAGCACTTTGGGGTTCGCCCCATGTCTTCCCATGAAGAGCAGCCCATTCCCACGCCGTTGATGCTCCCCAACTCCCGCATCCGCCCTCGGAGAGCATTGGAACGGCACAGGAATGCCGAGGAGGCTCTTGTAGGAGCTGTCAAGTGCTCGTTGCTGATTTTAATACTGCTTTCGGCCTTGTGCTCTGCCAAGGATTTGTCACACCTCCCGCCAGCCAGGTGCCTGCTTTTCTCACTCCTGCTTCCCCTGCCGCGGAGCGCGCGGCGAGCGCGTCTGCCACGGAGCCCGCGCGGGACCGACAGCTGGGAACGGGCAGCCCTCTCTGGAGAAGGGGTGGGCCATGGGCAGGGGGGATAGGAATGTTCTGCTGCTCACTTGCCAGTGCCTTTCAGCTCTGATCGCCAGGGGGTCTCTCTTAGCTCCTCTTCAAACTTTTCTCAACATGAAAGCTGGTGGGAAGGGTCTCCAGCAATGCGGGCGCTGGTGGAATGAGGCGCTGTCCTTAGTGGACATTGGATCATTAGGTAATGAAGCCACTAATGCCTGGCTGTGCTTACACCGCACGTGGGGCAGTCTTTGGGCTGCAGATCAGCCGGCTCTGCCTCTGTTTTGCTGCCAATGTGCTTGGCTGGGTGCCCTGCCTGGAGCTCCTTGCTGCTCCTCATCCTTCCTCGTGGTGCTGAGGAGCACAGGGCAGGAAGGAGCTCTTGTGCATGGACTGGGGAGGCTTGAGAGGCCCCAGAGAGAATGAGTGTGCCCCTTTGGGAACAGGGGACTGCGAAATACCAGGTTATGTGTTATACGGTTGATTTGCATTAAAATGGCTACTCAAGCTCTTGTGTGCCACGTGCTTCAGCAAGGTCTCAGAGGAGCACCTGCCAGGATGGAGCTGTTGCACAGAAACATTGCTTTTCTCACCTTTGCCGTCTTTGATTTGCCCTTTTTGGTACCATTTTGTACATAAGCCTCTTAGAGAAGCCTTTTCCTTGTTCTTCCCAGCCGCCTGCAAGGCACTGAAATGAATCTTCTTCCTCGCTGTCTGTCCTGGGGACAGCCCCAGTGCTGGGGGCCGTGTGCGTTTGTCCCCTCCCAGCCTGGGCACAGATGCTCTGCTCAGGACCACGGTCCTGTTTTACTGTGCAGGCAAAGGCTGGCAGAGGGAACAGCAGAGGGAACAGCAGCCTGTGCTACCCCAGGCCCCTGGAAAGTCTTTCAGGGTGATGGAAACCATGTTTTGTCACTCTGTCCTGTTCTCTGTGGTTGTCCTCAAGAATCTACACGGATCAGCAGAAAATTACTAGCAGAGCACAAATAAATTACCACAGCAGAAAAGGCTCTATTAATGTCACAAAAAAGGGGGCTCCTATTCCCTTCCTTGTCAAAAGCGAGCACTGAAAATCAAAGTGCTACCAGATCAAAAGCTTAGGTACAAAGTGAATCGATGGCATCTGTTGCTTGTTTGCGAACGTGAGGTGGGGTGAGGGGAGGAGAGGAACCTTTGTTTATTTAAAAGGGAACGTGGAAAAAAGTCTTGCTTTTTTCTTCTGCTTTTATATGATTAAAGAGCCATAACTGGAACTCAGCATGGAGCAGAGTGTAGCCTTGGATCTCCCTTGAGATGGGCAAGGAGTGCTCAGGCAAGTGACAGCAAAAGCTTCAGGGCCTAGTGGGGACACCCTGCCAAAATACAGTGGCAACAGGATTGCTTTAATAATAAAAAAGGATAGAGAATAAATATGTTGCACATCTCTCTAGTTGTCCTGGGTGAAAAATCAGTGAATAACCTGTTAAAATAAATCAGCGCTGAAAAAGAAGCAATCTACACGGTGTTACTTACCCTGTGGATCTATCACACCAGAAGGCAAAATAACAAGAAAACTCCATTAGCACCGTGGCAGGTTTTTTCCTTTTGTTTTCAGCTTTAACCGTAACACCACCTGACAAGCTGTTTGCTTCCTGCACCAAAAATCCGGGGCTTGTAGAGAAGAAAGGTGGAGGAGAGGGGTACGGGTGAGATGTGAAACCGTGGGACCTCATCTTTGAAAGCAAAACTTTGAAGAAAGCAGAAACCCAATTTGGAACAAGGAAGGGCCATCAAAGGGAGAGCAGCACGGTGTGTTAAACTGAGAAGGAAACGTGGAGGAGCATTTCGCTTTCCTCAGGGATGATCTGGATGTATTCTTTTGTTTTCTGATCTGTTCTTGTGTTCACAGTCAGAGTAACCGTGTGAAAGGGGCCAGGACACGATTGCTGTGGAGCAAAGGGGAGGAGGAGGGAAGTGGGAAATGAAGATGAGAGCAGAGGTGATAAGTTCACACCTTTATGTAGGGCAGCTCTGTGCATAGCTGCAGGGGTCTGGATCATTTAAAGCAATACATGATGGAAGTGTTGGAAATCTCTGGTCCTGCACCTGTCTGCTCAGGGGAAGCAGTGCTGGTCACGGCTGAGCTGACAGAGAATTAATACGTTGTGCAGACAAACTAATTCAAACTAACAAAAAGAAATTGCAGTTGTTAAAAAGTTAAGAATTAAGGTTGATGCTGAAGGTGAACAAAGCATCTGTGGCGGGGAGGAGCTGGGTGCTTTGCTGGTGGGCTTTGAGAATGTTTGTTGAGAAAAGAGAGGTGAGGAAGTCTGAGGATTTGTGGTTTTGCTCTGGTTCCACTGGAGTAGATGCAAACAGCTCACGCTCTTCTGGGCACTTCTGCTTCACTTCAACCTCTGCCAGAGTCCAGTTTTTTCCAAGGATCCTCTTCTCTAAACTTGTCATAGTTTCTTTTTCTTCCTATCACTGGTGTCCATTCTGTATTTCCTAGTTTCTGTGCCTCTCCAGCCTCAGGTACTTCCACACATACCTCTTTCTCAGGTCAGGTTTTATGAAACCTGGAGAAGTCTCATCCAAGTCTAGGATGGCAACAGCTGCTCTGCATCAGCACTGCTTTAGTGGTAAAGGCTCAGAATTACATTTTACTTCTTTAGAGAGTTAACACCTCTCCTCCCCAGCTAAACCTTGGCCTCCTAAGCTGTTTTAAGGGAGGGAGTGAGGAAAATTAGCCCTGAAACCAACACCTGGCATAGAAATACTCTTTTGTGAATAATATACTTGCTTTTTTTATTCTTTCCTTCTGTTTTTTTTGTGTTGCTCACTGGTTGTCTCAGATTAAATTAGTCTGCAGGACTGTGTTATTATCTCATCCCCCTCCTCCCTGCCTTGCTGTTCTTTTTGTGTCCTTACAGTTTTGCTCGCATTGCTCAGCAGAGGCTCTGTTTTTTAAAAATCTAAATAAAAGTGAGAAAAATAATTGCACCATAAATGACAAGTATTACCCTGAGTACAGAGGACTGTCAGAAACTGCTCTTCCTGCGGGATTTACACAGCAAGTACTCATCTGCTGATCTTTTCAGTAAAAGAAATATGTAATATTTGTAACCTCATCTTTGAAATCACCCCTGTGAGCCTGGTCCTTGGCTGTGCTGTGCATCCTGCTTTATCTGGGGAGTTCTGGCTCCGTGGGTGTGCGACATGGTGTCCTTTTGATTATTTTTGTGTGCTTGCTTTTTAAGTGCTTGAATGCAGAAGCTTTAGAATGTCTTGGCTCATTGTGAAAATGAAATTGGCAGTAACATTGTTTAACAAATCTGGGAGACTTTCAAAGCTCTTCATATTGGTATTGCAGATTTCAGTTATTCAAAGTGTAGCTGGGTAACGTTTCCACCTATCAGGCACTGCACATACGTTAATTTTGGAAAGAAGCTCATTTTAAGATATTGTTTTCAATGCAGCCAAGTTCCTGTTTTCTTACAGAAAAGCACGATGAAAGTCCCAAAGCATTCCATGAGATATAAATGGACTTGGCATATAGTTATTTTCTTGTGATGTCCAATCCAAGTTCCTGTTAGATTTAAAAGGGTTCTGATCACAGACAGTTGTGTTGCTGTTTACCTGCGTATCTCAAGAAGCCTCTTGCTCTACAGAGATTTGGTTAAGATTCAGGTCTATCTTTATCCAGTGATTTACAGAATGTATTTTTAGCAAGTCAGTCCTTGAAGGCAAAATGTTCAACTGATGGCTCTTGCAACATAATATTTGTTGGCATCAGCTCTTGCAAACTGCAGTACTTGGTGAAGATCTGCTGCTGGTATCAGGTTTAAGATCTGATTTTATTCCCTTTGCTCAGAAAAGTGTTGTGCACAATTTATTAGTTCAGATCTAGTGGTGATGATTTGACAAAGAGTGTAAATAGGTCAGCCTTTTAAAGCATGCCTGCAACTGCTCTGCCTTTGGGTTGGGCTGTACAGAACATGGCCCATGCAGGGCACCAGGGGCATTTCTCAGCCCGACCAAAGAACATACTGGGTGTGACTTGTCACATTGCCGTTGTGGGGGAAGGACCAAGAGGTAGACATGAATGTTGTATCAGAAGGTCAAATATGTTACCAGCTGACTCTGTTAATTGTTTTTTTGTGGATGTAGGAGTTGAAATACAATATTGTCCTTTTATGTTGTGGAACGCTCTGTAGTTTAAATGTCACATTCATTGTCTTAATGGTCAACAACGAATCTGTGGTGCTTGCTGTTTTTACCTTTGGGGATATTAGAGTGAACACATTTTTCCACGCACTGGTGCCATACAGAAAGCATTGTTGTTTGTTGCCTGGGGATAAGATTGTCCGTGTTAGTGGGGAATCTCGGTGGGTGTTTTGGATGCTGCTCTTTGCTGCATCTCCTGGGAGTGCTGGTGGCAGCAGCAGGTTTGTTGTCCTTTCCCAGGGGATGCTCTCTAGTTGGACGGCTGTGTCGTCGGGGTCACTCTCTCTGGGGCTCTGCGTTCTTGGTTGCTTTTATGTCTGCTTGGGTGCTCAGGGGCTGAGATGGGAGTGGGACAGGGAGCAGCCACAGAAGACCCCTCTGGTGCCTGGCTCTGGTTTATGTGTGACAGTGAGTGAGTGGTTCATGGGCTGGTTTTGCAGCACTGATTGCAGTGGTTCACAGGTATTTGCAGGTGAACACGTTTACTTTGGTGTCTTTTATTGCTTTTGTCTGCCAGTTATTTCCTAGTACCTGTCAGCAAATACTGTCGTCAGTTGTGGTTTCCAGCCTTATCCACTTCATCCCTCCTAGAAACTCCTCTCCCCACTCAGTCTGTTCCCAGCCTTCTGGGCACGGTTTCTGCCCACCCCAAGCACTGTAAGTGCAAATAGGAGCTGGTCTCAAAAGGCAGTGAAGAAAGGTTTGTAACTAATTTCCAATCTTGTTCTTTTTCATTTAGAAGGAAAATATATATATATGTGCACATACATATGTGTGTATGTATATAAAATACGTCTGTGATATTCAGTGAATGCTGTTGCTTACCCTGGAAATTATTCTCCTTACCGTTTTAACAACAACAATAAATGATTTAAGGTTGAAATTCTTAAAGTGACATGACTTCAAAATCTCATTTTTGAAACTGTCTCAAGCTCTTAGGAATGTCCTGGCATTTACTGTTTCCATATGCTCTTGGAGGATATGGCAGGTAGACTCCTGAATTTCCAAGTCCCTTTTTCTTTAAGCTTTACATGAAGATCTCTTTGTGACTCTGTTTTCAAAAATGGTGTACCCTGCATTTAGATGGCAGCAACATAAATGAATGATCTGTTTTCAAAAGTGTTAGGTTATTAAAGCATAATCAATTGATTATCATCTATTTTAGAAGTTGTTTAATCCAATTATATGTATTTTTTTTATTTTAATTTTTGGAATTCATTAATGAAAACTTAAAGTGTTGCTTGTAGCTATGAAAAATTAGATCGAGTACACCCTGCCCTACTTAAACTGTGTATTAGCAAAGCTACTTTTTCCTCAAGAAATGCTCTTTTTCACAGTTGACTATGACTTTTTACATGCTTAGGAAAAAACCTTCCCTAATTGATAACCAAAAATTAATCATAGCCGGATACTTCCAGTTTGCATTCCAATAAGGTATTTCTCTGTCTAAATAAGCTTCCCTTAGTTGATTATTCATATTGTAGTTCAAAATGTTTAAAAATGAAAGACAGAGTTGGATGAAATGTAGACTACTTAATACAGTGTGTATTTAATATAAAAGTCATGCATTATTCATTTTTGCAATTTGAATAACTTTGAATTTAGCATCCCTGTTCTTCATCTTTTCCTTTGATGAACAATTAATTATTAAAATATAATATTGTCAGCATATGGCACAAAAATCCTTGAAAGTGTAAAATGAGCTTCCTTCCCCTGCCAGCCTTTGACAAAGGGATGTTCCATGTTCATAGTTTTTCAGTGTTTATCCACATCTTAAGTGATCCCATCAGTCTAAATAAAAGATCACAAAAGTTTAAAAGAGATAAATAGTTAATTTGAACCGAAGTATTTCTTCTGTAAGTTCAAGAGGAGAGCACTTTTCAGAGAGTGCCTCTGCCTCCCATCTGTTCCGTGTGCAGTCCTGGGTGCCGTCGCAGGGAGGACGTTGGTGTGTTCCGATGCTCCTTTGGGCTCCCCGCGGCCCACGGTGTGCTCGGCTGCCATAGGGAGCGAGGCAGCTCCTGAAATCAGAGCCTGGCGCCGAGGGGCGTGGGTGCTGCATTTGGAAATCAAGGCCTGTGACTGAGTTTGTCGGTTTTCTAACCGAGTTTTTCTGCATAAAAATGAGCCAATCAAATTAAATATGACCTTTTGCTGTGATTATGACTTCTTGATTAGAATCTCTTTGAACTTTGACCAATCATATATATTTTAGTATTTACTATTTAAGCACATTTTTTTCCCCAGAGGTGTGCTACGATGAGGAAAAAAATCTGGTTTATTATTTGTTTGTTTCCTTTCTGGAGATGCAGAAGTGGTTGAAGTCTACTTGGATTATGAGGAAAGGAGTTGTTAATGAAGAGATTGCAGTATTGCCTTGACTTTAATAGAATTACTCATAGTTTGGAATGCCAAAGGCTGTGAAAACATTGAACACCTGTTGAGATTGTGCAGAAAATAGAAGATATCTGAAGTGCATGTGTCATTGGCACCTTGCAGCAGCAGTGAAGGAAAAATATTCCTGATATCAGACTGCAGCTCAGAGGTACACACAACCCCTGATTTGATCAAGGCTTCTAGAAAACTGTGGGATGCTGTGGAAGTGGATTCTGCAGACTTCATCCTTTTTGGAAGATGTGTGTGTCAATCACCAGCCTACCTGTGTCCCCACGCTGTTGGGGCGGGAAGGGGGGCCGTGGGTTTGCGTAGCAGCTCTGGTGAGACAGAGAGACAAGAGTTCCTTCTCCCCGAATGTGGGCTCCTGTTGGAGGCACGCAGAATATTGAAGGTGAGGAATAGAGATGCAGAGCCCGGCGTGTCAGCATGGCCGGAGGCAGCGAGCATCTTGGCACAGGCTGAGAGGGCACGTCAGCCTGCGAGTCAACATGAATTGCAGAGGATAAATGCTCGGGGATGGCAGCGAAATTGTCTTGCCTGCAGCTGTTCCCTCCTTTCGTTTATTTATTTTTCTTTACAATGTTAAATATTACCAGCTTGTCACTGTTACTTGAAGGTAAATGCTTCCAGTGCTTAGGTCTGTATTTCAGGCTATGCAAGGAGCTTCTCAGAGGAAAGGGTTTGTCCCTGGACTGTTGGACCTTAGGAGGGAGTTTCTTGGATTTTGCAGAAGAGGCAGCAGTTTTACCTCTGGAACATGTTCCTGGTGCTGTGCTGTGTCTGGCAGGAGCCTGGCACTGCCTGTGTGGCTGGTGCAGGCAGTCCTGTGTGAGCACTGGGCGGACTTTACTTTGAGCACCACGATGAGCTTCCTCTAGCCCTGCTCCTCAGCTTAGCTCTGCCTCTTCCATCTCAGCATTCCACTGAGGGTTTGACCCCACTGCTGCATCCCGTTCCCCAGCCGGCGGAGATGGGATGGATACACTGCCCAATGCTCTTTGGTGGGGCAGCAGCAAGCAGGACCACTGGGACCTGGCTGTGTCCCACTGGTCCTGGTGAACCCTTGCTGCCATCAAGCTGAAGAGCTATGGACCGAGTGCTGAAACCATTGAGCACAGTGTGATGTCTATGCTAACAAACACCAGGGGGATAGCAGGTGCATTTCACACCTGCACACATTTGAAATGGGAGGGGGCGTGTTCAGTATGGGACTGACTAGCATTTTGGCTGCTCTTTTAATAATCCACGCACCGGCTCCTACAGAGCCTTTCTGGTGGGGTGTTCCCATCTTCCATTACATATATGATAAAATATGTTGTTGCCATTACACCTTGTTAAGCTGCCTAGCAATGTGATGTCTGTTTTAAAGACACATAAAAAAAAGTGTAATTCTGCTTGTCAATCTTCCCTGCAGAGAAGGAGACCTTTCTGGATCCCTTTGTGCTGAGAGAACTTCTGCCAACTTCGCTGGGGAGCTACTACCGCTACACAGGTTCCCTGACTACCCCTCCGTGTAGTGAGATCGTGGAGTGGATCGTTTTTCAGAAGCCTGTTCCTATTTCTTACCATCAGGTGTGTTTATTTTGTTAGCGAAGTCCATCTCTTGGTTTGCCCTGCTTAAGACATTGTTTTCAAAACCTGCCAGTTTAATGTTGAGAACGCGAACATTTCTGTTGACAAAAAAGGAAGTGTCAGTGATTATTTTATTTTTTTTTATTCTCTTAAGTAATATTGTTTCTGAACATGAGCCATCAGTCTTGGGAAGACAGTACAGCATGAAACCCCGTTTCCTTTCAGTGATTTATTTGGCATTGTTTTTGTTAAGATTAAATTAAGCTATGGTGTAAATATTTACATGGAGTTCCTTTTTATTCTTTTAATTGAAACTTTCTTTTCAAAGTAAAGTGAGCGATTTCAGTTCTGCTCAGATTTAGTAATTTGAACTAATTACATTAGAAAAGACATCTTTCCATTAATTTTCCATGCCTAACTGTTTTTATACCACAGTAAAGCTGTCATTATGTGCTCTGAGAGCTGGTGCACAAATCTTTAAAATTAGCACATAGCAGCTTTTAATGCAAATAGACACAATGTCTGGAGTTTGAAGAATGCTCCCGATAAAGCAATGGCTAGATGGAGTCAAATGTTTGCCAGTTCAGTGTATTTTGACATGGTAAGACTGTTGTCTTTAGAAAGTCAACCTGCTAGAGTTAATCTTTCTTTTATCCATCTGGCATAAGCCACTGAAAACAAACTTTTTATGCACACTAATTCTGTAAAGCACAAACGAACAGTTCACTGGGTGATCTTGACTGACAGGTACTATGCTCAGAGGTTTCAAAGTATGGAAGGCAATTGCCATGCCCCTGCTCCAGGGTTTGGTTTTTTTCCTACATGTTTTCTAGATCCCTTTGCTTGTCCCGTAGACTCTTTCAATCTTTTTTTGACAGGCTGTGTCTCAGTGCTTCAGCTGGGGCCCTCCAGAGGCTGAGGGACATGGCAGGATTCGTGTCTCCAGCCGCCCATCCCGGTGTTACTTTGCCTGTTTCACAAAAGGGTGAGGGTACTGCCCGTGCTGGGCTCCTGGTCAGCAGGAGCCCTTTGCTGGAGGCTTTCCCTGGAGCTCTCTGGCAGTGCTGAGCACATCGTGCCCCCAGGCAGCCCCCAGCTCTGGCTGGAGCCTGGGACTCTGCACATGGTCCCCTTTGAATCGGACCCTTTGTTTTTTTCAGGCTATTTCTCTGATTGTCGAGATCATTTTGAATTCTGTCCTTGCCTGCAGGATACTTGCAATCCCTTGTAGCTTTTCACTACATCAATAAGTTTACTGTTTATTATTTGGTGGCTGCGAGGCCTGGCCCACGCTCAGTTTTATACCCCGTGTGTGCATCAGGTGGGTCATGACTTCTTTTTTTCTTTTTTACCAAATGCAAATAAACTGGTAAATACCAATTAACGGCTGTCGGTATAAAGGTATTTTATCCTGGCATAGCTCCTTCCCTGTGCTGTACAGTAGTAGCTGTGCCAAGTTAAGCCTTTCAAATTTGGCGTCGTGCTGCTCTGTGCATGTGTGTGTGGTTGAAGGGCTGGGAATTCTGTGTGTAGACAGACTTTCATTGATACTACAACACATGTGGAATAAATAATACTGCTCTCCCCCTGCCCAGCAGCTCTAGATGTGTGTGTTTTAAGAGCCTGCCACCCTGCCACTGCTATGATTATTATTTTTCCCTCTAACAGAAACAGTGCGACATAATCCATTGCCATAGTTTAACCTTCTTTATCACAAACCCCGTGAAGCAGCCTGTAATCCCAGGGGAGAAAAGTGATATTGTTTAAGCTTTGTTGCTGTTCCAATTAAACCCTTGCTTTTGTGCAAAATGCCTTGCTGTAAAAAGGACAGTACTGAAGTGGTCCATTTGTGAAGGCTTCTCTATTTTATTCTCAGTCCTCCATCATCATCATCTTTCCTGATAATTAGACAACAAAACAGGACAAGCTGTGTCACCCTGCAGATGCATTGTAAAGCTAAGTGCATTCAATGACCCAAAGCATGGCATTATCTCTCGTAATGCATACCTCAGAGTATCTCTTTGTGCTTATAACAGTTTCAGTATTTTTAATTGCCATTTGTAAAGCCACCTCTTAGAAAGCTACACATCAGGCTTTAATGGTTTGTAATTGCATGACTCAGAGTTTTAGGTCAGATTTCTCTGTATCTGCAATAGTCTCACAAGAGCTTTAATTTCTTCTTCTTAACATGAGTGCTTGTACTCCTTGATGGGCAGGAATGTAGCTCCTTGACTGCAGATCTTACAATACTTTTCTTTCTGGCTGCTATAGATAAATTAATTTGTCATTTGTCATAGATAATATTTTTATAGTGAAAGTGAGGTTGAAATGACTTATATATACCTCAACACATAAAAAGGGGAAGGTTAAAAATCATGTTTGAATTGGCAGTTGTTAAAATGCAATTATACCTCCCCAAGGTAGTATGGCACAAGAAAGTATTTTAAAAGTTCGCTCTGAAAGTTTAAAAATTCAATTAATGTCATAGATGTCTAAGCCTAGAGACTTGACTTCAGAGAAGCAAGTTCTTGAGCTTCTCTAAAGTCACCTTGAGCCCTCAGCTGGCTTCATCATGCTCCTACTGCATGAGGTCAACAGGTATGTAAATAAGCATAAGAGTTTTGAGCTGTGCTTTTATAGAAGGGCATATCAGGATCATCTGTTGAGGTTTTTTTTCTTAGTGCAAAAGTTTAAATGAAAAGTCCCTTTACCACTTTTTTAACCTATCCTTCAATGTTTTTGAGGGCCTCCTGCTAGTAGTTAGGAAATGGTTTTCAAGAATTTTCAAGATGTTTCTTTGAAGAATCCAAGAGAGAATTGCAGTTGAGAACCTGGGAATAAGACGTCCATCTAAGATGCAGAAAGAGTGCAGTGCAAATCCTGCCATCAGTGCCTGGAAGTGGCACTTGAGCTGGCTGCCTGCAGTGGCACCTGGTCACTCACTGGTGGCCACCCCTCCCTGCTCATCCCCCGCTGTCCCTCTGCTCAAGGGGACTCAGATCACTGGTTTGAAAGAAAATTAAATAATGGTAACGAGTGCCTCTTGATTCAGCAGAGGATGCTCAACTGCTCTGTGACACCTTCCTCTGATTATTTTTATCAGTACTATCAACTGAGGCTACGATGATAATTCTCCCCACTTGTTTCAAGGCTCCCGTGCTCCTCCGTAGCTTTTAGAGCAGACGCGCTTAATGAAAAGGGTGTATCTTTCAGAGTGACCTGTCATTAAGGTATAAATGTAACTCAAGTCCCTTTTGGAAGTCCTGAGCTAGATTCTGTGCTCCCAAAATCCATACTATCAATATGTGTAGCTGATGTGATGCAAACAATACCAGGACTGATTCCTTCTCTGCTCTGTCTTGCTCAGTCTTTCCAGCAGCAATGTAACTAATTCTAGTTCTTGACCTGAATGATAACAAGGTAATAGTAAATGCTGTGCTGGCCTTGATAGCTGTGAGAAAAACATTAGCTGAAAATATTTTCACCTTAGTTTGCTAGGATTTTTTTTCTAAGAAATACTAAGATACGAAGTAACAGCAAAGTTTTCCAATTACAGTTCTTTTTTACAGGTTAATATGTTTTCTTATAAATAGCTCAGATCTGAATCCAGCAGAAGAAACTTATTCCCAGAGGAGTATAATCTAGCTGTGCCTACAAGCACTGCACGAGCTGTCTGTGAAGCTTTGCCTGGCAGCTAAACTTTGTAAGGTATTTGGAGATAAGGCAGCAATGCCTTGTCCAGGACAAAGCTCTTGGGGTGCAATGACCTGGAAGCACTTTTTGACGCAACGCTGTGAAACAAAATGGTGCCAGCAGTGAGGAGGGTTTGGAAGGGCTGTGTCACACCCAAAAACCTTCCAGACAAGGGGTCTAAGGGCAAATGTTTCCTTGCCCATGACAGACGTCCACAGGTTGCTGGAAGGCCTTCTCCCATGTTGGGCAGGATAAGCCTTGTGCCGAGATAAGGCGGTTGGCAGAGATTTCAGTGGGCAGTCTGACTTCCCATGTGGTTTATCAGTCCTGGCATCAACATTTTTACTTCCTCCCATTTTACTGTCTTATCAGCCACCCGGATTTCACCACATTGTTTTTCTAATCAGCATCCTTTCTCTCCCCTGCCATGATGGCTGTGATCAGCTGGAGGCATTCTACTCCATCTTCACCACTGAACAGCAGGACCACGTCAAGTCCGTGGAGTACCTGAGGAATAACTTCCGACCACTGCAAAACCTGAACAGCAGGAAGGTATCCAAGTCTGCCGTGAAGGATGCTTGGAACCAAGATATGACAGACATCTTGGAAAACCCACTCGGCACAGAGGCTTCCAAAGGTAGATATACTTAAGAATTTTACACTTGGCTAATAGGAGCAGGGGTTTTTTTGACTACTTTGTCATCAAATGGCGTTGAGGACTGCCGTGAGCTACCAAAGAAATAGTATAGGTTATATTGGCATTCCTTGTTGGTATGTGTCAGTAAATTAACTAATCCTGCTTATGCTGCAATTAGCTGTGAAACTCATTGTCCCAAGGTGCCATAGCAATAAAGTCCTAGAATACGTGAGTCTCAAAGCCACAGGATATGTAAGTCTCAAACTGGTGATGTCCCTGTTGCTGCCAACGGGCTGTAGGGCCCCAAAGATGCCTGATAAAAGAGAAACACAAAGGGACAAGGTCAGAGGTAAAAATCCAGCCCCATTAGCGCTGACGCATTGGGTGTTTGAATGGAAATAGAGTATCCAGATGTGGTTATGGGATTCATTTCTACACTAACAAGACTTTTGAAGAACTGTCGACCTTTTAATTCAGCGTTTGTATCAGGCTGTTGGTAGTGGTGACAGGAGGAAAAAAACCCTCTTCTTTATAGGCAGGTGATTTTCTAATGTCTTGCTGAAGCATTTCATGTGCCTTTTTGTAGAGCAGCTGGCGCTTGCTTCTGTCAGACACTGGATAATGAGCTGGATGGAGGGGGGTGGGAGGGAGGTTGCAGTCGTGTTGGCACAGACAGCCCTGGCTAGAGGAACACATCAGAAATTCTGAGAGAAATGTGTGCTGGATAAAATAAGACTAGAAATAAATATCGTTTACTACCTTTATTTGCCTTTATTTTATTGACTGCTGTTATTTATAGGTAGGAGGAATGACATGTACTTCTCAGTCTTCAGTCTTGTAAAGTACTTGGTGATTAACCAGTTCTGGGTAGAGGTAAAGAAGAAAGAGGGGCAGTTTGCCAGAAGGAAACAGCTCAGCAGATTTACAAGCTTCTCTTTCATACCTGGCATTTTCACCTGGCCAGGCACAGAAAGTGTAGATTTTAGAGGATGTGAATCATGAAAACAGCTGCATTCAGCAACCTCACCCTCCCCAGAGAGTGCTGTGAGAGTGTATTGCTCAGGGTTCATTATTCTGTGAGCGTGCTTATTTATTTATTTATATATATATATATTTAATATACACGTACACAAACCTCATGTACGTTAAAGGCAGCCTTGGGACGGAGAATTTACATCAGAAGTGAGAAGAGCTTGGAAATGAAGAAACCCGGCTCCGCTCAGATGCTCTGACCTGCAGTTTCTAATCAGTGTTGTAACAGCAACATGTGTCTGTAATTTCTTCAGTTATGTCCTGCGTACATATTACTTACCCAGAACAGTGATGAAAGTTAATGGGTTACATTATGTTAAAAGTGACAAAACTGACTAGTTTTTATTTTGAGAGCAGCCAAGGTACCTCTGGTACATGTGGTATAATATTCAAGAGGATTTTACTGCTTTGGCTACATGCCTGCATATTCCTCACCTCACTGGATCATTTTTAAGGTTATAAAGATGCTTCGGATGATTTCCAGCACCAAAGTAAATAACTGAAACTCACAATTTTGTAAGAGCATTACAAACACTAAGGTCTGTAGTTAATGGGCTGGTGTTGAATTTGGAAGACCAAAGGAGTACTTGAATAACTGGAAAGATACAACCTTGCTTTTCATCTCCAAGAACCAAGCACACATGGCCTAGTTAACATGATGTGAGCCAATCTAGAGGAGCAAGGGAGCTGCACAACCACTAGTCCATGTTTAGATAGCTTGGTGCTCAGCTTGACACCTGCTGTGCTTGGGAATTGGTTCCTGCACAGGTCCTCTCTGGGTCCTCTCCCATCCTGTCCAGGTACCATAATGCTCTGTACTTGTGCCTGCTTGGGATTTTGAGCTTATGAGGTGCTCAGGAGAGGCCTTTAGGTGGGGGACGTGCATTTCCCGTGGTCTGACAACATTCAGCGTGCCATCTAATGGCAGGGATGGTGCTGGAGTTTGTGATTTCTTTTTCCCTTGAGCTTTTCCTATAGGAGTCTAATGGTTGGTTAGCCAGTCATTTTGTGCCAGCTCTGTCAGCTTGTCACTTTGTGGGTTGTGTGCACACCAGGGGACACTGCAAATAGGTGCATTTTTTTCATGAACTTAAAAATAAATAGGTTGCTGCAGTGTTGCTAACATGAAATGGATTGTAGTATATCCTCCAAAGGTTACAGGGATGAGATATAGCTGTTCCAGAGATATAACAACGTGGATGTTCCTGGCCCCTTCTTTGACAAAGGTGAACAGTGATGATGTGCCTGGTCCACTGCACATTCTGAACTACTGACATATAAATGAAATGAGTTGAAGTCATAATACTTGAGTGAAAGCAAAACCTATTGTTTATTCAGCTAGTAAATACAGTACCTCTTTATATAGTGTCATTCATGCAAAAGTACTGAGAAGCCGAGTGCATGGAGTGCTTTCCAGCCAGACAGTCTCACATGCAAGTATAAGAGTGTAGGGTTAGCATAACAAATTCATTTTATGCAAGATTCTTCTGCATACCTCATGGTTGCACCTCAATGCTTTCCACATTGCATTAAGCAATGTGACCAATGGCTGTCACATGTTGGCTCTTGTCTGCCCTCCCTGTTCTTGAATTGTGTGTTGCAGAAAAAGGCAAGGTCACAAAAATGTGTCTTATACTTGCTGCAAGGTGATGTGGTTTGTGATGGTCTTCAGCTCTGGAGGGGAAGTTTGGGTTTGTTTGTCGGTGTGAATTTTTGCAGTTTGTTTCCTCTGTCACACTCTATTAAGTCAGTGGGCAGTGTTGCTAATCTGGAAAACAGTGTAGCGTTTATTATGTAAGCCTTTCTTATTCTGGAGGAAAATGTGCCCAGAACAATTTGCATAACGTTCAGAATAATTTTCAGAATTCCCCAGTGAGTAGGGAATTTCAGATCAGCACAAAGTGATGCAGCTCTGGAATTGTCCATTGGCAAACGTGCTGTCCTGAACAGTTTGGCACCAAACAGGAATGTCTTTTCTCCCGGCTGTCAAAGCCACCTCGGGTCACAGAACTGTGACCAGCAGCATAACCTGCAGATGCACTGGAGGAAAACTATTTCTCACTTTACGCCAGTCCTCTGAGTATTTCCTTACCAAAGCCCCAAAAGCGGTGGCACTTGGTAAACAAAATGTCTTCTGGGAAAGGCTATTTGAGGTCAACCAAAACTGTCAGTGCATTTGGATCCAGTTTGTTAACCAGTATGAATGTTACCAGCCTTTTGTTTTGCAGTTACTCTCCTCTCCCTCCTCTTTTTTTCAATTTTTAAGAGGCAATAGAGAGAGGGGCAGTGTTTTCAATCATCAGAATACAAGATGGTGAAAAATATTCTAGCTAATTTGAAACAGGGCTAATTTTCCACTTAGAAGTGAAAACTTCAGATTTTCTATTGTGTCAGAGTTTAGTGAGAAGAGTTCTCCTTGATTCCATACCTTCCTCCTGTTGGCAAAAGCGATTTAAAACAGTTCTCTTGAGGACTGCTTGTATTCCTGAAATAAAAGCATATGCATAAGGCCTTTGCTGAATCAGAGCCCATGAGGTGAGCTTAATTCTTAAGTTGACCCTGGAGCTATTATTTCAAGAAACCATACAAATGATCTTTAAAGATCGTATTTCAGAAATATACCATTCAGGTTAAATGGTGTTCAGCTATGTAATTGTAACAGCTGGTGCATTGTTAATAAAGCATTGTACAGTGATATTTTTTTAAAAGATGAAACTTTCAGAGATCCAAGGTATTCAGTGGATCATGCTGTTAAATCAGGCAGATCATCAGGCCTGTGAAATTTAACAAGAGGCCTCACCCGTGTTACAGTACTGATTTTTGGGAAGTTAGAGGTTCTCTGTACAGACATACTAAACCAGGAATGCATTTGTAAAATATTAATCAGATCTTGTAAGTATCAGTGACAGTGGTAGTGCTTGACTTTTTGCACATGATCAACTCGTTAAAAGTGCCTCCTTTCTTCTCTGGCCTGTCCTCTGTGGCTCAGGACTGTGTTGCTCTGTTACATCATATATTGCTCTCTTGCAGCTCCCAGGCTGCTTTCTTTGAAGCTCTGCTAGAGGCATTGCTAATTATTTATTGGCTTAATAGTGTATGTTGCTCTTCAGGGGCAAATAGACAGAATTCTTACAGAAAAGGCCATCCAGTTCACGGGTCTGAGTCTGCATGATCCTTGCTTCTTTCACATGTTGTCCCATCAAACAGAGGTGTATTTACCAAACATTACCTGCTTCAGTAAAGATGTAGGCATGGAAACTCAGGAGGAAAAGGTGTTTCATTTCCTTGTTTCAGGGAGTACCCCATGTGTAACAATACTCGCCCATTTTATTTTGCTGCTGATTACATCAAATGTTATTTCTTTTTCTTTGTGGGTTTTTTTTTATACTCAGAAAAAACCCCAAAACCTTTAACCTTTCTGTCTCATTAAACTTGTTGCAAGCCTTACAACACTTAAACAAGGATCCCACGTGAGAGGCTCTTGACATCAGAGTTTTCTTTCACAGATGCCTGATTACTTCCCCAAAGGTGTCTGATTACTCTTTGCTGGAGTCTCAAATGATGCTGTTTCCCATCAGTGGGATTTCGCCTTAGAGTACCACCTGTAATTATGATCCTAGACTAAGTTAAATAATGAGCAGTCATAAATTCGCTCCAGTAAAACTTAGGATTGGACTCTAAATTACAGCTGGGACATTTCTCTAGTAGTGTACAGGTGGTCATTTTCCATACTGTTCTTTTGTTATGTTGTACTTAAGCACAGTTTTGAAGTCTTTTTAACTTAATGTTACTAAAACAGGGACAGAAGATGTTTGGATTTTCCCTGCTGCATGCTTTGTGAAGGACGAATGGCCCAGGCCATCCACCTGCAGCCAAAGGTACTACTGCACTGCTCAAGGAAAACAGTTCTGTTCTTACACACTATTTCATGGCTCCTGATGTCAGAAATGAAGCTACAGCCACCTGTGAGGGTGTCACCTTTCCTGCACACCACTGGGGTGCACCTCCCATGCAGCAGCATCCAGAGTTCTGGAGATTCAGTGCACTGACATCATCACTTTGAGGCAGATAATTTAGAGCATTGGCAGCAGTGTTTCTGAATGAGACCAAGTTATTTGTCTCATTTATAGCCTCTGTTATTACTCCCAGTAATTTGTTTTTGCTTTCTAAATGCCCATGTTTTATAAGAACTCTCTCAAAACAACTTTGCAGTCTCTTCATGCCCTCGGGTTCTCTCTGGGAGTCCAAAAAGAGTGTTAGGCAGAAGAGTTCTACTGTCACAGAATGTCATTTATGTATTTCAGTCAATCCTAAATTACTACAAAATATATTATAGTAATAGTTATAATATATCCAGAACAACAACATAGTGAATGTAAATTTAAAATGATACATTATTGAAAATTTAAGTCAGGATGGCTAAAGCAAAATGTAGCTATTTATTTTCTTTAAATATCTTAGGGGAAATGAAAATAAACAAGAGCCTTTTTTAGTTCATTTATGGTATGATTACCATTAGACTTTATTCTTCCTGTCCTTTGGAAGAATCTTGGAAGATTTCATCATAGATTAACAACTCCTTCCCGCTTCCCTTGGATAACTGGACTTTTCCCCTTTGCTTTTGGATTTCATTTTTTTATGAAGACTATCCTTTCCCAATTCCATTCCCCTTTACTCAGGGCAGCACCCTCCTGCAGGGTGCTGGTGCAGATGAATCGATGCCTCATTAGTAGGATTTCTGCTGGTGCAGCAGCCTGGCTTGGCGAGCAGGGTCGTGCCTGAGGGCGGTTACACTGTCCTGCTAATTGCTGGCCCTGCATCTTTGCACTGTGGACCTGCCCAGCTGCCCCTGTGCTCTCTGCTCCAGGTAAGCGCAGCCTGTTGCTGCAGGACATGCACCACAATTGCCCGCTGAAATAACATTTTAGGCAGAAATCAGCGCGCTCCTCCTTCATTTTTTCATCCCTTCCACCTCATCCACGTCTTGCTCTGCAACGCTGGGTCCTGCTGTCTGCAGTTGTCTTGGAGAATGTCATGCAAAAGCAGGAGAGGACAGGCTGCTGCCTTCCAGAGAGTTTCAGGTCAGTCAGGTGGAACACAAAGCTTTTCAGGGAAAAAAAACGACCCATTTTGAGGGGGAATCGGATGCAAAAATGATGTGATACATAGACCTGACATAGATTTCATGCTTCCCTTCACAGTAGCTCTGTTCTGCAGGGTTCTGTTTGCACCTGTAGTCACTCCTGTGTAGTTGTAGTCTGAGCAGAGCGTGTGTCTGTGCCCGAATGTAGCGGACAAGTTACCAATAGATTTATTAATAAGGAATAAGTAACTGCTTACACTTCTTTACAGATTATAAAAGGACCAAAACAAACAGAGCAAGGGAAATGCAGTGTGAAAGTGTAAGCATGATTTGGGTTCACAGCTGCCACTAAAGCTGGAAGAGCTGAGTGCCTGTGAGGGAGCTTGATGATTTATTCTGTTTACACCTGGAGGGAATTCCTTTCTGTGCTGCCCACCTGCTGGCCCAGCTGTTTGGCCCACAGAAGTTCTCGCTTTAATTTGGACCATGAGTGCCTGCAGCTCCTGCTTTGTGTTGGAAAAAGCCTCCAGAAACCATGAAAGGAAAGCTGCTTTCCTGGTCTGATTTTGGGCATCCCACAGGCATGCATTGGGGTGCTCTACCCACCCCATTGGCTTGTCCTTCCCATGTTCCCGAGTCCAAACAACCCTCACCAGAATATTGGAAAGGTCAGCTTGACCAACAGGACAAATCCGTGTCCTTCTGGGAGGAAATCCTTTCTCCCTGTTGATGCAGCTTTTACCCCTGGGTGTGGTCAGACGTGTTGCACAGGCACACTGTATAAATAAGGACACGGGTGTACATTTCAAACACAAGTCGCCTTCTTTGTGCGTGTGTGCAATATAAACACAGAACTTGCAGGGCAGATCCTTGTTGGCCACCAGTTCAGCCCAGCATGGCATCTGATGGTGCAAGGCTGACCTGCACCCGCTGAGGCCACAGCACTAGAATCAGTATTTGTGAAACATATGAAATATTTGGGCTCAAACGCAACATAGTAAAATACTTTCTGTTGCTGTGATGCCGTGGAAACTCAGGTGCTACAAAAAAAGCCCTATAGGTATTAATCCAAATGCTGTTTGTGTGTCCACCTGGAGAAATGGGCCAGCAACAGAGGGGATCAAACCCAGCTTGCTCAGAGCCCTCTGTCAGAAGGGCCCCGTGTACTCCTTTGCCCATAAGGTTATTTCACAAGGCTCATGAAACAAGTGTGTGGTCTGTAGGTGTCCCTCCCACCTCAAGAAACAACCCTGTTTATTTGAAGCACAGTGAAAGGTAAGAGCAGGGAAGATAAATAGTCTGTCTCCTAGCTACATTCTGCCTGTGGATTGAATAGATCAACACAAATATTTGTGTGTACAGCATGCTCGGGAGCCTGCCAATGCCTGCTGGCAAAGTGCAGGCAAAGGTAAAGGAAAAATGTGCGCTCCTCTTTAAAGCAATTATCTTTATATATTAATAATGTCATTTATAAGCACTCTGAGAAGTCAACAATGTACACTGAAGCAAAACAAAAAAAAATGCAAACATTTAGTAACAGGAAAAGGGGCAAAATGTTGTAAGTGTGCCTCAGCACTTTCCGATATATTAAAGCCTGTGTTGTCTCTGCATATGATCCTTGTAGTCTATTTGTTATCCTTTGGGAGCACAGCCCTCACTGAACTCCGGAATTGAATCCGACAGCCCAAAGCATGCTGTTGGTTGTTATGGATCAGCCTCTTCCCAGGCACCTCCACCGAGTCACACCAGCCCACGGTGGCCGAATCTGGCCAGGTGTCACTTCCCTCACCACGGCACTGAACAAGAGCGTGAGCTTTCTCATTGCAGCATAACCTCTATTTTTGCATTGCAGGGTTTGTTTGAAGTTTTGAGGATCTAATAATGGGAAAGAATATATATGTGTGTGTATATACATATTTGAGAGTATTTTTCTTCTCTTCTCTGTTGGTGGCATTGCTTTTTTATGCCTGCAGTCAGGTTCCTGAGGGTGACGGGGCTGAGTGAACTTGGTGCAGTGCTTTGGCGATAGCACAGGCATCAGTCACAGTTGCCAGACCTCTCTGAAATCAGTGGGGATACCTGTGGCTGACCTGCTGCTCGTTACAGCAGCAAGCGGCCCATCTGTCCTGCAGGACTGGGCGTTCCAGCTCCCTCCCAGGGCTGGGACAGAGGAAGGGGAAAGGCTCTCCCTGAAGAGCTTGGCCACCAACTTGTTTGCCCTTACAGGGAAGAAAGGCATAAAAACCCCATACTGACTTCTGTTTCTTTCCTCCTGAGTGTGAGGGAGGAAATGTCCTCCTCTGTGCTCCTCCTTTGTAAGGGGGAAACACTGTTCCCTGCCATTCATCCCGTGCACACCCAGATCAGTGAGAAAAAGTGATGCCTCACTCACCTTATGGCCAGGACCTGTCTCCCAGAGCCAGACAAGACCCTTGTCCCTGTCTTTCACCTACCACTGAGCCAGTAACAAGCTCTGGGCACATCCTGATGCCCCTTCCCTCCGTGTATGAACTGCCTTCGAAGATCCCTGTCCGTCTCGCAATGAGCAATCCAGGACTTCACTGGCATGTTGCTTTTCAGTGCCAAAAATTGTCAGGGCTTCATCACACGCAGTGTATCCCACGGCACCAAGGAGGGGAACGGCAGCTTTGCATTGCTGAGATATTCAGCGGGAGGGAGAGTGGGATTTTCCAAAGGAGGGCATAGCACAGCTAGAAATAACTGCCTTTAAAGTGGTGACATTTTTATGCATGGAAGAGCTAACTTAGAACACTTTCAGAGGATTTTATAAATCCCACTGAGCCCAGTGCAACTGGATTCATCATATGAGGCACCTGTTTTACAGGGAGGAGGTATACAAGCAGTAACCAAATATACAGTTTTTGCACTCTCTCAAAGTTTCCCCAAACAGCTTTTTTCATAACCACAGGTAGCATATGCAAAAAGCATGATGAAACCCAGTAAGTTTGGCTGGTTTTGCATTTCTGCCTTTGAAAGGGAAATGTAGGCTGCTGTTAAGGAATAACAAAACCAAAAAAAGCTGTAATATTTTCTTACATGACCTTTCTGCATTCAAGGGTGTGTCTTAATATCAGCAATTAATTTTTGCAAAACAATAACCCCCCTATTTGTCTTTCAGCTCTCTGAAATGGAGCTGCCAGAAACTTTTGGATTAAGCTTTATCAGGCTTCAGTTAGGAAAGCCTCGTGGAGGTTACGTAGCCAAGTACAACATACAAATCAAATTATGGGAGAGATGAATGCAGAGTTGTTAAATTAATTTTGTTTGTTCCAGCCCATTGGAATGTTTTTAACATGAAGAAAATAATTCTCTGCTGTATGGCTGGCCTGCCCAGTGCTTAGGGCTGCATTAGCACGCTGCGTTTGTCTGCCAGTGGCAAACGGGTTTTCTCCAGGCTTGAGTGAGCCCTGGAAGATGAGGCTGGCCGAGACGCTGGCTTGCCCCCTGCCTTCCCCAGCGGGCTGCTCTGCAGAGCAAAGCCTGCGTGGAGCTCCTGGTCAGCCCCACACATGGCCAGCAGCTGGAAGAGCCACTGCGGCTGCCCCATGTTGGGTCAGAGGGCTTCCTCCAGATGCACCCGCACAGCCCTCCCGCCCATGCAGGACTTTTCCATAGGGCAGGAGCCAGCTTGTTTGCCAGGTTGTCCCAGTTCAGCTCATCCCTGACAGGAAGGTGTTTTGGGTTTTTTTTTGCTCCAAGAGGTCCAGGGTTTGTCTCGCTGCCTGCAGGGAGGCATCCCAATGGTACTGCAAACACGCTTGCCTGTTTAGTGCCTCCAAGATGTGGCTCTGTGGCCCCAGCCAGGGTTTTCTACTTCCAGGAGTCTTGGCTTGGGGGTCTGCCAGCCCAGGACACGGTGGCTTTGGTGTCCTGCTACAGTCTTGTGCAGAGTCAGTTCAGGTGTCTGCTCAGGACTGCGCTGCGCCACAGATAGACATCCTGAAATCCCCCGCAATATTTCCTTTTCCCTTAGGATATGAATTTAAAAGAGAGCATTAGTAATATTTTTTTCTAAAATTAGCTGAGATGCTATTTCAGTGTGAAATGATGCTGGTTGTTGGTTTTGGTTCTCTTTTTTTCCTCAAGCAATCATGAATTCATAGGGTTTTTTTGCTTATTAAGCCTGGGTTGGTTTTTTTTTTTAAAAAAAAAAAAGGAAAAGAAAAGAAAAGCTTGGGTTTCTCTTTAGTGTGTCCTGATTAAACTTCCTCCTCCCTGTCCCAATCTCTTCCTCTATTTCTGTCCTTCAGCTGCACATTCTGCAAAATCAGTAGAGGTTCTTCAGTATCTTAAAAAAAACCCAAAAAACAACCAAACCACGAAACCAAAAAAGCAAGCAAGGGGCCTGTGATTCTTTTAATCTTCTTTCAAAAATACAAGGCACAGAGAGTATTGGAAGGAAAATTAGATCTCTGGGAAATGCCAGTTGTTTTATAAATGGTCAAACCATTACACTTTTTTCCTTGCCTTTCAGACATTCACTATGTTACTATGTATCACTTTAATTAAATCATCAAATTGAATTTCTGGATCAAATGTTTTTTATTCCATTGTGTCCTAAGCAGGTTTGGTTAAATTAATAAAACCATATGTTTCATTTTCTAAAAAAAAAAAAAAAAAAGATTTCTTTTTTGCCCATTCATAAGCTGTTAAAAAAAATGTCGCTGAACAGAAAAGGTCAGTTATTGCTTAATTACATCAAGTGCCTCGGAGTAATTTGAACAAAGTCATACTAAGTCATGAAAATTTTGTAATGTTTACTGTGAAATAGCAGTATTGTAAATTCAGCCTCATTATAGCTGGCTGTGAATGAGGCTTAATCTCAGCTGAAGTCACTGGAGTCACTCAGGTGCTTGGATCCTTCTTGGATCAGGGAGGGTATCCCAGTTCTGAGCCTGTGAGTCTCCTGTTTACCCTTGGGAAATACCCACTTTTCTCCTCTGACTGGCACCAGCCATTCAAAACGGCATCAAAACCAGCTGCAGAAAGTGCCATGGAGTGGGGGGTGTGACAGCCCCCTCTCCCCCAAGTGTGTGTTGGGGTCCTTGTCTGAAAATCAGCTGGCCAGCCATCCTTCAGAGGGCTGCTGCAATTAAGGGACATCTCTCTGTCTCTCGGGAAGGTTACCTGCTTGAATTATTTCTGAGTCAATTTGATGCATGATTACTTTAAATATATAAATCTCTGCATGTTCTCCTGGAGGACAAGGACTGGATAAGGGGTTTGGGTCGGGGTAGTCCTTCACCCCTGGCTCCTGTCCCTGATGGGATTTGATTAGGTGGAGTGATAAAGGCTGGCCTGGCATTTTGAAGTGTAATTCTGGGATGTCAAAGGGCGTCAAAGGGGGGCAGATTGTACTTATTGGTGCAGTTATCAATAACCAGTGACGTCAGTGAGAATTGATCTGACTATCCCAGCGGGAAGAGGTGAGCATGGGGTGGCATACCAAGGCTCAGGACGCTCTGTAAATAGTGAGAACAGCAACTGCTTTCAGCTGGGCCCTCTTGTCCGTGTCCTGGCCATCTTCACGCCATGCCCTGCAGCACCCTGGCTCTGTGGGCTCCCTGCAGGGACCAGGAGGGAGCCAGAGGGAAGGTGTCTGCAGGCATCAGACCATGGTCCAGCTTCTGGCTTTGTGGCATTGACAGCAGGAGGCTGTTTTGATCCCTTCAACTCTGTGTAAATAGAAATTCATATAGGTTTTCCCAACAGTTTGAGGTACTGTAGGGCTGGTTTGCTGTGCTGGGTCATTCTTTGGGTTGAGCAGAAGGATTTGCTGCAAAACTGCAGGATTGTCACCCCTTGTGGCATGAGCAAACATCAAAGATCTTTCCTTCCCAAGAGTATTTCTGCAATTTTTGTTGTCTTGTTCAGCCTAGCTACAAAATGTGAGTTATAACTGCACAAAGGCATTTCACAGGTATTTTTCTATTGCACTAGTAATATTGGTGTTTAAAGCATTTAATCATTTTTATTTAAGATCTGTAGCTATTTCAGCAATGTAGCAGCAGAGCTGCATGACCAACCTGCAAGTCCAGGGGTAGGAACAGACATTTCTTTCCTTCAGTGCTGCCAGGACTCTTTAGAAATGAAATAATGGCCAAATATACACACAGTCACATACCTGCTGAGTGCAAACAAGCTCAATGTGTTGGCTTTTAAATGAAAAGTCGTATTGGGAAAAATAATTCTGCAGTGTCAGCCTGGTGGGCCGGGTGACACTTTGCCTTTCCCTGGCAGAAGGGGCCAGCTCCTTTGCCACGACACATTGTGTTTAGGTGCCATTGCAAGTGATTTTCCTTGGTTCAGAGTTTATATTGGGAAAGAGAATGTGAGAATCTGCCCTGAATTGGGTATTTTAAATGTGATTTTTAAAGCTTGAGGAGAAAAATCTCAAGGGAAGGGGATGATGTGTTTTTCCCATAGCATGTGAGTGCCATCTAGTGTTGTGCATCCCCAACCAGACCCTTTCGTGGCAACACCTGGAAAAATGTTTTTGTGTCAGTGGCTGTGAGTGGGCTGTGGAGACCCCAGTGCCCGAGTGGATGGGCTGGGGCTGTCCCTGGGCTTGGTGTCCCCTGCAGGAGTTTGGGGGTTGCTGCTGCTGCAAGCAGAAGCTGTGTTTTTCCCACAGGTTAAGCTGTTCCTATGTTGATGTTCCCACTGACTTAAGAGTGGGTGAGAAGTGACTTGTGGCCCATGCTGCAGGCAGGGTTAGGAAGGCAGGGCTTTTGGAAGCTCACTGGATGTCCCTCTCCTTGCTAGAAAGAGATGGCCAAGGCCATCAAGAAACACTCTTTCCTGAGCGGACAATACATTGCTGGCAACCTGCTGAGCACCTCTGAAGGAAAATATATGGAAGAGGAGTATGAAATAACTTCTGCCATGTGTGAAAATGTACTAGGTTAAGAAGAAAATACTTACTGACCCAATAGTGTTATATTTTCAGAGGTTTCAACTCTTTCCAGGGCCAGCAGAGTACACTGGAGTATTTACTCCTTACAGCAGGAGGGAAGCTGCAGGTCAGGTTGACTGGACTTCTTAATGTTCTAGTGTAGAGCTCTTAAGTCACCGAATTAAAGTGTATTTACGAATGTCAGGACTGAAAATAAACCGAGAACTAAGCAACCTGCCTGCAGAGAATGGATTCTCTCCCTCACTTTACTCAGGAGAGCAGAAAGCAGCTGCAGGTGGTGTTAAATCCCACTGGTCTCAGTGGATTGCAGCCTAAGCTGTTACTGTAGGCAAGGGCATTAAAGAAAAAAACCCTGGCTCTTAGAGAGAGGCACAGCTCTTCCTGTTTGTTTTCCCTCGGTTATTTAGAAGAGTTTAATCTTTTTTCCCTTCTGTTGTTCAGCTTGCAGCACTCCTCCAGTCAACATGAAAGTGCAGCCTGTGAACCGAACGGCGTTGCTGGTAACCTGGAACCAGCCAGAAACCATCTACCACCCTCCAATCATGAACTACATGATCTCATACAGCTGGGCTAAAAATGAAGATGAAAAGGAGAAGACTTTCACCAAGGACAGTGACAAGGACCTGGTAAAAGCACAGCATCAGCCCCAGACATATGTATCGAGCTATCCTTATATTGTTATTTTCTTGGTAGACGGAGGCAGAGGAGGAAAGCAGTTTTTGCCTTATAGACAGGCTAGTGTTTGACTTGCAGTGAGTTGCCATTTAAATGTTCAGCATTAGGTGAACGTTGCCTAACAGGCCACCCCAAACACAGGAGTGGGAATTTATAGTTTATGTGAGTGCATAAAGGACTAAATCTGCAGACAATTTTTCATATACTGTTGGGGAGAAGCAGCTGGCTGAGGAAATGGTTAGGCTCTGAATATTACAGATTTTCACATTAGAAGTCCAATCCCCCAAAATCTGTACCTGGACTGAGGCTTTTCGCTGTGCACAGCCCCTTGCAGTCTTTGGAGCTGTTTCTGGCAGTACTGTGTGCATAGTCAGGGCTGGAAGATTATTGTGGAGTGGCCCTGAACAAGCACTGCCTACATCTGGCAGTGCGAGAAAAACAGGGAAGAGCAAGACAGTTCCAGCACAGATGGAAACGCTGCTCTATCTCCTCCATTTAGGATTTCATCTGCTTGTCATTCTTGTCTAAGTGGAAGCAAGTATTGTACTGGTCCTTAACATTCTCATCTTATTAAATCAAAGTGACATATTCAGGTTTGAAAGGCCTCCATTTATTGTTAATCAAAGAAAGCCTCTAGAATAATGAAATCAGTAATTGTATATGCACATGAAAAATGCAGCAGCACAGTGTTATTCCTAATGACTGTTACCATATTTTTTTTTCAAATACACAGTCCTCTGGGCCCATTCAATCAGTTATACAATAATGCTTCTCTTATTCCCTCAGATGAAGATTCTTTTACTTCATTTCCATTTATATTTTCAATTTCCCCACTAGACATTGTTATCTGGGTCACATTAGGGAACGATCTGCCTCACAAAATCAGAAAGGAATCTATTGAAAGACACCCAAGGTTATGATGTATTGTAACCTCTCTCTTGCCGTAATTTCACACTCTTAAGGGAGGTTTCTTTTAATCAGATATAAGGAGGATAACCTTAATCAGCAAAAATGAGGTTTGCACCATGAAAGCATACTGTTTCATGTAAAAGAAATAATTAAAAGTGCAGGGGATGTGATGAAATGATAGTTTGGAAATAAATTGCAGTGAGACCCTGTGCTGTTCAGCAGAGCTAAGAGGTTAAGGAAGCAATGACAGCTTAGTTTATTTTAGGGGCAAGAGAAGAAAATCCTTTTTTGGAGGAAAGTGCAATTTGTTTTCAATGCTCTGGCAGATACAGTTGGGCTGTCCCATCTTGAATCAGAGCTAGACAGTGTTTAGCTAAAGAGATCACAGGTATTTCAAGTGACCCACACAGCTACTGATGTGAAGTGACGTCATTGTGGGCTAAGGCAACACAAAAGAGTTTCTGGAAAGCATCAGTGCAGTCTCTCAGGTCTAGGAGTAAGCAGGGATATCCCAGCCCAGGGTACCAAGCCATCACGTTGTACAGTACACCAGCATCAAATTGCCATGGCCAGTTTATTGCAAAATAAATAGTTTGAACATGCAGTGACTTTGCTGGGCTTATCCCGTGTTTGGGACATGGATCTCCACCTATAAAAAAATCTTATTTTAATTCCGTTAAGGTTGAATGACTGGAGCTTTAAGGTTTTCTGAGGAAAGCAGAAACTTACAGGCATGAAGACTGTCATGAGAACAGGCGTGGGACATGTTCATTTCTTTCTCTTGGTGCATCCCTTTCGGCCTCAGGCCTTGCCCTCTCCCAGGGGATCAGTGAATATTTCTGTTTAGAAATATAGTTTGTCTTACATGGCATAAATGTCCTGTGTTAGCACAATGCTTTATATATTTCAAACTGATCGTGGACAGTACTGTGGGGGTAAAAAACTGAATAATATCTATTTTTTTTAAACAGAAGGCCATCATTAGCCATGTCTCACCTGACATCCTTTATCTGTTCAGAGTTCAAGCAGTTTGCCGAAATGAAATGCGTAGTGACTTTAGCCAGACTATGCTCTTTCAAGGTAAAAAACCCACATACGTATTTTTATATTAAACATTTGTTTGTTTAATATTTTCTGTGCACTGTTCAATATGGTGTGAAGTGATTTCAGGAGATGTTTGAATGCATGTAGACAAAAATGGTTTCATACTGTGGCCAGTGACTTGATCTGAATCCCATATGTAGTGAGGAGGGTTTGCCTACACCTCTCTGCTGGCAGAGTTCGTCAGGTTTTAGGAGAATTCAGAGTTTTTCTTGGTACTAGTTTCCTCAAACAAATTCATCATAGACCACTTATACATCAGAGGCACAGCTACAGCAGAATGTGAGCCCGATCGGTGTCTGTTTTGTGTAAAGAGGAAAGGAGATCAGTCCTACCTTGACAACCACATGTGGAGACGTTCAGGTTTTACCACGCACACAGTGTCAGTGATTTCCAAAACATACATATTTAAAGGAAATCAAAAGAACTAGATGCTAAGCTGTCCTTTGTTGTGACTTTCCTTTTAAGTTTATTGGAGAAATCTGGTAGAGCTGAGATTTGGTAGAAGAACTTGAAGTTTTTAGAGCTTTTTTAAGTGCTGAAGTTTTGCTCCTTCCTGGGAATTTATTGCTGAATTTTTTATTAAGTAGGGCAAAATTTACTTCTGCTGAGAGCATTCCCTCCCTCTCCAGCTAATGGATTCATAAATCCTGTAATGGGCAATGGAAGAATAAAACAAGCAGAGAGTTAAAAATTTAAACCTTTATGATGAAGCAAAGAGTTGTCACTTGGAGTTGATGCTTTATAGGGAACAAAATAATAGAGACATTTTTCTGTGCCATTTTTGGAAAATGTGGAGGGTTTAATCTAACTTTGTTAGCACTTAGTATCTGAAGGATATGAAGCTGTGGACACAGTTTAGTTGTGTTGTGGTGTCCTGCCATGGTGTTAGCAGCACTGCAGGGAGAGCAGGGCTCAGCCAAGAAGTGTCCTATCCCAGCCACATCTCACAGGTAGCTCTCTGTTCTTAGTACCTCAGCACTGTGTTTTGGACTTCACTTTAAGTGCCAGGCAGAAGTCAGAAACTGGTATTTTTCTGATTATGACCACTTTCAGCAGATTACAGAATGGAAAAATTCTTTGAGATTTGGCTGTGATACCTGTTTAACTCAGTTAGGAGTCATTACTGACAGCTTTGCTGGATACTCTTTGGGTACTCTAGCCCAGTTCTAGCCCAGTGTTCAAAGCAGTGGAAGTGATACAGTCGTCTACAATGGGAGCAGATGATATAATGCCTTCCACATGTCTCCAAAAAGGAGCTGCTCTTCTAATCTCTGGCTGTACTCAAGATCTAACCTAGAAAATTAATCCACTTGAGCTTTCAAAACATTATTTAGAGGTCGATTATGGTTCTAGTTGAAACGGATAGCAATAAATAAAGGACATCATAAGGACAGAAAAACCTATTATCATCAGCTACTCTCGCTTCGTGTGTCAGTCAGGGTGTTTCGTCCAGTTTGGGATTGCAGGAGAGAGTGTATTTTCTGACAGTGCACTTAAACCAGCATTGCCAGGCCTGAGTAATTAGAGCCCAGCGAGTCTGTCCTTAGACACAAGTGCAGAGCGAGGTGAGCGATGGCAGACGAGCCGAGCTGCTGCTGCTCCGGACCGAGACCTGCGCCCGTGTTTGTCACAGCGTGTTCACCACTTGTCCCTCCGCGTCCCCTCCCAGCCCGCTGACACGCTGCTCTTCTTCCTCCCTCAGCTAACACCACTCGAATTTTCGAGGGGACCAGAATCGTGAAGACAGGAGTGGTAAGTCATGGCTTTGGGCAGAGGGATTTTGGGGACATTCCCACCAGGTGGCAGCACGGCGTTGGAAATGTGCGGCAGGACCCAGCTTTCCTGGGGAGGGGGATGTTCAGACCCACCGCAGGAGGGTTTAGAACATACAATAATTGCCAACATGAAATTTGGAAGGGTTTTGGTTTCCGAGCTTCATGCTCTGAGAGGCTTTGACTACTGAAGAATCGATTGTTAAAAAAATCTCCCCAAATCTATATTCAACCCATCTGCAGGGGATTTGTAATTTTAATGATCACTGTGGAAATAGATTTGATTTCTTTTAATGACTGGATGACCAGAAGTACATGCACCAGGAATAAGGCTTCACACACAAGATCTTTACTCTTCCAGTGCTCTAAGGATACCTGTTATCATGTGAATAAAGCCTTAAATCTTTTTTTTGATTTTAATTCAGGTGAGTCTGTACCAAGTCACTCGAGCCAACTTTTGTGTTCCAGAATCAGAAATGTTGGTACATTTACAGTAAAATGGTTTCAGTTTTCGAAGCATCTTATTAGTTTATTTAACATAAACCATCCGTAATATAAATTTCTTAGCATTCAGTTTACTGAATTGTTCAGTCAAATTTATGGACTGGATTCATACTATTGAATTTACTCTAATTATATTGCTTCTGGTTGTATTCTGTTCTGGTTTGATATACTACCTAGTAAGCAAATAACACATACAAAGCTTGCATTTGAATGATTAATGTTTGTTTAATGATGTATAGAGATATTCTAGACATACAAAATCTGCTGTCAAATTTTAATACTCAATCCAGCTTTGAGACTGTTCATGCCTGTGAAAAATCAAATCTCACAGTGCCGTAGGGAGTCACACTGATAAGTATCTGAAAGTTTAGATGCTTATTTAAAGTTTTGGCTTGAAATCTCTAAAGCACAGGTTTTCATCTGAGATCTCAGGTTCGCTGTGATTGCTGCTGGTCAAAAATAATGTGAGAAAGCAGCCTTTCTTGGTTTGCTGCAGCATTTCAATTACATGGCCTGACTGAACCTGGGAATTGCAGAGAGATGCAGAAATACTGTTAAGTTATAAATTTTGCTTACAAAAATAAACATTTTACATGTTTTTGAATGTTCAGTAGCGCCTATTTAGCCCTTGTTTCTACTCATCTGGGGTGTACCTTTCCAGCTAATGGTCCTCCTGGTGATGAATTCAGTAACGTGAGATGTTTTTCAGTGAATCAGAGAGGGTGGTCAGATTGTCCAGGCCGAACTGCTCACTCAGCTCTTCCACAGAATTATTCCTTGTCTTTAGTCAGTTCACTTCAGTGTCTTTTTCTCCCATGTCATTCTGGAAGGGGAATGACTAGTTCTTTATGTATAGACCAAGTTTTGGTTCTTTATGTACGTTCCAAGGGGTTTATTTCCAGTAGAGCACACACGTGTGCAAGCGCGTGTGCAGTGGGTTGACATTAGGACAGCAGTGGCAGGGTACAGAGGATGCCAAGTCCATGGGTCATTCCCTGCTTCCTCTCAGCTCCCTTAGGGAAGTGGGCAGTGTCAGCCCTGGCTTTGGGGTGCTGGTGGTGGCCAGGGAGAGTCCTGTGGATGTGGAACACCGAGCCTATACACGAGTGTCACCGCCTGGTGGTCCTGGCAGAGGCAGTGGTGGCTTGCTGAAGGGCTCCTGGTGGAGTGCCCAGGTGGCTGAGCTGCAGGTCTTTTCTAACAAGAGCGATGCCTCATTGCAGCATCAGTCCTTAGGAGAATGATGCTGATGGGTAAATTAAGGAAACAAAAATAGTACCATTGGAGGGCCTCACAATGTGTGTGGGAAGCGCCAGAGTTTCTTGTCAGGACAGACCCACCAGCCATGGATGCTCACGTTGGCAGCACAGCCATTATTTTGGGACAGTCCTTATGTAACACTGTATTTTTAAACTTCTGAATTCTGAGGATTAAAGCACTGTGAGTAATGCAGCTAAACTCATTAAACTCCTTTACATTCTCCTCACCCCTGAGAGGAAACGTTACTCACAAGTCAGCGGTGACGTGGGTGGAGAAGGTCCCGATGTAAAATAAAGATAAGGATGAAGAGGCTTTTGATGATGATGTGGTGAATGCAGGGAGATTTCTTCCCATGGTGGTTTGCTGGTGGCTCTGTGGCATGTCCTGTCCTGGCTCAGCCCTGCATCCAGCTCCTGGGAGTCTTTGGCTTTATGAGAACAGCAACCAGAACGTGCGGAAAGGGAGGGAAAAGCACGAGAAAAATGACCCCAGGTAGCATGGTGGGCCCCTGCTGATGCTCTCTGCTGTGTTTTCTTCCCCTCTGCTGCCGGTGACCTCCTCAAGCCCACGGCATCTCCTGCCTCCTCGGCCGACATGGCTCCCATCAGCTCCGGTTCCTCCACCTGGACCTCCTCGGGGCTCCCCTTCTCCTTCGTGTCCATGGCCACGGGCATGGGGCCGTCCTCCAGCGGCAGCCAGGCCACCGTGGCCTCGGTGGTGACCAGCACCCTGCTGGCAGGGCTGGGCTTCAGCGGGGGTGGCATCTCCTCCTTCCCCAGCAGCGTCTGGCCCACCCGGCTGCCCACGGCGGCCGCCCCCAGCAAACAGGCGGCGCGGACAGTGGTGGCCACCACCGAGGCTGCCGCCGCCTCCCCGGGGCCGGAGCGCGACTCGGCGCTGACCAGGGATGGCGAGGGAGCCGAGGAGGGCGAGAAGGATGAGAAGAGCGAGAGCGAGGATGGGGAGCGGGAGCACGAGGAAGAGGAGGAGAAGGATGGCGAAAAGAAGGAGAAGGACAGGGCGACGGCAGCCACAGAGGCACGCAATAGCACGGAGCCCAGCGTGGCCGTGGCTTCTCCCAACAGGACTGCCGAGGAAGGAGGAAATAAAACCATATCGGGTGAAGAGCCAAACCAAAACGTTGTCCCCACGGTTGGAGGTCCCCAGGAGGAGGGCTTTGATGAAGCCGACACTCAGCCCCAGCCACTCCCTTCCACCCAAGTGCCGCCAGCGTTCACTGACGAACTGTACCTGGACAAGATCCCAAGAAGACCAGAGACTACAAGGAAACCCCCCCTGAAGGAGGACAGGTTTCCAGAGGAATACCCCTCAGATAACAAATTCATCACCATTAACCCAGGTGAGTGACCTTGGGGAAAACTGGTTTTACCAGCATAAGAGTGTTGGAAAATGACACAATCCCAAATTCCTTACTGATTTCCAGTAGATAAAACTTTTTTGTGGTGCCTGACTTCACTGATGGGCAGGTCATCACAGGACTCAACCCACAAACTGTTCCGGGGGGGAGCAGAGGGGGAAGGAACATCCTTTTCTTTTCCTGGGACAGATCTATGGTCCTTGTAGCTTGCTAGAAGAGAAAATTTGGGAAAATGTTAACACCCAACATGCTACATCAAGAATTTTGTTTAAAAGAAAAAGAGAGGGGAATACAGTGAACTATTACTGTGAAATTAATTTGGAAGAGCAGCTGCTGTGCCAAACTGGTGTTTCATGGGAAGTTTGCTATATATGCTGCAAACTAATTCATTTCATCTGCAGGGTTCTCCCTGACTGGGCTTTGAGATATTCTCCCAAACATGGGATCATTGCTGGTTTATTTCTCACCACAAAACCTACAGGCTCTGATCTTCCTAAACAAGGTGGGCAGAGTTCCCACATTTTCTGTTTGTCCTGATGCGAATTAGCGGCACACACCAGTTCTGGGTGTAGGTACCAACCCCACGGTACATCCACAGCCAGTGCAGCCTTTGGGAGGCCTGCCCAGGTGATCTGGGTGTGCACCAAGCCCGGTGTGGTCGGGGTTTGTGGCACAGACCCGTGCCCAGGTACGTCACGGCGCTGTCAGTGCACCGTGGGGAATGGCCACACATGGTTCTGCTCGGGGAGCTCCAGGCACTGGCGAGGGAAACTGCAAGGAGCAAATGGAGTACATGTGTGTGGATTTATTTGCAGAGGAAGGAGTGGGATTTAGATACGGTGACGGGTTTATATGAGTGATTATGTGTATTACCGCAGCATTTATAAGACAGTGCCCCTTTTTTTGTTCAGGGTGGGGTTTTTTACTGTTATTGTTTATTTCGCTAATCTTGGAGTGTTTTGTAATATTTTTTTTCCATCAAAGCTGCTCTAGAGTACTGTGAAAAAACCTTACATATTTATTTTTCCCTACACTGATTAACACAAAAATCCAGACATTATGCACTCAGTGTTAGCTCGGAACCAATTTAAAAAACAAAGCTAAATCCAATCTTTAATAAAATTTGTTACAGAAATGCTGACCTGACTGCAACGCTTTGAATCATAACTGTTCAGTAAGAGATCAGATTAACAATGCAGAAGACAAGAATGTACCCCCAGATTGTACTGGAGTTTTTTAAAATACAGTGCTGTTTTTCTTACTCCTCAACTGGAAATCTTCAAAGTCCAGTGCTCCCACTGTATATGGTCTGAGATGCTTGTCAGGAACAAGCATCAAGGTGCCACTTGCCCTAATCACCTTTCTGTGGGGAAGGAGTGAACTTGGCAATGTTAGGAGTGAACATTCAGCACCAGTTAGGTTCAAAGCCCAGCAATTCAGTCTGCCTGGATAAACCTGCCTCTGAAATCGTTGCCTTTGGTTCTTCCTGCCTTTGGCTTCCCTCTTTCTCATGTGCCAGTTTCTTCTGTGGCCCAAGTACAATGTCCCTTATATAAGACCTAAAAAAGGCCTTATGGCTTATTTTTAGCTTAAAAATTTGGAAGAAAGGTGAGTAGTTGGTCTTAATTCTTAGCTTGTGACAAAGAGGTTGTTATTAATTCCCTAGGGAAGTTAAGCTGAAAAATATTAAAATCAATGAGATGGGGAAATATTTTTAATATTGCTAAGAAATACTTACTAGTAATTGTGAATTGTATCCCTTTAGTCTGTCTCCTTTTAGCATGCAGGGAACTATCATTGAAAACGGTTCAGTACAGCTTTGCCTCCTGCTAGAGAGTCTCTTTTAGAGCTCTGCTCACTTCCAGGCTTGAAGTCACTGTGCCTGAAGACTGCAACAAAGACCATCAGTATTGAAAGTACCTTGCAATTTAGGTTTTCCATACTTACATGTGGAGGGAGGATAACTTACTATGATCACTGAGTCTTTAAAAAGTGGTTTCCATATGTAGGAAACTGTATCGAAAATAATAAGCACATGTTAGATGGGGGGAAAGATAAGTGAGAGTTGCCTGTTTCCCCCATATTAACCTTACTTAAATCAAAGTTAAACCTCTGGTGACCTACCTGAGATGAGAAGGAGCTGCACCATTTTTTCAGCTTCCCAGACAAGCCTCTCCCAGATCCCTCCGTGTCCAGAAAAGGACACTCAATAGCAAAAGCACTGGGAATGGCTATTCAGAGATGAAGAAGGGCCCATTTGTGCCATTTTCTTGCAGTAGGGGCTCGTTCCCTGTCCATGACCTCCAGGTGGAAGAAGTTAGGCTGGTTACAAACTTGGTGAGTCCCTGTCCAGGCACTGGGAAAGGCTAGTTTTTAGTGAGAACATTTTGAGATGTTTCTTATTGGCTTTGGAATGGAACCTTTCAATCTGAATGTCTTTGCACCAGGTGTGAGGACCTTGTCCTTCGAAGTCTCTTCAGGCAAGTCCTTCTTTTCTTTTTATCTTGAGCCACCAGACTTCAATAGTTGAGGGTCTAACTAGCCTGGAATTTACCCAAATATTTGACTAGACGTGTCCAGGTAAGGCCTGGGTGGCCAGTTGGGAGTGCTGCCCCTGTGAGAAGACAGAAATGCAGGAGAAGGAGCTTTCTTCCAGGCTTGATCTAGGCTGCCAAAGACACAAGCTGGTAAACTAGGCTAGCACAAAGACTAAGACTAGTTGATTCAGCTTGTTTTCCACAGTGGTAGGGAAATTTGCAATTCATACAGACAGACCTGACCCAGCTCGTGCTAGGAATCGAGTTCAGTGACACTCCAGTCATAGCAAGACCTTTTCCTATGAGAAAGCACCTTAAAGGTTTTCCTTAACAAGGTAACCTTGAAATTAAAACAAGTGAAGCCAAGAGGGCATTGTCAGAAGTGTCTGAAAGGATTCCTGAGCATCGGGACAGTTAAGAGTGTGAAGGTCACTTCCCAAGTGAGCAGAAAGCACCTTTGCAGTTTACTGTGTCCCGTTGTGAGGGCAGAAACATTTTTGGATGCACCTTTTCTCCCGGAAAGCAGGTTTTGAAAAGCTGTCAAGGTTTCAAAACTGTTTTTGTGAGTAGAAAGTTTAATCATTTTAAAGAGTAGAAAATTGTTTCATAACAATGTACACTTGTAAAATTAATTATATAGCATCAAATTAGCAGTTGTAAGGAGATAACTGAATGGGGAAGTACTCATGAGTGTGGATGATTAGAGGAGAACAGGGAACTCATGAGAAATTACAGGGAAAGCGCGAGGCCAATTAGTACAGCAAGGCTCATTTTCTCTTAGTGCTTATTTCACACGCACATACACACACACCTCTCCTGAGGCCATGTCATTATTTTCCAAATGTCATTGGCCTCTTCTCGTGTGGTGGTATCGGCCAACGCTAATGATTTTCTTCTGTGGCAGAACGCTTGCTTGCATTCTCCTCTTTCATTTTCCTGATCATCCTTTTCTCTGTTTTGGTGCCCACATTAGGCTAATTGTACCTTTGATCTGCGACTGTTACACACACAGCTGCTCAGCATTGTCCCTGACTCTGAAACCTGAAAATTAGAAAAACAGCAATTAGGATGATAGTCTGCCGAGAAAGGGGGTAGGGGGGGAGAAAAAAGAAAAAAAAGGAATATAAGCGAGGGGAAAAAATTGCAAACCAGGATGATTCAGTTTCATCGGGCAAGAAAAGATACAATCCCATGGAATTCTGGTTGGTTGTGCTGGACAGTTAAACAGATCCTTTGTGTTTGACGGGAGGTAATGACTGGGCTGTTGTGGGCAAAGTCATAGTTGTCCAGCTGGGGCTTTTGCCTGAGTGGTGAGCTGGGACTAAGAACTGACACATGGGTTTGGCTCGTCATCCACATTTCAGCCTGGTCCTCCCATCCCTCAGTCCTCACCCATTTCTGAGTTCCTCCCACAAGGGGGCTTTGTAGAGACAGAGATGATGTGCAGGGTTAAATTTCAAGCCTGGTGTGTGCCTTTAAGAGAGACTGAATTTTGGGTTTTAGAGCAGCCTTTGCTAGGTCTGGGGTTACAAGAGCCTTTTGGGAATAACCTCATTAAGATAATTAAACATCTGTGTAATTCTTTCTCCTCCATACACAGCAAGGATTATTAAGCTGTATTTTCATGGAGCACTTGAGCCATTTTCAGACAGGATCACAGAAGGGATGAGGTTAGGAGGAACCACTGAAGGCAGCTAGTCCAGCCTCACTGCTCAAGAAGGGAGCACATTACTCAGGATTGTGTCCAGGCAGCTTTTAAATATCTTCAGAGATTTACATGGAACCCACAGGGGGAAAAAGCAGACCGGCTTGAAAATAAAAGAATTTAATTATTTGATGTCTGCAAACTATGGATTTCAGATATAGAACTAAATGTGATTGGCATCTGTTTACAAAGCAGCGAAAGGCCATGTGTAGCTGTGCACAGCCTGTAACTGTGACTACAGCAGGAATGCATTTAAAGAAATATGGACAAAAATGGCTGCACAATGACAT
Organism: Grallaria varia; assembly: GCA_013396735.1. Lineage (NCBI taxonomy): Eukaryota > Metazoa > Chordata > Aves > Passeriformes > Formicariidae > Grallaria > Grallaria varia. The sequence continues at coordinate 528,473 of VWZG01006793.1, forward strand.
GAGCTTGTATCAAAGGTAATACAGTTTTGAAACACCTAAAAAAGGTTTTGCCTTTTCATCATTTAATAATATGGCTATTATTTTCCAGAATTAATAGTTTTATATAAGTCCATAATTTCATTTACTCAAAGGAAAGATGAGCAAGTTGACTGTCTTTTACGAGGCCAGGTGGTCTGAGGCAGTTCAGCAGCAGGGCTTTTCTTTGGTTAATGGCACCCGTAATGGTACAGCAAACAGAACTTTGTCCTGGCAGTTTGTGCAATGATGAGGATTGATAAAGGTAGATAGGTTGTATAGTACACCTATGGTTGCTTATTATAGCAAGCAGTGTTGCTTAAGGGAAATAAACATGTTTCTTTTCTCAGGAACCGATTACCGAGAATACGCAGGGAAAAAAGTACATTTCACAAGTTGTAGCATGCTTCTTTCTTACCTTGACCTTTGTGCAAGAGTGGCACTGCCAGAGCCTCCCTCGCTGCCTGACGCCGTCCGGTACTCCCCGTGCCAGGGCTCATCCATCCAGAGCCTGGGTGGAACTGCTGAATAGGGGCTCACAGAAATTATGGATTTTTCCAGACACAGGAGTAGATTTAGCAGCGCCAGGGCTTGTATCATGTGGGACCTCCTGAAACAGATATGCTGTAATACTTTTTATTCCTTCCTACTGGGATGAATTCCAAGCCAGTAAAAGGCAAACTGAATTAATTCAACGAAGGCATATGCCACTGGAAACTGTTTACATTTCTTAGCAAAAATGGAGTTTCCTAGTCCGTTTTTTAAGCTTAGCAGCGTTACCACCAAGCACAGCTTACAGTGGACACCATTATGAGGACATGGTATTGACCCTACCAAGGCTTCACATTCTTGCTTTGGAAAAGAGTGAAATGGTGACAACTTTTTTACTTTATAATTTTTTGTTATGTAGAACAGGAAACTGTTAAGGCCCAGATCTGTCTTTTTGTGTGTTTTCTTTAACTCTTTTCCAAGTTAATCCAGCGTGCTGGCTTTTCTTAGGCTTTTTTGCCACAACACTCCAGACAGCTCTCCAGCTGCACTGCTGTACCTGTGGTTCCAGCTGCCATTCTTGTACAATTTTTATTGGCATTAGTTTATTGAAGCTCTCTCAACACGTTATTTAAGCAACAGAAAACACCTAAGACTTTTTCTTCAAAACCAGCAGAGGAACTGTGTCCTTTTTTCTGAAGCACATCACTGCTTGGGCATTTCCAACCGGAATTTCGGGGCCAGCCATCAGCATGCGGGAATGGCATTTGCTATTCTGGCACTCAGCATACTGAGCACTTTCTTATCCTCACATCTGTGGTACTGGGAGTTGGCAGGGGCAGATAAGTGTGTTCTGCAGAGTAGACTGAGTAAGAGGAGCATCGTGAGCGCTGCAGAATTTAATAGTGTGCACTGGGACTCCAGCCTATGCTGTGCTTACAATGGAATTTAATTTTCTTCCCATGCAAACAGAAATATGTTTTTGTGTTGAAAGATGTGGAGGTGAAACTACACAGAACACTGTCCTTGGAGAGAACTGAAGCAGCACCCTAGTGGATGCAAGGTGGTGGCACTATTTGGCTCTCCAGCAAAGTTTTATTATATCACGTGTGTTTTTTTTTCTTTGTCCTTTTTACCATTCTGATTAATCAGACTTACCTCATCCCCTTACTTTTCTCATGTGGATAAATTATTTGAAATGCACTGGTTAAAACTGATGCCTCAAGGCTTATGATTTTGCGAGTTTGGCAAGTACAGAGAATAAGCCTTTGCTCTGATTTTGGTGGTGTTCTTTTCCTCACTCCTTCTAGGCCAGGAAATCAGAGATGTTCAATCAAAGTGCACGTTGAGTTCCCCCAAACCCCTCTGATTAGCACCTCATTTAGGCTGCTTGCTAAAGGGCATTACCTCTATCAGCCTAGTTCTTAAAACTAGACAGATTTCTTGCTGGGCTTGCAGCAGCCTGCAGCCTTGCTCTGTTTTCAGCAGTCAGGCAAAAGCATTTACAATTAACCTTTACTTCCACGTTAGTTGAATTTTACTCCTGCCTACCGAGGAGTATAATCTAAATGTTATTAAAATAGAGTATGACTTCATATTATGTGACATCTGGTGACTTCCAATTATCTGTTTTGCCCGCCTATGGTGAAAAGGCAATTACGTTCTTCTGGTAGGATTTGCAGCAGTTTCAGAAGATACAATAATACAATACTGAACAAGGGCAAGGAATCACGTTGGTAAGGAAAGACTCACATAGGCTAAAAAGTAGAAGTCAAGTGTGCATGTTTCAGTCCTCAAATCTGAAGCTGTTTCTACTAATCCTTTCCCATTACACCCTGTTGACAGATATTGATCAGCTACTGCCTGTTTGTTAGGAAACATGAATAAGATATGGAATCTGCTTCTGTATTTTTCTTTTACTTTCTGTCTACACCAATTTATTCATCAAGTCTACGTGAATTTCCACAAATTAGGTGTCTTTTGAAATACATCGGTGCAGTGACTACGCTCATTGGCTCCAGTACTTGCAGAACCTCTAGAGGTTCATCTTATATGTGATGCAATCATTTTAATGAGATGTCATGCAAAAAGTGAAGTGGAGTTACTCGGCCAGATCTTAGGATATTGACGAACTTTAATTTTGTTCAAAAGCTGTGGCATAATGATTTCTTCTGTCGGTTACAACACATCCTATTCATTCATTCATCCACCCATCTTGACAATCCATATGCTAAAATGTGCTTTCGTACGCAGTAACCCACCAGATTGTGACAATCCTGCAAATGATGTGACATGACACCCAACATGTTGAGGATTTTTTTATTTTAAGATAGTTAGCAAGAAATTAATTTCTGAAGCAAAGTATTACACTGAGCTTTGCAAACAGGGCTGTCCTGTAGTGTTAAGAAACAGTACATTTATCTGCAAACACTGATGGCGGAGCACGGCATTTACTTAGTTACCGTGGTGAAATGGCTCAGTGGGATACTCCACATCTGATAGTAGGTGCTTGCACAAAAGAGTCCTAAAAGTGTCTATGAGACCGTAATTACAGGCAGTAGTAAAATCCAAGCCATATGTGGCAATAAACACCATACTTCTGTGCTCTCATATCTCAGACTGAAGACAAATGGAGTCCCACCCTGCAGTTAGAGGATCTCTGCTCTGTTTACTCATACCATGTAAAATGGATAAGCTATTTGTATTGTTTACGCATTTTTCCATACAGCAATTCTTTTTTCCCCTCAGTGAATGGTTTGGTTTTCTGTTTAACACGCAGCTGGCAAGAACAGCTCCAGCATGGCCACGAGACCTTCTCCTGGTAAAATGGAATGGATCATCCCGCTCATTGTGGTCTCAGCACTGACCTTCGTGTGCCTCATTCTCCTCATTGCTGTGCTCGTCTACTGGAGGTGAGCCTGTTTCCTTATCCTTGGAAACTGATTATAATTTAAAACATGTGTCAAGCGGTGTTTTCAATGTGGCCCCGTGTTTTTAATTTTATTAGAAGTTACGGTGATAGATGCATTAGATAACTCTCTGGATGCTGGAACAGCTTTGTTGGTTAACTATTTAGCTGCTTTAAATACTGATTTTTGTCTCATAAAAATGAGCTTGGTAGAGCTCTAGCAATGGTAGAGCCAGCTGCAATGGTGACAAATATTTTCACAATTACTCTAAAACAGCTGTAAGAAGTTATCTTTGGCTTGGCCTTCAGGAAAGGTGGTTGTGGGAGAAAAGCCCAGTGAGACTGGCCTTGGTTCTGTGAGTGTCTTTACCACAAATGTCCTTAAGCAGTTCTTTCCTTCCTTTGCCTGTACTTCAGGTAAGGGGGTGTATGCTTGTTTCACATTCCATGGGGATGCTCTGAGTCAGAGTTGTTCAGCACTGGGGAGGTGTTCAGATGTGCTGCCTGCAAGGTCTTGAAAATCAAGATTGCCTCTTACAAAGGGACACTGTCATTCACATCAGTGGATGTTGCTTCAGTGGTGGAGACTGGGATTAGCATCAACAAATCCATTTGATTTAGCCTAAATTAAAACCTGCAGCACCTGCTTATGTCAGAACCAGAACCCAAAGACACCTCATTTGTCTCGAAGTGAAAATTAACCAGGGATTAGTCACATACAAAGTATTTAGGAATTCTTTCAAAATCTGATTAGATGGGAATGGGAAAGTAGCTCTGATGAGAAATACCAGCCCATTGATCATTATATTTGCAGAATCAATTAAAAAAGTACCAGGCCATTTTTCAGTACACCCATTTCACTGACAATTAATTGGCCAAATTATCGAGGCTGAGAATGTTTGAAATAATTAATAAATAGATGACAATAGCCTTGTGAAAATCAGTTCTATTAACATTTGCAAATAATTAACATCATTGCAGTAAGACAGTGGATAAAATTGCAGACAGGTGCACACAAGCTGAAGTTGGAAAGGTTCTGAAGATCTCATTGTAGTGTCCTATGTTTAAATAAGTATTTTCTTCATTTGAAGGACTAAAGTTGGTCGCATTCACACCAGGCAAGCCCTGGAAGGGTATGGTATATTCTGAAGCACTGTAATACGAGGGCTTAGTAATATATAGCTCATGTTGATACAAATGCTCTTCCACAGAGAAAAGGTTTTGAAGCACAATGCTAACAGCTATTATCTAGAAGAATGTTGGTGCCTCTCACTGTTTGCAAAACATTTCCATTTCTTTGCAATTTCACTAATGGATCAAGGGAAATAATTGCAAAATTAGTGTTTAATGTGCTCAAAGAGTAACAGCACCACCCCTGAGAAGATATTAAAGTTGGAATGTACGGGCTTGGTGACCAACAGTTAGAGACTAGTTTTTGATAAATATTAGTTTCTATTAGAGATCATAATATAACTCTAGTCAAATTAAGGTATGTTAATTAAAGGTAAATATTTTTTATCTTCAAAATTCCTAACCATCCACATCATAAAATTTTTATTTGCTTTGTAATAGCAAACACACGTGTAAATCAAAGAAGATACATGAGCAAAAACTGTAGCTGAAACCAAATTACTTTTCCAGTAATGTTTGCTATTTTACATATGGACAGTAATTGTTTCTTATCTCCTCTTCATAATATGCATCAATAGTTAACATTCTTCAGTGGCTTTGGTATAATTATGAGTTTCTAATTAATACCCTTGAGAGCAGTAGATCAATTTTTTTTTGCCAAAGATTGATACTAAAAAAGGTGGAGATTAAAAACTAATATAGACATGGAAATTATGTCATGTAGCAGTCAAAGGTTTTTATAAATATGAAGCAACAAATTGGGCAACAGTAAACAAACTTTAGAGGATGTGTACTGGCATCAAAATAATGTGTGTCTACTTTCATAGTTCTAAAGATTTTTAACAGAGGGTGTATTAAAAAAAAGTAAAAGTGTGTTTTAGGATAAATCAACAAGCAACTGGAACACAAATTATCCGCAGTAACACTGTGCAGACCATGTCATGGGAGCAGCAACACAGCATTTTGTGAGCCCTTTGCAGTGTGATTGCCTTTCCTTAGGAAAAAATAAAATGTTTATCTCTGTGCGTGTTTTAAAGTAAGGAAAAAAGATATTCTCAAACAATGCAGAGTCTAATTTAGAAGTCGGAAAGGAACAGTGATTTGGATTTTCAGGAAGAAATACTCAGCTTAAAATGTAATGGGCAACATATGGAATAATTTGCTAAATAACACCATCAAAGCAAATGGCATGAAAACGAGTTTGAGACAGATATTTCAGTAAGGGAAACATGGTATAGAAGTGCACAGCAGAGAAACACTTGATGGAAGGATAACCCTCACGGGGACAGGCGTGCTGGACCACAGGGGCTTTTCTTGCATAGCAGTTCTTTGTTTTGGTGTGAGAAAAAGTATTACAAAACAAAACCCAGAGAACCAGAAGAAGCAGAAGAGACGTAGTTACCCTTTGGCAATACATTTTGAGGGTAAAACAAATGATATTTTCACTTTTGCGGTTTTGAGCATTTGTGGGATTAGATGATTTGAGACCAGAGGTGACATAAGCAGAACAGTGAAGCAGAGAGAAGCCTTCTGCTTGTTTCCCTCGCATCAGTGCCCTATTATCCAGGGACCAAAATAAGGAATTAGGGAAGTTTCTTGTGAAGGTTTGGCAAAGCATTTATCTCTGTTTGGACCCTTCGTAGCTCATTCCATGATACAGCAAAGAAATAATTTTTGTGAAGTTGAGTTGCTGTAAGGAAGCTTCACTTTCTGTTTCCTTTATTTGAAAAGGAGAGTGATAGGAAACAGTCGTTGTTTGATGAGGCTTTTCCTTTTTTTATCTGTTAGCTTCCATGCTGTGTTCATTAGAGACTCCTTGTAATTGAATATACTTGGAAATGATCTGTGCCGTTTCCGAACAAGACTCCCTTATTTGCAGAGGTAATTTGCTGTTCTCAGTTCCTTTTCCATGTGGATCTTGGACAAATGGCGAAAGAATATGACTGATGTTGAAGAGAAAGGGTCAATTCCATCTTTTTCACGTGGTGGCCATCTCAGTAATGAAAAGGGATGGGAACTTGCAGGCAAGCAGCAGCTCTGAATTACCTTTCTACTAAAGTTTCCTGAATTCAGTACTTTTAATGGCACTGCTGCGCAAAGAGGGCCGTGTGATTTCAAGCTGGCAGAGTGCAAAATAAACTAGGTCAGCATAAGGAAGCTGCAAAAATTGCAGTGCCTTTTATCCCAGAGAAATGAGGAGAGCACAGTGACGGGGTGAGCAGGAGCCAGGACATCCGCTGGGGCCGGCTGGCCCTGGGGCTCCCTGGGCAGGAGGGACAGTGACGGCCGTGGTTTCTCTTTGCCTCTCTGCATCTTTGATTGCTCTTGAGGAAACGTTGACCTGGCTGATCCTTGAGCTGTCATGGCCATGATGGAGGGGACTGCTGCTCCCGGGACCTCTGGTGCTTGAAACTGATTCCTTTTAGCATCGAGTTGAGAATTTGAGCCTTAGCAGACAGAAAAGACTCGTTTGACTCACCATATGGATTCACCATTCGCTTCTGCAGTGGCACAGTGGCACTTCTTTTTCTGCTTTCTTTCCTTACATACTGATTCCTGAAATTGTGTGCTGTAGGGATAACCAGAGTATTTCTGAGTACTGTTCACTGGTATTTTAATATCTTCACTGGAGCACTGCTAGGTTGTCTAGAGCCTGTTAAAACGTGGGCATTGAGAGGCACAGTTTCCCAAGTACATTATTTTTGCATCTCTGGGCATTTGTTTTGCATCTGTGATTTTATACCCAGACTCACTATCATGAGATCCTTCTGCAGATCTTCAAGGTCAGTTTAAAATTTGGCTTGGGCTGTCTTAAGTCTTTGCCACTGTTACTCTCACAGCCTTTTCTGCAAGCTCCGAGAACTGCAGAGTGTGTTTGGTAGTGACCTCCAAACTATTTAGGGATTGAGTGTGACTTCAGTTTTTTTGCAACAAGGCGAGTTCCTATAGTATGCTGAACTGTAATATGGCTTGAAACATGTCTTTTCTAGAACTTCTACTACATTCTGTTGTAAATTGAACAAGTCCTGAGTATTGACACTCAGGGGTAAACCCAGGGTCAGTGTCACTTTCTTTTTCACAGAGTTGCAGGAGGGTGACTGGAGTTGGGAAATCAACTGAAATACTTTGATACACAATAAGTTCTGTCATTTTGGGGGGGGGAAAACATATTTTAGGAGGAAGTAGTGACCTTCCACTGTTTGTTTTCCATTCTGGTTTTTAACCTAAATGCTACAATCCTATAGAATATGGTTTCAAAGGGAAAAAATAAGAAGAGAATATTAAGAAGCAATTAAGATTTTCGAGTTTAGCCAACAGCAACTTTTAAATGGGAACTAAATTATAGCCATTTCTCATTTTCAGCTAAGAGGAAGAAATTAATTCATGACTTTAGCTGGAGAGTTTTCTTTTTCTTTCTTTTAAACAGATACCATAATTCACCTTGAATTATTGCCGCCATCAACATAGTGATCCTAAAGACAAAGCAGGACTATTGCATTGCATCTCTTATTAAATCAAGCTGTTTATACAGTGCTAATATGTTTACATTCAGGAGGGATTTTTGGAACAACACAGCTGCTGCCTTTCAAAGAGCAAGCAAGCTTGCGTTGCTTGTTTTATAGTCATGTGTGCATATGAGACAGCTAGGGAAAAAGATGTCTTTAATTTTCCTTACGCAAAACCCTATGGAATTGAGTAGACAGTAAGAGTTTTCGTAGGTGTTCATTAAGCATCCTGTCAAATTGAACAGAATCCTTGGGACGTGTCCTGTGACAGAGCCTTGTGCATCTCTGGCAGTGCCTTTCCGTGTAGAAGAAATTGCACTGAACACCAGGAGATGCAGGTTCTTTTTCTGACTCAGTCATTGATTTTCTGTGTGACCTGGGGCCAAGTCACTTATGGGTGGAGAGTATTGTTGTTGAACTTCGTGGCAAAGACCTCACTGGGAGCAAGCTCAGGTGTTCAGTATTTCAGCATCTGAGTTCTGACACCAGTAAAACAGCGCTGGAGAGGGTTGGTCAGCCATATTTGTAATCAGCCTGTAATATAGAAGTCAAAGCTGCCACACAAGCCCAAGAACCCTTGCATTTACCATGTCTAATAGCCACGCCTCAGAAAACTACCTTTTGGTGTTAAACTCTGGGGAACTTGGACAGCTCCTTAGCTCAGACAGTGTTAAAACTTAATTGGGGCAGGGGGGTCAAATAACTTATGCCTGTAACAGGTTGTAAAAGTGCTGAAATTGTAATTCAAACCTATCTCTAGGTTTTATTTTATGAGTACACAATGTGTTGTTCATCTACTGTGCTGATTGGAAAAGCAACATTGCAAATTTACAGACCATTGTAAAATTGTTTGCTTACAATGATAAAAGCTTCTTTCAGCTACTCTGAAATATCTGTGATTCTGCTCATTTTCTCACTCATGGAGGATGTTAGGTGGTAACACTTTCTGAGACCCTGGGTGTTAATTTTAAGAATGCCTCGGGTGCAGTTGCATGAGTATGTACTGCAGCAGCAGCGGCACTTCATGTGGCGTCCTCTGCTCCTGCTCTTGCTCTGCCCTCTATGACCCCAATGCAAATGTTTGTACAACCATGTGAAGAGCCTGATTGCAAAATAATCCATAGTTTGAAAAAAAAAAAAAAAAGAAAAAGAAGAGAAGGGCTTTTGTGTCCTGATTTAAACCAGATTAGTTCCCAGTGTGGTTCATGCGGTAACCAGACAGAGCTGTACCAGCATAACTGAGGGACCAGCACGAGGCAGGAATGAGGAGGATGGATGGGGGTGTTCACTCCGACACCACCCTCAGCAATGCCTGAGGATCACGTCCAGGCGCTTGTGCTCAGCTTAGGGATGGCAGTGCCCCAGAGCACAACTCGTGTCAGCACAGGCACAGAGGAGAATTGGCCAACAAGGGCAAGAGACTTCCTGAGCTGGAGACAGGCAACAGACAGGGACACAAGGGGAAACGCGCAGGTGAGTGGCGTACCTGAAACTGCTTCCAGCTTCCATCTCTTTTGTAGTGCCTGGATGTGCCCTGCTCTCATTGAACAGGGCATGCCTTTGGTTTCCTTTGTTTGGCCACGTCTGGTCTCACATAATGACAAACAAGCCTCAGAGGGATGGAGACAGGGCAGATCACTGCCTGGCAAGTGGGATGCAGCCCAGTCTGATTCAGAGGCCTCTCATCTCCCTATTTCAACCCAGGCAATGTAGAAAAAGCACTTCAGCTCTTATTGCAGAAGATCTCAGTTGTGTGTGATTTTGACAGTGCCAGAGGTAAAGGTACTGAATCTTGAGCCCTTTTGTGTTCTGTATCTCAAAGTGCTGCTCGTTTTCATTAAACGAGGGCAGGCCTGTGATCAGTTCCCTCTCATCCCTCGCAGGGATCTGAGCCCACCCTTTGTGCTGACTTAGGCAGCTCCCTTTCAAGACCAAAGCTCAGGGCAGCTGCCAGTTGCTTGTTCTATCTGTTGGTATCGCACTTTGAGCGCTCATCATTCTTCAGTTACGAGGAAAATCAATATGAAAACTTCTCTGACGGCATCTCTGCTCTTTCATCCAGCAACACACAGCCCGGGGCAAGGGGGAGAGCCCACAGGTAGACCTGCTGAGTGAGCCACTGCTGTCAGCTCATGGGGTTCGATCGTCTCTTCTTGCAGGGAGCAGAGCCCGGCTGTTCCCAAAGGTGGTGGGACACGGGGCTGGCTCCGTGCTGGGAGGGCTGAGATAGGGGAGCGCAGGACTCCCCGTCTTCTTGCTCCATAACCATTTCCCAAATGGCTCCTTTAGGGCCTTTCAGAAATCACAGGAGTTGTCAGTTGTTATAGTAACGGACCCCCTGCTGCTGAATTGGCCCCGAGATGCCCATTTGGGCTTTTGAACAGACTAACTCATGCTCATTAGACAAAAAAAGAGAGAGACACAGATCTGCAGATGGAAAGTTGCTTTTTAAGCATGCTGGATGATCTGTTAAGAGCTTGACTGTGGAAAGGGGCATGTTCTCTCATTATACGCCTGTTACTTTTACTCTTTTTTTAATTAACGCTACTTTGACTTTTATCGCAAACCAGAATTCTGCAAGATTCCCGTTTCATCTCTGGTGAGGCCAGTAGAGATTTGCAGCTTTACAGGCCAACGTACTTTGTCCTGAGAAAGGAAAGAACTTGGAGAACCTTAAATGCAGATCAGTGGTAATTTCCCAAACTATCAGAATATTGACAAAGCTCAGAAAAGAGTACTTTTAATTCTAATTATAGAACATCAGGTGGGCAGGCAGGGCTGATGGCAAGTGCTCTAGTACATGGAAAGGGTCTGCAAGGACCACATGACCTTATGCACCCATTGTGCTGGGGATGAGGGAATTGTGGCTTAAATTGAAGCCAGAGGGAAATTTAAGTTGGCAAGTTCATGATAGGAAAGACCATAAAATAGTGACCTATAGAATTTCCATCATTTCTGGATTCCAAAACAAGGTTAAGCAGCTCCAGTGAGGAGCACCACAGGAATCTGATCCTGCGCAGGAGCTTCCAGGCCCTTTCTCCACAACTCTGTGAGCTTTAAAGCACACATGCACATGTGTGGGAAAGGAGGAGAGATGGTGCAGTGTGATAAATGGTCCTGTAAAGGATTTGAAAGCCTGAAAAAGCATTTGAAAGGCACGGTTTAAATGCATTGTGTTTCAGGTGGATAATGTGAAGCGGATAAAAGAGCACATCTGAGATCTGCAGGGAGGAGCAGGGAGGGTGCTGGCTTTGGGGGGAGCAAAAGGAAGATACGAACAGGCAGGAGAGACACCACAAGGGCAGCTTGCAGGGGATGGCTGTGTCAGGAGACCCACAGGTTGGTGGGAAAAAAATGTGTTTGGAGTTTTGTTCCATCTGTTCCCCTACAGCAGGGAGCCTAAAAGTAGGGGAGAGTTAATAGTTGCGACAATGATTTGCAGTTTCCAAACTAAGCAGAGCAGAAGGGGTTGGCGTAGGGGCGGTTTGTTGCCCCTGTTGTGTGTTAGCCAAGGCACCATCCAGACTGCTCGTGTCAGGGCTGCCCTGCTGGCAGCGGTGAGTGCCAGTGTGGTCACCCCAGTGCCAAGGGCAAAGACCCTGTGAGCAAACAGCCAGCGTGGCTGACCCCTGGAGAGGCTGTTGTTTGGAAGTAGCTTCATGCGCAGAAGATAGGGAATGGTGGTTCATTGAAGAACCAAAATTTCAGTGCTGTGAAACCGCCCGTCCCAGCACTGCCAGTCTTGGTGCGTGCTGGATTGTGATGATTTTAACAGTGCCTTTAAATGAGTAACTCTTACTCTGAAAGTGTTTGTAGCGTGTGGGTCAGTTGTGTGAACATCTTTCTGCAGGCACTGTTAGGGATGTGGCCATTGAACTCAGAGGGAGCCCAGAGAAGCATCACCTTTATTTTAAAACATAATGTCAAGCATGCAATCATGAGTCAAACAACAGAATACGTGGGTCAGATGTGGAAGACTAGAATTCAAAATATCATCTTGGTGACCTTGAAAACTCCCCAAACCAAAAAGTACACTTTTTATTTTTAATTTTTTTATATGATGTGTCCCATAAGAGCTGAGACACTGATGCTGTGCTTTGCTCACAGGCCCACCCCTAAGGGGCTGGAGTTTATGCAAAGGTTTTGGCAGCAAGTTGGAAAACTGCTGTTGAGACCCTTCCTTGGTGCTTTGTCTAGAGGTGCAGCAAAATTTCCCCAACGTTTCCAGAAATAATTCCATCTGCAGAGAGAGCAAAGGAGAACAGGCAAGGACAGAGGAGGTCAGGCAAGGAGGGACCCTCAGCGCAGCTGCAATCGATCTTTGTGTTTTGTTTCTGTGGAACTAATTAAATGGACTAATTGCAGACATTTTTTTTTCTGGAAATACCTTTCCCAGTGCTGGTGTAATGATGAGATCTGGAAAAAAAGGGTGTGATTATACCTGTGTAGTTACTAGTTTAAAGGCAGGAGATTATAATGCTTAAGTTTGAAAAGATATTTTTTGAATAGAAAAATTTTCTAATTAAGCTCCATTAAGAACAGAAGGTGCTGAGAAATAGTATGGCATTAGGAGTGTGGCTTTTCTCATAACTACAGAGGTGGAGGATGCCAGGTACCACTGGCTTCTCCTAATCATCTATTAGGTCTTTTGTAAGCTACTGTACAGGAAGCTTTTATACAACTTCCTAATTTTTGAGTTCTGACTTTTAAAGCTCTGAGAGGTATTTTAAAAGAGAAATTTCACAAATACTTTTTGTGAAGTTAAATCCCTTTACAAAAAATCCCAAAAAACTCTTTTTTAAGGAAAGGGTTGCATTCTTTTTCTGTTTTCCTTCTCAGCTCAAAGAAACTTACTTGTTGTCATTTGATCTGTTGCTAGTTTGTTTTCTATTGATCTGTTGCTAGTTTATATATTTTCTAATATCCTTAGTATGTAAGAGTATGTGTTAAAGTGTATACAGGTATCTCTGGAGTAGATTTGCTCTCATAAATTGGTAAGTTCCGAGCTAGAGGAATGTCTCGGACAAACTGTGAATGAAATATCCTATAATACAACTAGATGTACCCTGAGGGAACAGTATACCTCTGCTGTGAAACTGTGAATTAACCACAGCTACCAGATAAATTATATTTTTTCTCTCTCCTTGTAACCATAAAATATAGCTATTGAAGGGCCCTGTGCTGTCCTAAGTCCCACAGCAGCATTTGGGCTAACATTAGCACCAGCTATTTCGCAGCAGGATGTGGTCTGAGTGTAAAATTATAGGGTAAGAATATTAAATCAGTTCAACAATCTTAACTGCTTGGATAAATACTGGGAATCAGCAGACTAGTAAAACAATAACAAACAGGGGTGGACTTCATTTTACTGTTCTTAAAACCTGAGCAATTTGGGAAAAAGCAACACATAGGAATGAACAGCTCGTGTTGTGCTGGTATTACAAATGTTGAAGGTACAATAATTCATTCGGTTTATTGTGGAACACTGAGTTTGTTGGTTTAAAAGGAAACAGTTCCTCTATTGCTATGAATAGCACGGATTTTACAATACTGACTTAAAGGTTAGAATCCATTTGAGTTCCAACTTTTAAGCTGAAACAGGCATAGGTGGCATGCCTGGGTCTTCATCGGTGGATGTTCCATGTTTCAGAAATCCTGTCTTTTCCAAAAAAGAACAAAAATGTTTTGAAATGTCCTACAAATTGTCATTTATAAAGTAATAGAAATAAACCCAATTTGAATTTTATAAAAATATTGTCATTCTTAAAGAAAAAAAGTGATAATAAATCAAAACACTTCTCACTAATGACAAATGTTCTATTCCCTGGAGGCTCAAATTTGTTTTATGTTTTCCTTCTAATCAAATTATAAGTTAAATGGACAGATTTCCACATGATGATTCACTCTCCAAAACCCTTTTTTAACCATTGTTAGAAAGTTTCCAATGAGTGCCGGTAAAAATCCTCACATTTTGTAAGCAGCATGAGTTTAACCCTTTCACCCCCATGCTAAATACATTCTAAGCCATTATGGAGTCTGTTGTGCCACAGCTTGGGCTCAGGGCTGGGTGCTGAATCCCTGTGGATGGGGGTTCCTCCAAGTCGTGGATGTGTTTCCTTTTGTACAAGGCTGATGATCCAGGGGCTCCTCAGTTGGGGCAAATCCCTCACTAGTAGTGACTGGGAATGGGAAATGGAGTTTTCCCCTGCTGGGGGCTGTTTGGCAGAAATATGGGGTTTGTACGGGAGTGAGAGCACACAGAGAGGGATGACATCTCCTGAACCCCTTGCTGGAAATTCCCAGTGAAAGTCCTCATACTTGCCATATTATTATAATTATTTTTTTGCTTTTTAATAAAAGCTTGGGACATAAATATACCCAAATGGTTAGTCTCTTCCCATTCCAGCTCCTTATTTTTGAAGCATTCAGCGTGTTATTCCAGACAGGGAGTAAACAGGTTGGCTTTGCAGTCTCAGAAAAGCAAACTGCAAATACTGGTTTTGTCAGTTAAGGCTGAATATGGGCTTCTTATCCACAGAACCAACATTTACACAACAGCAAAAAAAGATTCTCCCAGCCCTGATATCATTATGGGCTTCATAGTCATTTGAATGAACGGATTTTTCACCACCTTGCTCACTGTTTATTCTTCAGCAAGCTTTGCTGTAGGCTTTGCACGACAGAAGTTGAAGTCATGTTTTCTGCTAATACCTGGTGTCCCTATAACTACACACTTGTCCTGTTCCCTTGTTCTGTCTGATCTGGGGGAGCTGAAAAGGGAAGGGAGAGAATGATTGGCAGCCTATCAAGCATCAAGGACATTTATTTCGTTTACATCTCTCAGAGTTACTTTGAACATGTTTGTGATATTGAGGGGGATATAAACTTCATATTTATCAACAATAATTCCTTATTAGAAAAAAAATCTAATAATAATTAATAATTAAATCACACCATTTGCATGCGCAAATCACCATAGTTTGACTTGGGTGCTATTTAATACCGAATCTGTCTAGGCAAAGCAATTGCATCTCTGCGAAGATCAATCCTAAAGAATAAAAAAGATGAAAATATTTTTAAAACTATTTGAACAAAGAAAGTATTCTCTTTTTTTCCTGAGATTATGGAAAGAATGTTTCTGCTTTCTAAAGGAAAATATAGTCATTAGGAAAATTGCAAATGGAAATTAGCCTGTATTGGTCTTTGTCTTTATTTATGTCATTAAATGCAGTCTTTAATTAGCATATATATTATTCATGTTTCAATATAATCCATTTTATAAGTCCAAGTTCAAATATAAAAATCAAAATGGGCTTGATGCACCCTATTGTTCACATGCAAAGCAGTTAACATAGATGTAAAGATTGGAGGTGAATTGAAACATTCATATTTCATAAGGATGCAGTCTACATTTTCTGAAATTATGGCTTGAACTCTTATTTTTAACTTTTCCTCATTTGCATACATATTAGTCCCTGTTTAAATGATGTGTTAATTCTATTCATTAGACTTCAGTGAATGCTTCTAACTCTCCTGATAATCAAGCACAGGTCCCTGGAAAGCAAATTATGGACTTCCGTGTTGCAAAACCCATTGCAAACGTGACATCTGTCACTGCAAAGCCAGCTCCTGTGGAGCCCTTGGCTGCAGTGAGGAGGGCAGAAGCCTTTTTCTTCTGCTGTGGCAAAGATTGTCACCTGTGAATAAGGAGCTGGCACCAGGTCCCCCATGGCTCTGGTTGGGCGCTTCACAACTGCTCCCCAGTCTTGATGGGAAAAATGCCAGTGCAGCTCTTTGGGGGAGAAAGAATGATTTGACTCAGGTCCTCACACAGTTTTAAGAGAATGGAGGATCAAAAATCTTCTGTTCCGTATAACCCAGTGACAGAGACAAGGATGGGGGCCCTGTGTGAGCTCTGCAGCTCTCTGGAGTGTCTTTGGCTGTCGGACCAGGAGCCCGTGGGCTTGGCTTTGCTGCCTTCCAGAATGTGCTTGTGCTTCAAAATCTGCAGGCAGAGTAGCTCTGAGACTGAAAGCACAGGGGCTGCAGCAGTGCAACAGGAGTCCGTTCTGCTTTCCCTGCTTTTCTGAGCCAGACTCTGTCGCAAATGCAGGAACAATCCATGGGAAGAAGAGGGGCAGCAAATGGTATTGGAGTCAGGTGTCTGCTGTCGCTTATTGATTTGCCAGGCTGTGTCAATTCATCTCTGTAATTTTAGGTATAAAAGCATTGTTGTCCCAGAGGTAAACCTGAGGTGGTACCTTTGGACGGTTTTATGTTGATGGGGTGAGCCCTGAGTGGTGCCACCCAGGGAGTTGCAATGTGTGCTCTGATTATTAAAAAAAATGGATAGGAAAAAGAAAGATTTGTATGGCACCTCTGTGAGGAAATGCTTGACATCTTTAAAGGCCCATAAGTTTAGTTTCCTTTTTTTTTTTGCAGAGCCTGGATCTTTTCAAAAACAGCACTGACGTGCTGCGGGGAATTAGTTTAGCTCCTTGTGGTAGCAGAAGGTTAGAGTTCGACATTCCCTGTTTTCGTTATCCACAGAGCTACATGGAATAAGTTCCCTGTTGTATAGTTTAAAGGTATAGGTAGAAACTACTACCACCTGTTGTCCCTGCAGCATAGTTTTATTCAAGGTGCACAGAATAAGAGAGCAGAAGAGAAGAAATCGCTGTATTTGATAGACATTCTCAGTAGCTGCTTCATCTCACCGTGCCTGAATGTGTAATCTCACTCTCAGGAGCATTCTGCATGCAAAGCAGCTGGGCACTGCTGAGCAGAGAAGAAATGCTCCCATTTCAGCAGCCTTTGAGATAACCCAAGCTGCAGCTGGGCCTGTGGGGAAATGAAAAGTCTGTGTTTTAGTCAGACCCTGATTTTGGAGTGTGGCAGTGCTGTCTATAAGATCTGAGCTTGCACTTGGATGCCCTCTTTTGCCTTGTACTGAAGGTGTGCAAGAGAATCCCTGAGCCTTACACCAGCTTTTTTGGAGGCACAAACCATCTTCAGCCCACTCCTCCTTCGCTCTGTGGACAATGAGTGTGGAGTCCAGTGGAGCTTCTGCACTCTCAAGCTGTGCTAATTCCCTGTGTGACGAGCGAGCACAGAGAAGTATGCTGGGGAAAAGGGGCTTTAAACGAACCTTAGCCTGGGGTTTCATGTCATCCACAGTTCTCAGTTTTCTGGGTTTGGTTTGGTTGGTTTCTTATAAACCTGAAAAATAGAAATCTCAGCTCAGGGGGGGATAAGGCAGGGGATGAGCATTACCCTTCCAGCATTTTTTGCCTTGGTGTGCCAGATGTAGCAACTCCCCATCCCAGAGAGAGATGCATTGGCTCCTCATTTTGTTCTGGTGACCGGATTAACTTTAACATTGTCATTGTTCCCTGCCAACCTTTTTATATGTACTGAGCTTTCTGCAAAGGAGTTAAATTAATATGTGTTGGGTGTTTTCTGTTACAGCTCATGTTCTGTTTTGACCTTCTTGGCTTCACATATTTTCCCCTTTTAAAGTTACTAGCTGTATCTGAGATCTTCACATCAGTGGGCTGTTTTGTGGAAATGAATATTAATGAGATGGCTGCTGATAGCATTGTATGGGTAGAAACAAATGCTTTTATAATAAATGGAATTTAATATTAATTGAGTGGTTTGGAGTTAAAGCAGAATATAAAGTGACAAGCTCATGGCACAGCAAACTGCCCTTTGCAGGAATCCAATTAGAAGAGTGAGCAGCAAATTTTAAGCAAACTCCCTATAATCACACAGGGGCAATACAAGAGTGGAGCATAATTTGGAGCCTGGGACCTGTCCCCTTGAATGTCTCATAATTTCCATGAATCAACATTTAGTTACTATGTGGTGCCAAGTTTGCATTATTCAGCTTTTTCCTGGCAGTGCTGCATCCCATTGCTCCAGTCAAACCGGAGGGAGACAGTATGTTTTGCAATAAAAGGGCACATCAATTAAATGCACTGTGTTCTGCTACACGTCTGCTGGAGAAAAGTGACTCATTTGTTAGCCTGCTGAAATTACATTGCACTGAAAAACTTGTGCTGATGTTCCAGGGTTATGCCTGATCACTTGAAGCTGTTACCTTTGCCATTTCCTCAATGAGAATATCAAGATTTGCTCCCTTCCCAAATTGCAGTGTTTGTTCGTGACTTGGAAAAATAGATGATTTGCTGAGATGTGTTGTAGATAAATAGTTAAATCCTGCCTCAAGTGCAGCTGTCACAGATACATCTCCTGTTATAAGGAGCGATGTATTCATTTGGTTTGAATGGTTCAAAAATAATTTCTCTAAATATTATGTATTGTTTTCATCTGGCAGATGGAGTTGCAGAAGCTGCTATAACGAGAGTTTGTTTGTTGCATTTCAGACAACCTGGATATTGTGTGAAATTAGCTTAGCAAGCCACTAAGAGGAGGATGCAGGATGTAAAGTGAGGGTGTGGGAGTGATAGCTGGGGCTGTGCTTCCTGGCTGATGGAGAAGCATGTGGAAAAAAAACCAACAAGGAGCAAGTCAATTTATCCATACTGTCAAAATGGCTATGATCAGCCAGGAGGCAAATGAATAAACGGATCAACAAGTATTTCACACTTGTGTGTTCTCGACAGGAAATCACAGATCTGAAACCAAATGTCTGGGACAAAACTACCAGAAATAGTGGCAAAATACTCTGCTGTTTAGTCTGCATTTTCAACATTTTTAGCTCACAGAACTCCCTGAATTAAAGCACTAGAATAAAACAGGAACTTGTTACTACCGCTCCCAGTTTTGAGCGGCGATGGGAATATTTGGGATGGGTCCCAGAGCAGGACCTCCGGCCCCACTGGAATCTCCCTTTGCCTGCACTCGTGGCCACGGTGGTGGCTGCTGCCCCGATGGCAGCCAAAGCACCACCACAGGTCGCAGCCGAACGTGGAAATGAGACGCGTGAATGTCGTGGGGGGAAATGGATGGGGCTCGCTGGGGGTGGCAGGGCTGGGGCTGGACAGTTCCCCAGGAGGAGACCCCTGATCTCCTGGAGGACAGTGTGTGTGTGCCTGGGCAGCCACGGCCCTTCCTGAGCTTCGAGAGCAGGACACGCAGAGCCAAGAGCTTCTGTTTAATTACCTGTCTGCTTCTGAGCAAGTGCCTGCTGGATCCAGGTACGTTTCTTCACACATTGAGAAGCATTTGTAGGTTCTTCCTAAGATGTGAACTGTGGTTCTTGTGGGCTTTTTTCCTCTTTTTCCCCAGTTCCACATTTATCATTTATAATCTATGCTGAAAGGTTATAAAGAGCTTAGTAAAAGGTAGATTGAAGCTTTAGAAATAGTGCAAATAAAGAGAATGGTCCATAAATAGAAAACATATTAAACTGTATCTGGTGTTAAGGGCTCTAATAATTAACGTAGGTTGACTGAATGTCTCCACTTTTACTTACCTGCAATCCACTTTGATCCTAAATCAAAATGTTCTCCTTCACACTGATTAAAACAACAGGAAAGCAACGGGATTTTTTGCCCAAGTGCATACTTACTGAAAAAGAGTTTGTCATGAGGATGAATGCAGTTTCTCTTTTTCTGTTTCTAATTTTCAAAATAATTTCAACTGATTTTTAAAAGCAAAATCTCTTCTATATCTGTTACTATATGATTTTTCAATTCTTGATTCTTTTATATAATTGGGTGCCTGCTAATAGGCATTGTGGTAATTCTTCTGATATGCCTCATACTTTGAATCCTTTTTGTGTAAGAAATGTTTATTTCCATGGCACTGAAATTCAAGAAGCTTTGAATGAGTTTTAGGCCTGAAACTTCAAAGATGTCCCTTTCTTAATAAATATTTTGAAAAGGGAACTCTTCCTCACTTCATTTCACACACTGTCAGGATCATCCCTCTAGTCCCTCTGCCTCATGGTGCAGTGGATTCTACCTCCATTACTTGCTTATAGTATTTCTAGATATTTTTCTTATGGCTTCTTTGGTCTGTGGAGATGGTAGTTTAAAATACACACTGTTTTATTTTCTGCACTTCCTTACTGTGCCTATGTATGCTTAATGCTGCTATCTGCTTTTTTTTGTATTAATGAGATTTTTCACGTAGTTTAATTATCTTGGGATTTGCTTATATTGTTGTTGGTGATGCTATTTGTTTTTTTAGAAACGTTCTCTCAGAAAATACAGCAGTTTAATGCAGATGCCACTGGAAGGGTCCCACTGATGCCGGGGTTTTTTATTGTGGTCCATAAATTGCCGTGGGTCTGTGGGGTCTGGCACAGGGGCCCCAGTGGGTTTGTTCACACCACACTGAGTGCCCGATTTAACCAGAGCATCACTTGAGCAAATACAGCTCATTTCTCTCATTTCTCTGCAGCACGGCTCTGTTAGTGCAGAGCTGTGCCCAGGGTAGTTATCCCAGCAGGTAAGCTGTGCCTGCGCCTCTCCTGGCATCTGGCTCGGGTGTTTTCCCAGAGCTAGTTGGAGTTGTAATCCACATACCCCAGCAGAATACACACCATGGCATTTCTCTGTGGCTTGGTTCAGTGGGTGGCAGTTCATTGTCCCCATATTTG
The DNA here is from genome assembly GCA_013396735.1 of Grallaria varia. Taxonomy (NCBI): domain Eukaryota; kingdom Metazoa; phylum Chordata; class Aves; order Passeriformes; family Formicariidae; genus Grallaria; species Grallaria varia. The sequence continues at coordinate 549,093 of VWZG01006793.1, forward strand.
TGTTTCCTTGTCACATTTGTTAACCTTTGAATGCGAGAAAGTCATTAAAGCAATTCCTCAGACACGCGTACTCCCGGCTGCCCCAGAGCTCTCGAGTCAGTCCCAGATTAGCATCAGCGACAGCAAGAAGCAAATCTCCAAATGGGTTGATTGATAGCGAGATTAATGATCCTTAAGACTTCTGTCCAGGTTTATTATTTGGCGGCTTGCAAACCTTTGCTCTCAGGGAAATGGGTGGGGAGGGAGGACCAGCTGGCTGCCACCCGCTCTGTCTGTATTAGCGTGCTGAGGGGATGTGCACAGCCCTGTCAGAGCACTGGCATTAAGGAGTGTATTTTCAGTGTTCTCATTATCTACCAGGTACTAAATGATTTGCTTCTCTGCTCCTGGTGCCAGCTGCTCTTTTCTTTTCGCTTGTGCTGTGCTTCTGAAGGTGTAATGCCGTTTCTAATTGTGTTTTAAACAGAGTTAGCACAGAGACCACAAATTTTTTAAGTAGCTGTTTCTTGTTGGAGTGGCCAATGAAAAAAGCCCACCCTCCAAATACGCAGTGATTGAGAGAAAGGAAATAATCACACTTTTATTATTTTATCTTGTTCCCAAATAAGCTAAACATGACTTATGTCCAGCAGTGTTGGGAAATCTTCCTAGCTCTCCCATGCAGCTTTAGTCCAGGTGCATGTGGACATGTGTGTTGAGAAAGATGGAGCTTCCCATTGAGTATTTCATTATATTTAACAAACTGGCATTTCTGCCTGAAGATGGGCAGAGCCATCAAAAGAGAGGAAAAAGCTGTGCCTAATTTTTTTAGCAGATTTTTGTGTTCATCTTAGATCCTGGGCTGCAGCTTGAGATACCTGAAACATCTATCAATTCAATGTCCTGATGATTTGGAGGAAGGAAAGAATATTTTTGCAAAGGAAAGAGCAGAGCTCTTCCATTTTGAGACTAATTAGGTGGGAGTAATTAGGGACATTCAGGTGAATATTCCAAAGGGAGACTGCTGTCTCTCTGTTTCTGCTGTCCCCTCCTAGGCTGAATTATCTCTGTTTTGGTTTTCCTATAATGCTATTTCCAGTCCATATGAATCATGCTTTGTGTTTAAAATTATCTGTATTTTAACCTCCCAGTGGGCCACCCTGTTTTTATTCTTTCCTTTCTTAAGGTCCATCATCCCAAAGGGAATTCTTGTCCTGAAATGATAGTATCAAGTATCCCAATTTTGAGTTCCTGGAGATGGTACTAAAAGCTCCTCTCTAGTAAGAGGCAATCTTCATTAATTGCTGTAGCTCTTGTGATTACAGAACAACTCTACTCTTACTTAAATCCAGCTTCCTTCTGTGAGAAAGTTTTAAAGTTCCTTTTTAATATTACATGATGTTTAGAGCATTGGAAATACACATTTTATAGGAACTGCCTAAGGTATTATTTGATTGGAAAAGGCGTATCTTTGTTTTCCTCTGTGATCTTCTAGCCTTTGTTAGGAATGTTGCATTACATAAATAGTTGGCTCAGGGAGAACAAAATGAATGCGTCAGTCTTCCCTTTGGTTTTTAAAACTGGGCCTAATTTTAAAACCATTTTAAGATACCACCTATAGGTTTGTCTACCCCGTTTTTGCCTCAAGACATTGAAGTTTAGCGTGGTAATGCATATAACCAGGGAGCTTGTTCTCTTGCAGTTGAAAATACTGATGAGTACAGCCATTCAGTCATCTGTAAAATTGCTGAGTGTATCCAGGACAGCTGTTGTGAGTATTGATTAAAGCAGGAGGGGAAGGTCTGGTGCCTCTGGCCCTGTCAGAGGTCACCAGGAGAGTAATTAGCTACCAAGTGTCACAGGGCCAAGTGGCGTCACAAATAAGGGCTCACCATCACCTTCCCTGTTCTCCAGGGACACCAGGAAGATGGAACAAGTAAGCGTGGAAAGTGTTTGTGCTGAGTTAAACTAAGACTTATCCACTTATGATTTGCAATTAAAGAGCTTTCTGAGTGTATTTCTGCACTGGCCACCTGGATGCTCTCTGGTCTCACAGCTGATGGATGGGAAGGACTTGACGGCAGCTCATCTGGGGGGAGGTTGTTGTAATTTCTTAACTATTTAATTATTTGAATACCCTTCTAAAAATTATTATGTCTTGTATAATGCCTGAGCTCAATACCGTATGTGATATAAATGGGTGTCTGGGCTCTGGTGCAGGAAAGGATCTCAAAGGATCGGCAGAAGAGGATTTTTAATTTTGTGGAGGGCTGTGTAGTCAGCTGGCAAATTTAGGCCATAAATATTAAATTAGCTGTCGTTCTGTGTCAGAAATCCCTAGTCTTGTTTGCAGATTAGTTTTTCAGATGGACAGTTTTACTAGTGGTGTGTTCTTCAGCACAAATACTGTCTTGAAGTTTTGTCCACCTTCTTTTTTTTTCCATCTGCCTTTTCCCAGCCTTTTTCCTGTCCTTATTTCCCTGTGACACTGCAGAATGTGTGGTTGGACTGGTGATGAGCGTTTGGAACTTCTTGTGGTTCCAAAGCACAACTCACTGATATGAATGAACACTTCTCCTTAACCAGAGGAAGTTCCTTGAAAGAGACAGTCTATTTTCACCATTCTGTCCAGAAAAAGATGCCAAGGACTTGGCATGCCATGCACTTCTGAAACCTACCCACGCAGCATGTGGACCTCTCCAGTTACCGTATCTGTGTGATGCTTTATACTGCTCAGGAAGATTAAAGGCAGAAATTGCTTTGTGGGGAGAAGGCAAATCACCTTCAGGAGGGATCTGCGGGAAAATCAGCTTTATTGTAGGGAAATTTTCCTCCTTTTTCAGCTTTCCTTTTTTCTTCTGGGTTTTATGCATACCTGCTTTGTGTATCCCCCAGTAGCTCCAGTTCAGTCAGCATTCACTGCTTTACCACTCCAGCATAGCAGAGGTCCTTTTATAACTTGGCTTTTGAATTCTGACCATTAAATGTTAAGACCTGGGAAGGAAAATAATTGTAGAAAATTGGGGCAGTATAAGCCATTTTCTGGCCAAAAAAAAAGAGTAAATGCAGATGCCCCTCTGATACAATGAACGTAATATCACTGCTCCATGCTGGTCACTTATTCATATTCATAAGATCAGCTTTTTTTCATGTGGTTTTCTTTCCTATTTTTCTTCTTAACGCTTGAGTCAGTTTTATTGCTCATAAAAATCAGTGACTGATGACCCCAGCTAGAGCAGTGCAGACTGCAGACAGCTGTTGTCCAGGCTCCCATCCACTGCTCTGCTGGTGACATGGTCATGATTTGCAGCACTTCTGTTGTTCCATAGTCTGTGCTCTTTTCTGAGGAGTCATTGCCAATTCTGACAGTGACAAATGCTTGCCAAGGAATAGTGAAGCTAGTTTAAAGTGCAGAGCCATGTGTTACCAGTACACTTGACTGCATACATACTTTGGTTTTGGTGCCAGCAGAAACCAATCCTAATTGTGTCTCCTGGAAAACATGCAAAACAGTCCAACGAGAATTTGAACAGCTTTTCTTCTATTGAAAGTGAGAATGAATGTACAGAGGTAGTGAAAGGGGGTCGTTTCCTGTCTTTGCATCTTTGTTTGGAAGTTGCTTGCAGACAGGCCCGTGATGGAGGATCATGGTAAATGAACGCCTGTAACCAGGTTGCATTTGATAAAGACTAAGCCATGTCCTGTCCAGCCTGGTTTAGAGGTCCTTTAGAGATTTGATTTTGCCTGTTGTCCCCACCAGCTAAGGACTGTGTGTTGAAAGTAGGGTGGCTCTTCATTAACCAACGTACATTCTGCAGAGGCTCTGTCTGGGGAGGCTGGTTCTGGAGGAAGGGTACCTGAAGGACAAGGTTTGCCCGGCTCTGACAGTAGTGAATAGGCCTCCAGGACTTCAAGCCATCTGCCCCTGAATTGGTCATGTTTTAGGAGGTAATGACCCAAGAAGAGAGTAGTTGCAAGAAACCAGGAGCCTAGAGCTCCTAGATGCAATTTCAGAAATAAAGGAGTATAAATCTGGCTGGCCTTGAAGAAGGAATACACACTGCTCCAGCCAACATAAACACCTGGAAGAAAGAGAAGATCCCTGGTGAACAAGGAGCAATGAATGTGCCGATCACTTCAGCGCGTGACACAGGGCACGGCTCTTGGGTGTCCCCAGAACATGGAGCATTCCCCTTTGATTTTTCCTCTGTTCAGCCACTGTCCTGGTGGTTCCAGCTGGCCCCTGCAGAGGCAGTCGCTTGCCCTTCTGCAATAATCCCTTGCCCTTCTGCAATAATCCCTTGCTCCTCCTGTCCCTGCCCCAGCTGCTCCGGAGCCGCAGATCCCCCGCCTGCCATCGCAGATCAGGGGATGTTGCCTGCACCAGACCCAGTACGGAGGAGTAAAGGCCAGACAGTGCCCTCGGAGCAATTCCCAGCACTGCCATCAACTGCAGCGGGCCGTGTGTTTGCATTGGAGGCAGTATTACCTAAACACTGCCTTCTATGCAAAAATGAACTGCATCCGTGCTTTCAGGCCACTATGGGATCTAGTTCTCCCTCTTAGATGACTATAAAGAAGAAGCTGCTTGAGCTTTAGTAACTAATAACTAAGGAAACCTGTTTTGAGTGCTGAAATTTCACAAGGAATCTTCTTCTACAGAGGCTAATCTGGTATTTTGCTCAGCAAAGATGGAACAAGCTAATCAGGACCATCTCTGGGCATATTTTTATGCTTTCAGCTCGGTAACAAGGTGCAAAAGTTAGTTTGCATTAGTAAGTCACAGCCAGTATCTCTGCAGAAAGATCCTGGCCAGGGGATGCTCTCCCTCACATTGTGTTTGCATTCCAGCCCCTGGCTCTGCTCCTTCTCTGGGGAGGTGCTAATCTCGCAGTGTTTTACTTTCTGCATTTGGGCCCATATGTGGCAACTGTGCATCTGATCACCACAGCCTCGCACAGTTATTGAACCCCAGGGAGAGGGAGCCAAAAAAACATATGGGGCTAGAGAAAACGGTGTGCTTCACTGCTCACAGGCATGTTTCAGAGACAACAGACCCTTTGGTGTCTCACAGAAAAGATGAGCGCTCCCCAAAATCTTTTGGAAGTTAAATGAAGGTTGTGATTTGCTTTTCCTTGACTGCTGCTGCGGAAAAACAAGAAGTATTCTAAAATTAGTGTTTCAGTTGTTAAGATTTTAATAACCATTTATGCCCTGACAAATCCCAGTTGCTCATTCACTAAGGGCTGCTTCTATTAGGGAAAAAAAAAAAAAAATCTGGTACTATTTTCTGCTGACTGAGGAAGTGGGCAAACATCTGCCCATGCACACACTGGGGTTAGAAGTTACAAACTGAAGTGCTCCTGTGAAAATAGGTGTAGATTTGGACCTTGTCTGGCCCTGCATCCACTCCCCCTTCTCTCCAGGGCTGTGTCTCCAGTGGTTTGAAACAAGCAATTTCCTGCTCTCATCCTTTTCATTTACCCAGCCCTCCCCATGTACACACACAGATTTACTGCAGCCTCTGGTAGCCTTAGCAACTGCTGCCACTTAAGGTTCGTGTCTGGAGGGAAAGGTGATGGGTAGAGGAAATGCCAAGGGATAGAAAGTAGCACCCTGAACTGGGAGAGGAGGCAGATGCTGAATTTTCTGAAATGCCTCTCAATAGCCTTGATGCCAGATATCGGTATTTATTAGTACAAACTAGACACAAGTTTGCAAAAGGCACTTCTTAGGCCCTGATGTTTCCTCACTCACAAAAAATGGACATTATCCAAACTTCACCTAATGTGCCGGTATCCAGTATTGTGAAGTAATGAGCATGCTCCATTGTATAGATATTTACAAAAGATATTTTACAGTGATGTTTGTGACTTGAGAAAACCTTTAGTCAAATTCCATGATGATTGCCTTTGCAAAACAGCTACAGAAAGTCTTCCAGGACTAAAACACAGAATTTTTAATGACATTAATGATTGTAGCAAACTTTACTAGGTGAAATATTCATTTAATACATTGTTATTCCAACACTGTGCTCAGCAGTTGCGCTGGACTGGGTATTCAGCTATCACCATCGTGGGCCTTAAAATATCGTACAGTGTGATTATCTGACACAATTACATGTTTCAAGGCTATTAAGAAAAAGCCATCTTAGGACTGTGTGTATAAAACCATAATGCTAGCCTATCAGAGCCTCTCAGAGTAAAAAATAACAAATTAACAAAAAATAATTGCTTTGCTCTGGTATCATTAGCTTAAGAAAAGTCCTGTATATCCCTGTATTAAGGTCTGGTTTTTTATCAAACACCTTTTTAAGGCCTTCATTACCAGGGGAAGCCATTCAAGGATTTCTGTAGTATTGACTCAAGGGAAAGAGCCCCAAATACATCAAAATCAGGAACATTTTGCCTGTTTCATATTCATAGTTTCTTCTTTATGTGTGACTGATTTATTCTACTGCGTGCCCCCAGGGTGTGCATTGTCCAAAATAAAGGCTGCCAAAAATAAAATGAGAACGGAGCAAGTGGTGGGGCGGAGGGAGTTTAAATGATGTTTTTAAATGCTGTGAGACTATTGCACATCTTGCATCCTCATGTGTGAATTCACCTTATGGTGTTTCCTAAAAAAAGTATACTCACTAAATAAATAACTTCAGCACAATGCAAGACATCAAGCCTGAAAATAGAAAGCTGCTCCCAGACAATGACTCCATGCTGTGAAATCCACTCTCTCCTGCTTCTGTATTGTCTTAAGTTGTACTTGAGCTGCCATAGCTCGTGCCTGCATTATAAAGTGTGCAGGAGGAAGTAGAGATGCGTGGAAAGCCCGGACCTGTGATTATTTTAGGTTCTGGTTTGGCCTAAGAGAGTGGCTTGGTTTTCAGCGACTTCTTTTTCTCCCTGGCACGGAGGGATGCTGGAAACAAAAGGAGCACAAATTACTTTGACAAAGTCAGCTGAGCCGGCTCTGCCGATGGGCTCTCTATGGAGAGCACAACGCCCGAGTTACGGAGCACCAGACTGCAAGGCAGGGACTCAGGAGCCCCTGCGTGCAAATATGTTTGAGCAAAGGAAGCAGCATGGTGACAAAAGCCCAGCTCACCGGGCTGCTCATGGACTTGGCCCAGGTGTTGAGGAGCAGTTGAAGGGTGGCAGCGAGGGGGACCTTTCTGAAATGGGAAGCTATTGTTTAGCACCCGACAGATGAGAGCAGACCCTTCTCCTGCCACAATAGCTGCTCACACCAAGCAAGACTCATTAAATATTCAGTTCCAGCCTCAAGCAGCTCATTAAGTCAGCAATGAGCAGTGACGCTGGCGTTGGAAAACCCTGCCTCAGTTAACATCACCATGCAGAGTCTCCCTGGATCTCTTGATGCTGTTCCACTCAGTACCTTTTCTGTGATGACCAGCTTGTGCTCTCTGCTTTGCATTAAATACAGGTAAAAATGAGTCAGGTGGATTTAAGTTCTGCTCTTCTTTCTTGGCCTTTTCAGAGATGAGTCCTGGGGCCCAAGCTGAGTGTCTACTGCATTTTTCTGTGGGAGCATTTGTAATACAAGTTTGCAAGAGGAGGGTTAGATGGCTTTAGTGTTACAAATGGAAAAACTTAATGGTTGAAGAATACCTTTTGTAGCAGAACATCATGATATGCAGCAGTTACAGATGTTTATTACTGTCTGCTGGCTGTTACACAGCAGAAACTTTTACAGTAAGTGTATTTTCCCTGGAAATGGGAGTGTCTTAGGTGGATTTGGGCTTGAACTGTTTGCTGAATTTGTTTCTTGTGTGCAGGGTTTCTTTCTGAAGGATGTATTTGAAACCTGTTTTACAGCCACTAACTTTTATGAGTATAATTTCATATTCAGTAGTACTTAGCAGCAATATATAGAGGCATTTATGATGGGTGGATGTCAGATGTCACTGAACTAGAGCACACCAGAATCTGGAATTAGGATTGTAATTGTAGAAAATGTAAATATGTTTTCATGCATCGATGTTTTAAAACTATAACATCTGAAATTATGGAGCAGAAATGGAACAGAACTGGAGAAGCAGAGCATGTACCAAAGTTTTTGTCTGTTTTCTCACAGGCAGTTTTTCACACCCTGGATCAATTTTTTTTTTCTTTTTCCTTTAACAGAAAGTGTTTTCAGACTGCTCATTTCTATGTGGAGGACAGCAGTTCCCCCCGTGTGGTCCCCAATGAAAGTATTCCCATTATACCTATTCCAGGTAAGACGGGCTTATTCTCCTGTGTTTGTACTACTTGGAGTCTGTTTTAATTACATAAAGAAGAGGAGGTTATGCTTGTGATAAATCATGGGATTTTGGTAGAAATTTTTTATATCCGTCCTGCTTCATTTAATTTAATGTGCTTTGCAATAGGGCTCTGAGTGCCAATGCTGTATTTTTCCACAGGCACCTCTCCCACGTTGTTTTAATAGAAATTTCAGAATAACCTTTGTAAAATGTCAAAAACATGAGTAACACTTCTTAAAAGCACCAAGGCACTGCATGCAGGCTGAAGCCAGCTGCTCTGGCCGGGCAGGTTGTGGAGGAGGGATGTGCAGCTCCACGGCTCTCTCAGGACTGTGGCCCTTGCCCCCACTCTCATTGTATGCAGAGGTGGTGTCTGGGGGTCTCAGCGAGGACAGCGAGACACAGGGATGAGCAAACAATCTCAAGGAAAGTCCAAAGCCATCTGTTAATTTGGTATTAATCAAGTTACCAAAGGTCAAAATCTCCTCTCAGCTGTACTGAGAATGAAGCTGGAAGCAGAGTTTAGTGCTGTTCTCTCTTCATGAGGTGTTTCCCCTGGGAATTATTAAGTGCAGGATGCAGCTCCCCTGAAACCATGACAGAGAGCAGCTTGGTGTTACTGTGGCCTTTTCAGCCACTGCCTTGTTTGTTGATGGTCAGTCTGACAGGCAAAATTAAGATACACTAAATGTTGTATTGACCTCAGTCTGTCAAAGGCTCCTACTTGTTGCTTGAAGGTGTTTTGATGGTCCCTGTCGAATTCTGAAATTTGTGTCATTGGTCTGGGATTCAATCTGCAGTTAAATAGGTTCATTTTATCAAAAAACATTGAGTCATTTTTGAGACACTGAAGAAATGTGCTCCCTAGAAACGTGAAAGAATATGGTTTTATTTTCCCTGATTTTATTCAGTAGACATGTGTGACTTATTTCTAGAAAGAGTCTTTCAAAGCACCCATGGGAACTAGCATGAAAGGTCAGCTATTACATTGCTACAGAAAGCGTTAGGCAGTTTGCCTTGCAGTCTGATGGTGTGCCACTGAAAAGAAAAGAAAACAAGCTCTCATCTCCTCCCCTTTCTGTGGCAGACCAAAACCTATGTCCTGGCTTCCTCATGTCCTTGGCAAGAAGTCACCCTTCTCCTTCTCCTTCAGGGTAACTAGAGGTGACAGGATTTGGTCTTAAACCACCTGCAATGTGTTTTCTGAAAAGTACTTAAATAGCCAGAGAACTCCATTCTTTCTACTGTGAAACCAAGAGGAACCATTCCCTGTTGGGGCTGCTTGTGGCAGTCACTTCAATGGTCCCACCATGCCTGCTCAGCCCTGATTAGGGGTACTGCAGGTTCAGGCACCCCGAGAGCAAGCACCACAGGACACAGGATTGCTGATGACCTCTAAGACACATCAAAAGCTGGGCCTTAGAAAGGGGTTTAGTCTAATTGGATGCAAAGGTGAATCCAACCCTCAAATTCCCAATCTGATGGCAACATTTTTGTCCATATAATGATCATATAGACACCTGCATACAGACATTCAAATGGAGGGGTCTTAGTCTGAAGCTGTCATGCCCAGAAAATCTTAAGAGATAATGAACTGATGAATATGAAGATCTTGGCACTGACAGTAAAACTATTCAGGTCACCCAAAGCCAAATCACCCTCTGGAAGTGCCTCACTCTGTGTGTATTAACTACTGCCTGTACAGAGGGTCCATAATGAGGTTCAAAGTTAGCAGAGATAAATTCCAGTCATGCTGTTTTTTCCCAAAGATGTGAGATAATGCCTGGGAAGATCTTGAGGCTCTCCTAGGTGTTTTCCATGTTTGGATATGTAGAAGAGGGCTGTTTTCCCCCATAGACCTGTTGCTAAATGACAGTCTTCCTTGACGTCAGCTGCTGCTCCCACATAGACAGCCCACTGAAATGCCTTCAAAACATGAAATGCCAGAATTCTCCTTTGAACTGATGGCAAATGATGAGATGATAAGCCTCTGAGCCTTTCCTCTGGAAGCTGCCAGAGGGTGTGAGAAAGTCTTACTTGCCATGTTGATTCTTGAAGCAAAATTTAAGTGGCATTTTCACAGAAACAAGTTTTTTGAAGTAACCTTGTTAGCTTGTGAAACCCCATCCTTACGAGAGAAACTTGAGTAGATCCCTGTGGGAACGTGCCTCTATGTCCTACAACTCAGCGGACCAACTTCCACTCTCAGTTATGAGCAGTGTGGCTGAAGATGTTCAGCAGATTTGCCAAGGCCCATCTACGGCGTACAGGGAGCTGCTGGGTGGAGGAAACTGAGCAGGTTTGGATTGGCTGGTCCTGGCCCAGGTGTGGGGTGTCTCTGCCAGGTGTCTGGGAGCCAGGCACAGCGAGGTCCTGATGTAGCGCGAGAGGTTTCAGAAGCAGCGCTGGTGTCTCTGCGTGCCACCACTCTGCTCCATGACGTGTTGGCATGATCAGAGGTAGCATTTGTGTTTATTTCTGCACCCCGTCCTGCTCTCGTTTATGCAAACGCTTTGTTTTCTCAGGTCTATGTCCTCTAGATCAATATGCCAGCTACCTGACATAGCCACACAGTACAGCTTTTCAGGTGCGAAATCTAAAAAAACCTCTTAAAGGAATGATTTTTCCCATTTTCTATTTCTCTTCCCTTGGCATATGTGCTTAATTATTGTGCATCAAGCCATATCACCCATAGGTGTGTGCCTATCTGTGCAAATTCTCTCTGAGATCCAAATCATTATCATTATTCATAATTATCTGCACTGCTTGATCTAGAGAAGCACAGGACAAAAGAGTTATCATTAACTGAGTCACCCACTGGATATTATATCTGAGGTATAAATCTCAGCTCGCACAAGCCTTGCACCTGACAGTAATGCATCTGTAATCAATGGCAGATTTCTGAAAACTCCCCTGCCATTAAGCCCAGGAAAATTATTTCACCATAAGTTCTCTCTTTGCCTTCACGCTCAGTTAATTTTGGCCACATCTACATCATCTTTGCCTGGATCTCTTCACTAAAACATCTGGGCTTGGAAAGATCTCACTCAGCAAACCTGCTCCTGCTTCTATTTGTTGGTCTTTTCCATTGCTGGGTCAGTATCTGGACGTGACCCTTTGAGTTGGCAAGTAACAGCAGGAGCAGCATCAGCGCTGCAGACCTGTGTGTTTTGCAACACTGAAAACCAAAATGCATCCCTTGGCAGTTTTCCTTGCTTCTCACTGCAAAACCTGCTCCACTGCAGTAGTGCAGACGTGCAACTTAGATGGTATCAAACAGTGGAACAAGCACAAATTCCACTTCTACCTTCCTCCTCTCCTTTATCTCAGAGCTTTCCTGCTCTTGGGAGGAGCATTCTTCTGCATCTTGCTGTGGCTTTACTGGTTCTTTGCCCAGACTTTGGGCACTGAGGTCTGTAGAACTTGTGAGATCCGTACAAAGATAGTTGAGGCTTGACCCGATGGCAGAGCTCAAAACTCTATGTAGTTTTGGTCCCAGTCCAGAGGAACACGGACCATAAAGAGCACAACAGCTGGACAATGCAGCTGATTCATTTAGCACATTTTCCCAAAGTCTTTCACATCTTATATTTTTAGTATAAGTAAAATTTCTCAGAAGTGATTCCAGTCATTTCAGCTGCGTCTAGACTACAAGACTAAGGAACATATCCCAGTTCTTGTATCACAATGCATTCAGTTTCAGGTTTAAATGGCAGCAAATTAATCTTTTAGCTAGTCCTGGAGTTTATTAATGCTGTATTTAAAATAACTAGTGGTAGAATCTGATGGAGAAATGCTCTCCTGCTTCTTCAGTTGGGGGCACATGAGCCCAGGAAATAACCAAGGGGCCAATTTCATTGCAGTGAAAAGGTGTTTTGACAAGTCATGCAGTCAAGTGAGGGTGTGAAGGCCAGTGCAGCCATGACCCTCCTTCACTTCCCTCTGTCTTCCCATGGTTACAAGAAGGAGTCCCATTACCTGTCCGTCTTATTAATTCTTAACTCTTCCATAACTGTGATTCCCTTGAACCTTTCCTGACAAATGTCAGTGGTGAGACTTAACGTGTTTTTTACAGGCTCAGCTCCTGCACTTCTGAGATGTTCTGGTAGCACCCACCCTGTGACAAACTGTTTCCATTTAGGAACTCTAATGAGATATCTCATTTGACAAGGAAGCTGCAGGTTCCCAACCCGGGCTTGGTATCTCACTGTTTTCTGCTAAGATGTGGCGTTCTTAAGTTGCATCCCCAGAGCTAAAGATCAGAGAGCAGGACAGGTCTGTGCCGTGACAGTGACAGTGCACCGAGCACAGTGAGCCTTGCTAGAGACTGGCAAGGGGCAGGGAACAGCACTAACTGCAGCTGAGGACTTATTTCTCAAGGGCATGAAGCTCTTCACTGAGCACAGAGGTAGTGCTCTTCAGCTGTTTAAGACTTTATTTCTGCTTTCTGCTCCCTGCGGATTTATGTTCCAGCACCATATTGTGAATTGTACCCATCTTCAGCTTCAATTAAATTCATGAATGCAGTACTGCAAACACAGCCATCCTCTGCAGCCAAGAAAACATCAAGGTATTTTAGGGAACATCCACCTTCCTTTTGCTCTGCTACCAACCCTGCTCCTGCAGTGCACTGAAGAATTTATGTTATGATATCTAATCATAGTACTTTTAATGGAGGCACCAGGAGTTGGCTACATCACAGAAGAACATGTTTTTATGGTGGCCAAGTGAAATGTGGGTAGATCCTTTTCTGAGAGCTGTTACACTGAGGTGCAGAGCCCTGAACATCCGTGTGCTCAAATGTAAGGCATGTGTGTAATTGATGGCATGACTGGGACCTGAGGAGGGAAATGTGTGAGATTAAAACTGAGTTCCTTAACAGGCAATACCAAATATGATCATGTTTAATGCCTGTGCTGAGGGAAAATTCATATTATTTCATCCTCTAGGACTGAAATTGGTTTTTTGCTTAAAGGGAAGAAGTGTATTGCTATTACATTTATAATTAATGATAACCTAATCAAAGATTTGTACAAGCAGATTTAAACTGAGCTCTTATTTTGACACATATAAAATTTTATCATTAACATCTTTATATTCCTGACTGTCACATGGCTAATAGCATTGTAGTAGATTAAGTCCTGAAGCAAGAGAGATGAATGTAGCTACAGAATTACACAGGTGATTTTTCATATTCTGCTTTTTCATGTGTTGCCCCTTTATCAGAAACCTGTCCTTGTGTTCATTTGACTTGATTATAACAAATAGATAGCAATTATCTTGCTGAAAGGACTCCTGTTTTCCTTTTAACATGCCCATCTTTCCAGGACTTTCAAATGTATTCAGTGTTTTCCATGCCTTTTCACTTTGAAAGGTGTTTTTTATTAAAAACAGTCCTTCATAAACACATGTTTGCCTTAATGAGGAATAGTGCCCCCAGTAATCAACCCTTAACAATTTCTTCTTCATCTTAATTTAGTTTAATTTATAATTTGTCTTAATTATTGAGGTCAGTGACTTCAGGAGGATGCCAGCCTTAGAGATCTTCAGCAGGTAATTTGATCTCCTAGAATGAAACCTACTGCATTGCCTTTTTAGTATATATGCAGATATGATCTCCACAGAAAGCAGACACCCTCTCAGTTTTAAGGTTTTTAATGACTTCATAATAAATTAAGGAATACTCGTGTTATACAAATAAAACTGTTCTCATATTTCTGGCCATTTCTTATGCAACAATGTGATCAGCCAGAAAGATTAATTATTCCAAATGAAATACAATGGCTTCAGTTGCATTCTAATTTTAAATAGTTATGCAAGGAAAGCCAGCAGGATTAAAGGATCTGACAATATAAATGTGTGTAATTCAAATGCATTAAATGTAAAATGGTTTGAAGGAAGCTGGGCACCACCCTGTTTTACGTGTGGAATTACTCGTGGAGTCCAGTATTCACGTGAGTTAGGGCAGGATCTGGCTATGAAGTTGCCTGCTTAGACATTTAAAATTCAACCAGTGCCAAAATTTGAGCAGCGTGTGAAGTTTCTGGTCCTCGTGTGTATGTGCACTTGGGAGCGTACACTCCATCTGTAGGTTTAGCTCAGTCTGTAGGTCTATATGGTTTTGTCTAAACTTCTCTGACCTTAGTGGAATTGATAGGCATTTTTCAATAACCTCTAGTGGGGCAGAATTTTGCCCAAGGATGTGCTATTAATCCTTGCAGTGTTCTTTATGATCAGCCACTCTGCTGGAGACGGACCAAATACAGGCGAATTTGGGCTTTAGATCCCCATTTAATACCTTGTGTTGTTGCACTCTCATATTATGTGGTGCAGCTGCACAGATCCTGTTCAAATCTGACCTACGAGTGCCCCCTTGCTCCTTGTGGAAGTGAATCTCTTGGAATCACTCCACATGGTTAATTCTGCCATAGCATTGCAACCTTCACTCTGGCAGGTATTGTAGCTTATAGAATGGCTATTAAACTCAGTTTTAAATAGTATGCATCCTAAATATTGATGTTAGATATTCCAGGTGCTTGCAGAATTTTTCCATCGCTCTTTGTAAAAAGTAAAAACCCATAAACCTCCCCGAATTAAGTAAATATCTTTTAAAAAGTCCTGTGATTGTATTCAGTGTCCTGTGATTGCATTCAGTGTTCTCTCCAGCAGTGGAGGGTAAGAGAGTGAAAGATGAATTGACATCCCAGGGTTGAGTGCTGCTGGGAACAGAAAGGTGCTTGTTTGCTACAGATATGGGAAAGCGTTTTTCAGATATGTTGTTTTTCAGTGAGTTAAAAAGGTCAAAGACAGTCCTGTTAAGATCCTACTGGTAGATATTTTGGGAAGCCTTTTTTGCAGAAAGTGAGAACTGGGAATGCTGCTGAGAGTGACTTCTCCAGGATTAATGTCACTAACGATATCACTGGTTTCATGGTCATCATAAGACAAGTTAGGTTTGTGCTGCCTTCAGAAAGGGCAGCTTCCCTATCACTTCATCACAATCAGTCGGATCAACCCATCTACCCCACTGACAACTAATCCTTCATCGCCTTCTCCACAAATGAGTTAATCCTTTCTTGGAGTCATCAGCCAGATCAGCAGGCCCATTCAGTTCAGCGCTCAGCCCCGCAGGCAGGCGGGGAGCGGGAGGGTCCCCCTGTCCTCTGGCTGGACAGCACGCGGGGCATTGACGGAGGTGCTCCGGGGATGCGGGGCTGGCGCGGGGCACCGGGCGGTGCAGCGAGGGGCTGCCATGGGAGCAGATGGGCCAAGGCACGTGGATCCAGGGGGCTTTGTCAATGAGAGGCTGAAGTGCAGCCACTAACAAAGGAAATCAGATTTCACATTAAGAATATAGCATAAGGTACGAGGAGTATATTGGATTTAGTAGGCTGGGAAAGATAAGAGAAAAAAAAAAAAAAAAACAGAAAGCATTTACATACAGGCGGAATGAAAGACACGGAGAATTTTCTTACCAAGACTTTATCACGTGTGTCAAACATCTGGTCTTCAGAAATACCAAAACTCCAAACTGAATAAAGGTAATATGAGGAAGCACTTTGGGTTTGACCTTCTGGATTAATTCCTGACCCAAACCCATCTATTCCAATACAATGCCACTAAACTATCCGGTGAGCTCTCAGGGTATAAATTAATCAAAATGAATCGGAGACCCTATTATGTGGAAATGTCATTTCTGATAGGATATCCTATTTTTCTTTTGAAATTGGCCCCTTTTGCTTTAACATTACAAAGGCAGCTTATTAAGTGGGAGCTATGGGAAAATCCTTCCTGGTAGGATTACTAATTATCCAAACTTAAAATGTAACCCTGCTCGAACTTTATTGCTTCTATACTCTTCAGGCTTCTTTTGAAGGTGGCTGTGTTACAAGGGAATGTACTAATATTCTGCATTGGCAATTGCCATTCCCTTAAAAAGGAGGTACTACTGAAGGTTTTCCTCTACAATAATTTTTTTAAAAGAACATGACTTTCTTCCTGGTATTGTGTCTTTGTAGCAGTGAACGAGCTGCATTGTGCTCCCCTTTGGTTTATTTGATACTCCTCTCAGGTACTTGTCTTGGGCCAGCAAGAGAAGATGGGAACTCCACCAACATGTTAAATATCTAGCACAGTAAATAAACATACCCCCCACCTGTCAGCATCAGTAGTATCTGATCATAAAAAATATTATTAAAATTCATATTGTTTATAATAATAATAAATAGATATACTGTTTTGGAGCCCTTTGTCCCTGTCTATCTAAGAATACTTCATTCTCCATGTAACACAAAGGGTTAGTACATTATTATGGTGCCAAATTCAGCTCATATTTCATAGTGAAGTAAATCCAGAATCACTTTATTGACACTGATAAAACAGATGGCTAAACCCAAGCTAGACAGAACTGTAATTATATCTGCAGTGTTAGGGGTGAAGGTATATTATTAAAACATCTCCCGCTTCTCTTTGAATAATGTGTAGGTCTTGCAAAATGTAAGGATCACACTGGCAATATCAAATGTCACTCCAGCTTCTTTCTGGGAAAAACTATATGATGCAAAAGGGAATATGCGCAGAACTACAGGGAGCTGCTAATTAGCCATTATAGGATTCTATTAATCTCTTCAATCGACTAAAAGAATTATAGCCATTGAAGTCTATTTACTTTAAGATGGAAAGAAGGCTTAACCGAAGCCTCTGGGCTGATGATAGTGCAAGGAAAAGCAGATTCTGTGCATCTAGGTGCATCTGTGGGTTTTCTTGGAGAAGGTCACAGCCATAAAGCCAGAGCAGGTACCACCCCAGGGTGCTGAGGAGGTTGGTACGTGTTTTACCAGAGGTCTGGCAAGATGCCCATGGCTAAGCATGCATGGACCCAGCCAAGGTAATTTGTGTTCCTGGGTGGGAGTTTGGAGTTGAAGGCTGTGAATAGAAAAATACAGGCCCAAATTATTTTAACCCTGACCCCTTCCACTGGTTAATAGGTTGTATCTCATGTACAACTTCTTTCTGTCCTACCACGCTGCGGGCTACCCATCCTCCCAGGGCTGTGCCTGTCCCAGTCAGTCTGTAGGACCATGTTATCCCACCAGTTTGAAAGCTGCAAAACGTGAACAGTTTTTTGAGTTTCTAACATTCGTGGTTCTGATTTTAATCTTCCTAATATGTCATAATTAAATTTCTCGCAATATTTGTTTTCCCAAGTTTATGGGCAAATGCGTTTTGCTCTCGCCCAGCGAGCTCGTATGTCAACACTATTTCCTATTGAATTTATTTAAGGTGTAATTGTTGCCCATGTTATCAAAGAGGGTAAGAAACTGTTTCGGGTTAAGGCTCCTGGATGGAATCAGAATGAAAATGCAGAAGGGGAAAAAGGGAGAAGAAACACTAAAGGAGAGTGGACAGAGAGCAGTGAAGCAGCAGTGGCTGTAAGGGTGGAGACACACTGCCACCATGCAGTGACAATGATAAAAAGAGAACTAACCATACTTCGCCATGGATCTCTGGTGCAGACCCATCCTTGAAATTGGTGGGAATTCAATGGACTGGAGAGCACGTTATCTCTAATGTATTTTTTGGCTCACAGATCACAATTAAAATTAAATTCTGCCTTCTGCAAAACTAAATTGGACACACTGGTCTGCTACAGTGAATCCTTGATCTCAGTTGGTCTCAGTTGAGCTAGACTATGCAAGGAATAAAAAAAATGATAATTACGGAACTTGTCCTGTGAGACTGTATGAAATTGCTTGCATAGCACCAGCCATTTTCAAGGAAATCTAGGATGTATTGGTTACTTTTCAGGAGAGGAAATATTGTTTTACAGGTTCTTGCCTATTGAATGCTGTTCCTATAGATCATTCCATTCAAGTGCCTTGGCTGCAAAAATATTAATACAAATGTTGTTACAAGATGATGATATTCTCAATATTACATAGACTAAATGTTATCACTTAAATATTTTTAAATGACAGCATTTCTGCTGGCTGCAGCTTTTTGCTAAGAGTAGCATACTTGTCAAATCTTTTGATTTCTGTATTATTCAGTAAATGAGCATGTGGTTAATTAAAGTAGCATTACTATACTGTGAGGTGACCAGATTGCAAACATATCTTGAACAATTGGCCCTTGTAAATAAAATAGAAGAGATCTGAATGAAATCCGAAAATGTCAATTGGTGCAAAAAGCAACCTTACAGCATTACCTGATAAAATAAAAGGAAAGAGGTAATGACATGGTCAATATTAACTGCCATCAGCTGGAAAGAAATCAGATTGTCAGGGATCTGTAAAATTCTTGCCAAACTAGAACCTCATTTACACATACAGATCTTCATACCCTTTGCTAAGAAAAGCGTATGTGACAGCTTAGAGGTTTCAGCTGCCAAAGATCTTTCACTCTGAATACAGTAAATGTCACATCTATTTATTTATCGTTAAATTTTGCTAAGTATCTGTAGAAATATTTGGATTTTTTCTATCATAATGTAGATGTTTAAAAGGAAAAGAATCCAGATTATAATGCAGCTGTAGCACCAAACCATATGGCTGCTAAATGGGAGCAAAAATACACCACTGAATTACTTGGAGTAAACATAAACTGGATGCAATCTTCAGAAGAATATTAAATGGAATATATAAATACCAGAGTATTGCCATAAAATCATGCAATCAGACAATAGTAGCCGTCAGGCAATAGATTATTTCACATGCTGAAAGTAATCACAGTTGTATAGCAATTTGCATTTTCTAAATGCCAGACTGAAAATATTAACTGGTGAATCTTGGCAAGCGCAGTGTTCCTGCCAACTGCAGTGGTGGTTGTAACAATGTCTGGGCCTTTTATTGAGAGAGGGAGAGAGAGAGAGAAATAAGGCAGCCATCCTACACCTCAGCTTTATTAGAATCTGCCCAGAGTCCCAGGTGCTCCAAAGAGTCTTGTTTGCCTTTAATTCAATTCAAGCCTTCGGCTTCTTTCCTTTAAGAAAATGTCTGTGGGTGATTTATTGGTATATTGGGTGGAATTTGCACTGTGCTGAGCAAGAACAAATGGTCCAGTGGAATACATATTCAATGTTATGAATAGTGTCTGGCATGAGAGAGAACTCAAATTAGTGTGGCTGTTGTGTTTGCCCGTCCTTTTGCTCAGAAGCAGTTTCGTGATAAGACCAATTGGATTCTACATCATTGTGTAAAAGGGAAAAAGTTAATAGCTTTGGTGAGAAAGGCCTGTGTGCCTGCTCAGTCTGGTGAAAACTTACTGAGAGCAACTGTCAACTGTACTCTCATATTTTGGGTCTGTTCTGTTCTTTTTATACAATGTGAAAGGAGAGGAGGGCTCTTCATTCCATCCACAGCCATCTTCAAACTGAGCAAGAGCTAAATGATCCTTGAACTTCAATTGGACTTTGTAAATTAACATCCCAGGAAACAGGCTCTCAGTATTCGTAATTGTAGTGCTTAGAATTGGAAATACAATATGAAATGTTTACCTCAAAATTGGCCAGATTTATCAAGATTTCTATTACTGCCTATTGAACTGGCTCTGCCCCTGGGAACTCAGATCTAAGTGATATCGAGTGAAGACTTCCTGCCCTAAAGTTTTATGTATGAGACAAAGAGCAACTCTGAATATCTCTTTTCTTTTTCTTTTTTTTTTTTCCACAGATGAAATGGAAGCAATTCCAGTCAAGCAGTTTGTTAAACACATCAGTGAGCTGTATTCTAATAACCAGCATGGGTTCTCAGAAGACTTTGAGGTACGATTTAATGATCCACCAGTAAAATGTTGTTTTCCTAAAGTTAATTGTGTATTAATGATTAGGGACCATGCGACATCTGTGTGAGGCTGTCATGTCAGGTAAATGCAGCGCTCAAATGTATCAGAAGAAACAAGATAATACCAATTTGCCACCGGGTATGAGCAATGTGGGACTGGACATTTACAGATGCTTTCTAACCACCACAGATTTGATGCCTTTACGGGGGAACCCTCCTAAGTTTTTATTAAATAGGAAAAGCTGCCTGCAAGCCCCCAGAAACAACATGAAGATACAAAGAGTTGTTTTTAACTCCAGGTTTTTCTTACAATGTGCAGATTATTTTACTCTTCTTTGTCCAGAATTTGCTCCTCTTAGTCACATGGAAAAGTCATATACCCCCCCGAGTAGTCCAAAAGTAGTAAAATAGTGCTTAAAATGAGTAAAAGTTGTAGAACTTGGTCTTGTATGAAAACCCATACTGTGGGTCAGTTCCTTGAGTCCTTGTTCTTGCTCTGTTCAGGAAAGATTTCTATTGAAGCTGTTGGTCATTTTGTTCCAGTAAAACCAAGAAGAAAGGATTTGGAATTTAGTTGGTGGTATTAACCTAATGAGACTATTTTAAAACTTGCACCTTTTTACCTGTGTAGGACAGATTCCAACCTATGGATCTGCTATCATTTGGAGGTAATTCCAATGAAGTGAAAGGGGTTCTCCACCTCTGGGTTACCAAACCCTTGTTGTGCAAGCATGGTAAATGTGAAGCAGCTCAAGGGCAGGCTGTAGAGTCAGGCTTTTCCTTTGTTCAGTCTAATCACAGTCACTACTGAACTTTTGGGAGTACTGGGGAGCAGGAAGAACCTCAGGAAATCACATGGAGCTGCACCACTGGCTTCCCCAGCAGCGAGAGGAGGTGTTTGTGTGCTGCAGGGGAACCAGAGAGGCAGCTCTGCTTACAAACAAGGCAGTGAACCTAAATAGGTGGCCTTATATCTACAGCTTCTTTGCTTACTGCAGTGTAAAGACAAGACTGTGTGCAGGAATTGTTTTTAATGGGATCATTTAAAACGTTTATTGTTGCTGTTTGGTTACTGTTATAAAGAGTGGCTGCTTTGTCTGATGCCCAAAAAACGTTGCATAAGTTAGAAACATTTTGTATTCATGAGGAAGGCAAATATGTAAGGTGTTAAAGTGATTTAGTTCAATTGACTGCTGGTTGGATGGCTGAGCAGGAATATTGAGGCATTTAACAATGTTGATGGTATTCAGGACAAACATTTATTCTCCAGGGAGTAGAATTTGATCAGGATGATCAAATGCGACTCACTCTTCTCAATTATTTATGAATTGTGACCCCAGTGCTATTCATCACAGCTGGGTTTTACACCATTTAATTATTCAAAATAATCAGCAACACATCTGTAAACTTGGTCTGGCTTTAAGCAGGCTTTGCTTCAGCTGTCGCAAAATCACTGCTATTAACAAATGCTGGACACATTCTGCCTGTGTTTTAGCAAAGAAAAACACTGCTCTAATAGCCTTGGGTTTGCCTTTCCTCCTGGAGTTCCCCGCTGTGAGTGCTGTGCTGTGGCAGCCAGTGGAGAAGAGCTTTGGCCACTTACTCCTGTTGTGGGGAGCGCGGGGTCCCCCCCAAAGGGAAGTCGAACTCCTCCGCCTGCACTGCGTGCGCCCAATCCCACTCTCCGTGCTGCCTTAAAACCTGGAGCATCTGCTTTGAAGTCAGTATCGCTACTCCAGATGTGTTTCTCCATTGCTGAGGTCTGGGCTTCCTAAAGAGTAAATGAAATCTCCTCCCAGAGTAAGGAGGAATAGGAACAAGGCAACCTCTGGGATAAACCACCCAGCTCTCCTTCACTGCTGAGGTTCTTCCCTGCCGATGCCTCGTGGGCCTGATTTGAAACCCAGGACTTTTCACAGAGCCTGTAGGCAAAATGTTTCTCAAGTGCCCAAAGTGACTCAGAGATCAGAATCCCGATTCTGAGAGTGGCTGAGGGATGGTGGAGCCCCAGGTCACATTTACACAGTAGCTGTTGAAGTGTCCAGGGGTGTCACTTCTCACACGTGGTCAGATCCAGCCTTGGTCCGTGCGCTGGAGTTGTATCTGCCGGCTACGGTGAGGATTTAGCGAAGGTTTTATGGAGAAACAGTAATATTCCAGATTAAACAGGAAATCCAGTGTTACAAGGCTGCTAGCCTTGGATGGAAAGCACCACGGTCACATCATGCTTTTGTGCCTGGGGAACTTCTGAAAAGAGGTAATGGATTCTGCAGCCATACAGGCTTTCTACAAAAAAATCTGCTTTTTACATCTAAAAGGAAGAGAAGTGAGGATGGCAAGGAGATGCTGAAAAAAAGTGATCAATACTACAGAATAAATAAATATTCCTAAAGGTAGGCAGTGCATCAGACTTTGTTAAAGGGGGAAAGGATCAGAAATCTCTTTCAGAAATTTCTGTGGCAGGAAGTTTAAGGTAGAACCTGCACAAGGAAAGCCTAAGCTAGGCACACACATCCCCTGCCCAGTGTGGGAGGTGAACATCCTCCATTTGTTTGTTGCTACTTTTTGGTGTAAGCCTCTTCCTCTCTTTTTGGCAGAGGGTTGTGGGCTGTATTGAGTTGGGGTTTACATGAAGAAGATTCCTTTGAAAATAAATTGTGTGAATACTCCCTCCTCCTCTTAAATTGAGCTGTAATTGCAGCTAAATATTTTGTGAATGTGCTTAGGAAGCAGTTTATGTGCAGAGGAAAAAAGGACTTTGAACTCACAAATCTTTCTTTGGAAAGTGCATCTAAAATGAATCTTTATTCCCTCTGGGTAATCGTAGTGCAAGTAGCCAGCTTTATTGTCTGGTGATAGCTGGGATTTCTTGTATATACAGAATTGTTAAGTTTTCCTTTGAGTCCCATGAATTTTCAATTTTTGATATAAATTAGAAATATAGGACCCAATTTAATACTGAGCAACAAATAGCTTTTTAAAACAAAGTCCCTGTTCCTGCACCACCAGTACTGGTCTCTGACACAGTTCCTTGTATTCAACCTTGGAATTTGTTTAGTACTGGAGTGAAAAAAGCTCAGGGAAGGTTTTGGCTTCCTCTCAGGTAGCTCCAGCACTGTCTTGCTATGGCACACAGGATGAGGTCCTGCATTTTTCCAGGGCACCACTGGGGCAGGGGTTGAGGACAAGACTGAGCAGAGATTGAGAGGCTTCCTGAGCCAGAGATTATATCTACTCCTTGTCTAGCCAGAGATTTTCTTGGCATCATGACATTTAACTGTCTTTGACAGACCTTTCTTCCATAAATTTCTGATTGCCTCTTGAACCCTTTTATGCTTCTGATGTCCAAAGCATCCCATGGCAATGATGTTTACAATTTTTTTCACTAGAACAGCCTTCCTTTTGCTTTTCATTCGTGCCTAATAATTTCTCCTGGTGCCTCCTACTTTTTGCATTACGAAGTACATCCCCGTTTATTTAAATTCCTCACGTGATTCTGTCTGCTTCCATATTCCCCCTTAATAATCCATTTTCAGATTCAAAGAAGTCTGAACTATTCACTTGGTTTATTGGAGGGAACCTTTCCAGACTTATGATGACTTGTTCCCTCTGTGCCTTTTTTCCTTCCTTTGCCATATCCTTTTCAAGACGGAAAGGCCAAAACTGTGTACGGTATTTAATGAGTAATTTTACTGCAGAGTTCTGCGGGAGCACGGTGATGTTTTCCATTTGGTTTTCCATTCCTTTCCTTCCTCCTAACACACTATTTGGTTTTTAACAACTACTGAGCACTCAGCTGACACCTCCGTAAAACCATTGGCTGTGACCCCAAGGTCTCACCACTGAATGGCAATAGTAAGTTGGGAACCTGTCAGTATGTATAGTTAGTTAGGGTTGTTTTTCCCAAGTACATCACTTTGCATTTATCAACATGGAATTTCAGTTGCCATTTTATCACTTGGCCACTCAGAGTTGAGAGATTGTTCTGCTTCCCTTCACAAGCAGCTTTTGTTCTGATTATCCTGAATAATTTTGTATCGTAAACACACTTTGACTCCTCTGCAGCCCATTTATGACCCCACCAGGTGCCACCAGTGACAGCTGAACACTGGAAATTCCTGGGCAGGTGAGACCCACCCCTCACCTGGTAGTGCACAAGGCGAGTTTCCCTTTTGTGCCAAGGCAGATCAGTTTTTTAAGTCATATTTTCTGAGAGGCCCTTTCACACATTTTGAAAATTGATATGCTGCTTTCTACTAGATGGTCTATAACTTCTCCAGGGACCTCTCCCCAGTGTGTTAGAGGCGTTCACTAGCTCTGCTGTCTTCTATTACAGTGTCTAGCAGTTTGCCCCACAGAGAATCAGATGTAGTGGGCTGCGGTGCCTGAAACCTCTTCTGGATCTTGTTTTAAAAATTGATGTCACATTTGTCATCCTCTATTCCCCTGATGGCCTGACTATATAGGACATGTGCCCTCCAAATTCCTGTATTAAAAACAGTGTGAAGTGCCACCTCCCACAGTAAAGCTTTTCACTCCCTCCCCCTGGCCGGTTACTGGAGTAACACAGTAAGTGGTTTTTTTTTTTTGAGTAATCGAGTCCTTTTGCTCTACGAAAGGAACACTAAGCCAAGAAATCCCCTTCCATCCCCAAAGCTAACTGTGAGTTTTTATAGTTCAATGCAGTATTTGGGTTTTTGAGATCAGACAATTTTATTTCCCTCCCCCGTGATTCCGGGGCGGTTCGGACAGTGCTGCTGCGGGAGCGATTAGAGTGGGTGAGTGCAGCCTCCTCAGCCCTCTCCTGCCCCTGGCCATGTGAGTGTAATGATTCATTGCCAATTTGGAGTCTGAGCAGGCTCGCTGAACTTGGAGGCAGGCTGTCTAGCTCTCCCTCATCACATAAATTGAAAATATCTTTATACTCCAGTGGCACCTTCTTCTAAATGTCCTGAAATGTAAGAAAATAACATAAATCTATATTTTCAGCAATGTGGCAGGGATTTGCTGGCGTTATTCTCATGGTTGCTGCTGTTCAGGGCAAGGGTCGCTGGCTCTTTTTAACCAGTGACCTCAGAATGTTATTTTCTAGCGAAGGGCTCCATCGAAGACAGATAACGCTGCACTTTGCACATTTCTTGAGACACTAAAAACCCTGTGTGGTTCTACTGACGTCCTTTACAGATTAGACACAGCTCACACCAGACATGTGATCACAGCTGCATCTACACCAAGGAATCTGGCAGTAGAAAATGCCATTTCAGAAGCATTCTGCTGGCAGGCAATGCTGCATTGGGGATGTTTTATTACCCTGGCCTAAAATCGCTGCAATTGAAGGTGTTCGCAGGCTGTACGTTGCAGTACTGGAACCAGAGGGAAGCAGCACTGGAGGAGGGAGGACTGCTGCAGAATAGGGTCTTCCTGGAGTTCTCAATTCTCGTCTCACCCCTTCACCTGCCCTCAAAAACTGGCATTGTGAATTAAGAGATGAAGAGAAGCAGTAGAAGAAGTTCAGATATCTGGGCTCTCTATAACTGACTGCAGCACCACAGCCATTCCCAGGGTTTGTGCCTGGCAGTCCCCCTGGGAAGAGCCATTGCATGGGCAGTGCAAGGTTTTGGTCAGGCTCTGGCACCTCCCTGCCTAACGAAGGGCAGGGTACCACAAGCAAACAGCCTTCCACCATCCTCTCCTCTCATGCATTTACAGGAATTTTCAGCTATCTCTTTATGTTATTCCTGTGTTGAGTCCTTCGGGTTTGTTTATTTTCGCCTTCTTTCTAGGCTGTCCCCAGCTCACCCCTCTCTCGAGTGCCGTCAGAGGGTTTATGCTAGTGCTAAATTATCCCAGAAAGCTCCACTGTTCCTGTGAGATATCTTCAAACACTATCTGCGGTCTCTGTTGGTATGCTGTCTCCATGTTGGCTGTGATAAAACAAACAGCAAGGGCACTAACACAGAATTCCTGTAATTTGGGATTAAAATAATAGATCAAAACTGATTTTTGGGCTGGGTGAACTAGCTGCTTTCACGCCGAAAAATATCGCATTAATATCTAAACAGAGCTGTGGATCTTCTCTGATTTAGTCCCTCCTATTAGGAGCCTTTGTTCGTGATTCCCCCTCATTGCTATTCATAGACTTTCACAGTTCAGCCTCTGCCAGGACATCAGCCCAGAGGGATGGGAAACAACAACAGCAACGCTGGGGAAGGCCAAGCCAAGAGACCGAGTTCCTGCTCAGTCACTGCAGCAAAAATTCTTGCTCAGAACCTTCTATTGCCGGCAAAGGCGCTGGAGCAGTTTGATTTTACACTTAAACGGGAATTCTTTGAAGTTGAGAAGAAACTAATCTGTAACTTGTTTCAGAAAGGCAATTCAAATGGGTCGTTAAACCTGGGTGTATCAAATTCCAATTAGCATTAGCATGGACAATATAATTAAAAGGTAAATTAGCCATAATGGGATAGACTAGAACACTTTTTACAGTAACTAATGGTCAATTGAAACCATGTACTTTGGTTTCTTGGGTTGTCAGTGATAAGTTGGAAGGACAGAATAAGAGCCTGCATCCATTCATCTCGGGGCAGGAATGTGTTCTGCAGAGTTAACCATGAGGAGCAGCAGTCTGCGAGCCAGCTGCCCTTCAGATCAGCGCCAGGGACTAAGCGGGATTAAGGAAAGCCAGAGGAAATACTCTACAGCTGAAAATTTTATGGATGAATTATGGATGTGGTGATATGGACACTTATCTGCCCTACCCCAAGGTGCCAGTAGCAGTTTTGTGCTGATTTTAAGAGGAATTTGTTTAGGCTGTAGTGAGCAGCCCAGGGTTTGCCCTGGCCTGGTGACCTATCTGTAAACACAGGCTGTAATAATAATGTAATCATGGTGATTTTTTAAGTGCAAATGAAGGACTTGGTAGCCAGTAAGGTTTAGAAATCCTATGGTGTTCATTGCATAGAAAATTCTGGAAAAGTAAATATGAGATATACATAAATGTGGTAAAATGGCAAAATTAAGATGGTGATTTTTGGGGACTTTCTCCAGAGCATTATTTTTTAACACTGAGCTCTCCCTTTCTGCCAAGGGGCAAATAATACTCTGAACAGAGGCACAGATAGCAGGCAGAAGCCAGTCCTGTCTTCTTACAGCATTTCCTGCCTTGATGAAAGGCAACCACCTCGGCTTTAACAACAGAGGAATGGTAACTTAAGCCTTGCTGTCTGGTGGGGGGAGCCTGTGGTTCAGGAATTTGCAGTTACAGTTTGGGGAGATGAACCCAGGAGGGTTCACCCCGTCTCAATCCCATCTCTCCACCCTGCACAGCCAAACCCTGCCAGTGGCCAGTGTGGAGCTGGAGGATGTCCTCAGACCCCTTCTCTTTGGACATCTTCAGTGACCTGAAGCCTTGGCTCTGCTCTGGATTGGAGGGGAGGGCTGAAGACTTTTAAAAAAAAGACAAAAAATTGTGGAGGGGTGTTGGCAAGGGAGAAGCTTTTCTTCAACAGTCTCCTTCTGCTGTGCTTTTGCAGTGTGCAGACGTAGAAATCCACCATTACACCAGCTTTCCAGAGTATTAAAAACCATTTAGAATGCTATGTGTTAAGAAAAGCCATTTTCAGGTCATCAGCTCTCACAGAGTCAGACCTCCTTTTCCACTGCTGTTTTTCACTGTCTTAGCTTAATCTTCCCGTTCTATTAACATTATATTGGCCAGCTGGGAATATGTACAGCTGAGGAAACAGTCACCATCAACATAAAAAGGTTAATTAAAATGATTAACCTCACCAACAATTCCCTTATGGAAAAATCCTATAGAATTTAATAGAAAATTATACATTTACTATGTAGTATTTAAACTGTCAGAAAAAAGATCCTTAGCAGGGAGGTAATTCCCTATTAAATTCTGTAACTTTTCAGATTATTCTCCACAGAACCTTATTGGATTCATCTGTATTGAATTCTACAG
Organism: Grallaria varia; assembly: GCA_013396735.1. Lineage (NCBI taxonomy): Eukaryota > Metazoa > Chordata > Aves > Passeriformes > Formicariidae > Grallaria > Grallaria varia. The sequence goes on from VWZG01006793.1 coordinate 577,081, forward strand.
CATTTGGCATAAATTTTTCAATGCCAATAACTTCTGGAAAGAATTTTGTAGTGATACAGGGATGTAGGGTTTGACGTGAGGTTTTTTGGAAGCAGGGAGGGTATTTTTTAGGAGCAAACTATAATTGTACAGCAGTGATGTTATATGATTTCTAAATGCAAAAATAAGTACAACAAAATGACACTAAATCAACCTAACATGTAAATATTGCTGCTTTTCCAATTATGTCTTAGGCTGAACGGATCCTGCCTGTTGTGTAATCAGAAGTCCCTTGCTTACTGGAGCTGACAGGCAGAATTAGGGGAAGCACACACTTTAATATGTGGGGGGTTTTTTTATTTGTGATAGAAATGGATCTATGAAAATTCTGTTAGAGCCAGCTGAGAGTTTTGCTTGATTCCTCTCTGTCTTTGCTCAGCTCATCTCCTTGAGCACAGTATGCTTCTCCCTATGGAGGGTTGGAGGAGACAGAGAAGCAATTGTTATTTGGGAGTGTCACGTGTATATAAAAGCTATAAAATGTTCAAGGTTTTAGTATACTTTGCACTTTTAAAATGTAAATGCTGGGGAAGATATCAAAATTGCTATGCAAGTCCTTTGTGAAATGTCTGTATAATGCTGAACTCTTACATCTGCTGTTTGTATAGCATTTCTTGTGATAATTTTTCTCTGTCACTTAGCTTGTGATCTTTGTAGCAGCTGTGAGCTCCTAATGACTTTCTCTCTTAGGTTCTATGCTGTTATTTTTAAAGTCTGAAGTAACAAAGTAATTTGGCACTTCCTCACATATCCTTGGGGGAAATTGGTTCTGTTCAGTGCAGTTTCTGGGACTCTCAAAAGACTGGAATATATATATTTTCTTCCACAACTTTGTGAACTTCAAATATTGATTTTATTTTTTTTTTCCCCTCAAAAACCTGTGTTTACATGAAGAATATTTATGCTAGTGATAAAAATGGGGCTCACTTTTTCAGGAAGATTGTGGTTAAATTGATGCCCAAAAAAGGTGTCTTGGAGATGGAATCACACATGTCATTCAGTTTATAAGGCAGTCTCTGAAGTGTGTAACTCTCTAAGATGGTCTGGCCAAGGGGAATGGCTGCTTCTCTCCAGGGTCAGAGAAAGGACCCTCCATTGTCCCGTTGTTGAACAGAGTAAAGGGTGGGTTGAGAACTGAAAAAATCGATGGGAATTAGCTATCCAACCTACAGCCTCCTCTAGAAAGAAATCTGCATCTCTGGCTTCATGAACACCTTGATAAACCTGGTGTCTCTCTGCTTTGTAAATGTAGACACACCTGGATACAACCTTTTATCTTTTTCACTGTATTGTGGGCTGTTAATCAGTGTCCAAGCAGTGATATTTAAGCACTCGCTGTTGTCTTCAGAGATCTATTTTATTTATGTTTTACAAAAGGCATCTCTCTGCAGAGAACTAACAAAAGGTCAATGCCAAATGTAAATGTCAGAAACCCCATTTTGAGAGGTTATAAGCAGATAAGTTGTCCAGCGGTCAAAAGTGTTTTGTTGAAATGTTTTTTGTGCTTAGTTTCTCACACTGTGCTGGCCACTCTTGCCTTTGAGGGACCCTCTCTTCCCTTGCCAAGGGGGATGCAGGACATACAGTGCAGGAGGAGTTGGTGTGGTGGTCAGAGGGAACAATTGGTCCTCAGCATTCTCTAAGAGCATCTGTCCCCAGGTCTGTGGAGAGGAGAATAACCATGCAGCAGGGACAACTCACACAGCCCAGTGTAAACAGACCATGGTAAACAGGACAATACTGGAAGACTTTGTGTTTAACCCAGCTATTAAAATACCGATGCTTTAAACATGGTTTCTGGGGGCTGCTGCCAAAAAAAAAAAAAAAAATCTACTTTTTTTTGGACTGACAAATTTTCCATGTGAACACTTTTTATGCCTAGGAAGTGCAGCGCTGTACGGCCGACATGAACATCACTGCAGAGCATTCCAACCACCCTGACAACAAGCACAAGAACAGATACATCAACATCCTGGCCTGTAAGTAAGCACTGGCCTAAGAAGAGTGAATCAACCCTAAAAGACACTCTTCTCTTACAGTGTGTGACTGGGACAGGCAGGTGGTTCCAGGTTACATTAAAACACAGTAATTAATAAACGTGAAAGTGTGGCTGGGAGATCATTTCTCAACTAAAGGCAGTGGATGCTTTGACTTCTCTTGGGCCAGGATTTCACTCCACCTTTAGTTTTGAAATGTTTTGCTGTTTGATGGTCCAAGTGTAATTTTAGAAGTATCAGTTTGGTATGAAATTTTATGTGGAGGAATAACTGGGATAAATTGATGATCAGAGCTTTTCTGCCCACTAATGCCTGAAAACAAGCCTAGGGGAAGTGCATGGTGGAGCAAAGAGTTTTACTGATGATTCCTGGGATTACCTTACAATCCCAAAGGTGCTAAATCTTACAGAGTGTGTCTGCTGTATTTCAAACTGCTTCAGCTGTGTGCAGGACTTGGACAAACAGTGATCTTTGTAGCACAGAGCAGGCTTTGCCTGTATCCCTCTGAGAACTGCAAATCTGGACTTGGCTCTAGAATGCAAATTATTGCATGTCTGGAATGGAAGGACAGCAGCTTTTTCCATGTTGTTTTCTGAGATGGCATGGATGGCAGATGCATCAGTGGCTTAGGAACAGAGATGGAGGGCCTCTGGTAAAGAGTTCACAATGTGCATAAACATTACAATAAATCTTGAATGCTTTTGATGGCACAGGAAGGAAATACATGTCTCTAACAGATTCTCAGAAGTAATCAAGGTGCTGCTGAGGACCAATTCCCAGATCTGTGAAAGCCTTGCTGTGTGGCCTTGGGCAAGGGCATTCCTTGAGCTTGTCCCAGCTGTGATTTTAGACATGGATGTCTGGTCCCTCTAGGCACAGAGATGTGCTATTGGAGGAGAATTGGAGCAGGCATTCCAATCCTTCAGATTGTCCCTGGAGGAATGTCCCTCTCTATTGGTCCTAAGGAAGGGAATTGAAACCAGTCTTCATGCTTAAAGCTGTGTCTCGTCATGTGTCCTGTCTCTGCATGAGTTGAAAGTACCACCCAGTCCAGTGCCTCTGCCTAGGAGCAGAGGGACTGTGATTGTTTTCTTCTCTAAGACAAAGTCAGGCATTTGGGTGAAACAAAAAGAGGAGCTACAGATCGTGACCTCTAGTCAGTCCTCATGGGGTGATGGTGGTGGTGAAGGGGTGAGGACATTTGGCTTCCAGAGCCAGTAGAGTTGCCTGAGCCCAGCACCGAGGGAGGATGATGAGCCAAGCAGAGGCAGCTCTGCTTTCCAGAGCTGCACCAGTGTCTCTGCATGGTTTTACAGCTCCATGGGGTGTCCTGGCTTTCTGAACCACAGTTCTCCATGTGATGGGGATGATCCTAGAGTTGTGCTCCTTGAAAGAGAAGCTGTTCCAGCATGAGCCATGTACTTTAAAGGATGTGAAGACTGATGACCTGTTGCCATGAGCAGATGACCAAGGACAGATACTTCCATCTCCCTCTTGACTCCAATCCAAGGCTGATCTTTTCCGTGTATTAGTAGGGACTACCCCAATACCCAGGAAATGGGAAGTTTGCCTGCAGTTCTGCAGTGTGTTTCCCTAATACTTCTCTGCTCTGGTTTTTATCCTGCAGATGATCACAGCAGGGTGAAGTTAAGGCCTTTACCGGGGAAAGATTCTAAGCACAGTGACTACATTAATGCTAATTATGTTGACGTAAGTTGATTTAATTGTTTTTGTCTTCTCTACTATTGAATCCTTCCACAAGGAGGAAGTATTGCCACTTGTGAAGTGATTGTGTTTTCCATCTTCACCTGATAATTTTGTTACAAATTCCTCACTATTCTGAATAAGGAAAGCACCTTTCTTTGTTACCTCTAAAATATTAATATGTCTGCCATGATATTGCTTTCATCTCACTTGGCATTATGGTTTTCTTTGAAGGGTTACAACAAAGCAAAAGCCTACATTGCTACCCAGGGACCTTTAAAATCTACCTTTGAAGATTTCTGGAGGATGATTTGGGAACAAAATACTGGAATCATTGTCATGATCACAAACCTTGTTGAAAAAGGAAGAGTAAGAGATTTTCTAGTTTGTTAGCACTCCTTAACAATTCCCTGAGTCACCTGGGCAGAATTTGTTTTTAAATGGCTTGGGTTGATACCTATTGATGCATAATATATAACTAACATAGCAGAGGGGTAAATAGCTAGCCATTATTTCACTTTGTTAAAAAGCTCTAAACGCAAACACAAGGCTCAGCCAACCCGCCCGACTGTGTCTTTGTGCAGAGGAAATGTGACCAGTACTGGCCGACGGAGAACAGCGAGGAGTACGGCAACATCATCGTCACGCTGAAGAGCACAAACGTCCACGCCTGCTACACCGTGCGCCGCTTCACCGTCAGGAACACAAAGATGAAAAAGGTGAGCTCTCAGCCAGGAGCCTTCTGGGGTCCGTGGGCTGCAAGGCACTCCAGAGCAAAACTCTGCGTTTGCTTCGGCGGCTTGAAGGAGCGGGTGGGTGGGAAATAAGTAAGCAAAGCTGGGATTACAAGGCTCCTGGTGAGAGGTTCAGCCTGTGCTTCCTTTTCTCAGGTTCACTGCTGCTTTGGTATCGTGATTATTGCTGTTTTCACCTGTTCCCACATGTATTTTTCCCTGAACTCTGTCTCCACCTAGCAGGAGGCAGAGCTGCAGAAGATTTCTTCTGTCAGAGCCTGCCACTTTCTCAGCTGAGCAAGCCTGAAGGACTGATCATATTTCTGTGCTTCTTTTCCCTCCTCCCTCCCGTCTCTGCTCACACTTTGCTCACAGGGTCAGAAAGGAAACCCCAAGGGGCGGCAGAACGAGAGAACGGTTATTCAGTACCACTACACGCAGTGGCCTGACATGGGTGTGCCGGAGTACGCGCTGCCCGTGCTCACCTTCGTCAGGAGATCCTCGGCGGCCAGGACCCCGGACATGGGGCCGGTGGTGGTGCACTGCAGGTAGGATGGCTCAGATGGAGCACCTCATGGTGAGCACACCGACTGCCCGGTGTGTGCTCTTTCATGCCAGCTGACAGCAACACCATGAGTTGCTAACACAGGAGGAGTGTGCCAGCCCCGAGGGGTGTGGGCAGACACACGTGAGCTTGCTTTGCCCCCGTCTTAAGACAGCTCCAATGCAAAAGCTTCCCAGTTGACACGGGGTTTTGCTGATGCCGTGATACTGAGCTGCAGCCAAGCATTGCACTGGTGTCGTGAAGTTTGTAGCCTGCCCGTTCAGGGCACGGACAGGACAGGATCACCTCTGCTGGGAACCAGCTGTGTGAACATGTGGACACCTGGGCGTGTAAATACCACTAAACCACACTCACACTCACCTGCACTCGCAGTCAGACCAACAGATCAGTCAGTAGATTAGTTCAGGGATGTGGTCTTCATCCCTCTGTATGAGGGGGCTGCACAGCACCACAGCGAAGGGGAGAGGGTATTGGGGATTACAGCTCCTTCCTGAGCAGAAATTGAGAATTTCTGAAGTGATTCCCTCTCTGTAGGCCCAGGACCACTCTCCTCCCCTGCAAAAGAATCCTGCAAGCATTAGCCCCTTCTCATGTCTTCCCATAGTGCTGGTACCACTTGCATTTCCAGCTCCACTGGAATGCTCCTCACCTCTCCCAGCCTGGAGAGACTTTGGTGGTCCCGGATAGCAGCTACTCGGCACAGGGTGGATCTTTCTATGGCTTCTTCCAGCCAAATGCAGTAACAGCAGCAGTTGTTGACAAGAGCCAAGTGTCAACAGCCAGAGTGTGAACTCCAGGACTGTGGCTGGTACAGGTATGATGGCTTGTGTTGTGCTCATCCTCATCTTGCACCACAGCAATACCCACAGAAGCGAGGAAATATATACCCTGGTGATATTCCCAGAAAACCAAAATATTTTGCTGAGAAACTTTAATGGTTGAAGCTAGCAGGAAAATGAATGTCTGTGAACAGGAATACTTGCTTAATTCTGTTCTGCTGTTACTTCTTCATTTTCTTTTGTCTGTATGACATGGGTTTCTCTCAATGTTTTCTGTAGTGCTGGTGTTGGCAGGACTGGTACCTACATTGTGATAGACAGTATGCTGCAACAGATAAAAGACAAAAGCACAGTTAATGTCCTGGGTTTCCTGAAACATATCAGGACACAGCGCAACTACCTCGTCCAGACAGAGGTAAAAATTGCAGCGGGGTTGAATTTAATGTTCATTTTTATGTTGTAATCAAAGAGAAAATAGATTTTTCCGGTGATGCCCATGTAAATACTGAATGTATTACTGGCATTTTTTTGCACTGGAATGTCTCTCTTTTTCTAGACCAGAAACTTCAAATTTTGCTTTTGACTCACTCAAAGTTGTATGTGCTACCTTTATAAATATTTATTCTGGACTTGGCAATATTTACATGGGTGGCTTGTTTTGCACACCCTTTCCTTTGGTTTACTTTACCTCTTGGTCAAAGCCAGCTGCTTAGGTTATTCCAAGTGGCTGCCTGACATGCGGGTGTTTTCCCAGGAGCAGTACATTTTTATTCATGATGCCTTGTTGGAAGCCATCCTTGGGAAGGAGACTGAAGTGTCTGCAAACCAGCTGCACAGTTACGTTAACAGCATCCTCATCCCTGGCATAGGAGGGAAGACACGACTAGAAAAACAATTCAAGGTAAGGCTTGTCACTGCCACGCAGAGGCACCTGATTTTCCTACTTCCTTTTGTACGGCCTGTCTTCACTGTCAGTTGTCATGGCTTAAGGAACCAAACCAGAACTCTTGATTAGCACAGCATCTGGAGAAGTTCAGTCCTCTACGGTCTTGGGTGTGCTGCTGGAAATCAGTGCTAACACTCTTTAGTCAGAGATGAGAACAGGGACATGGACACTGTTTTGGACTGTGCTGCCTGTTTCCGAGGGCGCCTGGATGTTCCTGAGTTGATGGTTAGTTTGGCTTGAAGTCTTCCTCCAAAATGTGGCTCTCATGCATCTATATATACATACATGTTTTAAAACCAGGAAGCACGATATGCTTTTCTCATTGCTTGCTGTGTTTCCCTGCTGTGTCACAGATGCTTTCTTACTGGCCAAAGTAATTTTTTTTTTTACTCAGATCTCTTATTTGAAACTTAAGATTTTTTGATTGCATTTTATTTGAATGCACTTTAAAATATTTTGAGAGACTTTGCATCATAAAGAGATTGTGACATCTGTTTTCACAGCTAAACTCACTCAGTTAATAACTACCCAATAACGACCCAAGGAACTAAAACTGTTTAAATTACACCAGGTACCACACTATTTAAAAAATGAACAGGCTCTTCTCTGAATTCACTTGTAGAAATCTCAGTATTTCTCCATCAGTCAAGACACTCCAGATGCTTAATTACTAAATTAAAGAAACAAACACACACACAAAATGAAGTAGGAGTAAAAGATTTCTCACTTTAAAAAGTGTTGCACTTTTACAAACAATTCTAAATTTTATTTATCAATTATATTGTTTCTGATGAATCGTGACAAAGTTTCACAACCCCAAGTGCCATTTATAGAAAATGCTTTCTGTGCCAACATTGCACAGGTATTTAGAAACCCCATAACTTCTAATGGGGCTTATGCCAGTGCACAGGTGAGTTGAGTGCTGTCTTGTTTAGAGTGCATGTCAAACTGGGATGTGACCAGCAGCAATTATTAGATCTTTCTCTTTCTGCCACTGCCACAGAGGTAGCAGAAAATAACTCATGCCCTGGTACAGAAATTTACATTAAACCATCTTAGAGTGAAATTACACTGAGTAATGAGTTGCTAATGCAGGAGATGAGAAAGCCATGTGTTCTGGTAGAGTTTCCCCATGCACTGGGGGTATATCCAAACACAAATCTGCCCCCTGACTTTTCTTTGTGCCTCTAAGCAGCCCAGAATGAAGTTGGCAGAGCAAAATATAACCCATGGCATCAGATCTCAGAGGGCAGTGTGGTGGGTTCCCCAAAGGCCTGGCAGTAAAAGACATTCTGCAGGAATGATCCGGCTTTTATTTTAAGGGGGGGCGAAAAACATAAAAGTTTTGTTGTTCTATTTTGCTAGCTTTTCTTCCTTGAGACCTGCTTCTGACTGAATATAGCTACAAGTCTTTGAAATATATTCTCAAAGATAATGAAACACAGTGTTCTGTGAAAATACATTTTGTTGGAACTTCATTTTCAGGATGTTTTGAAGCTGAGAGTTGCAGAGATCTTTTTATCCATTAAACATGTTGTATGAAAAGGATGATTTCCTTTGGCATCTTGAGTACTTTAAATAAGTTTAACAATGCAGTTTATTCTTCCACTAATGCATCTTCGCAGGAGTTGGCAAAGAAACCTCCTCTCTTCATTTAGAGCGCTCTGAGGACTGACTTACTACTTTATTCTCTTTCAGCTGGTTACACAGTGTAATGCAAAATATGTGGAATGCTTCAGTGCTCAAAAAGACTGCAACAAAGAGAAGAACAGGAACTCATCAGTTGTGCCGTGTAAGATCACATCTTCAGTTTGATTACTGCCTAGCATAACTTTTTGTACCAAATTCTCCCGGTGTTATGCATGAAAAGGCATAGCCACTAGGAAGGGGAAATGTAATCTTTTGTTCAGTCCAAGCTGTCTTGTCTTTCAGTATTACCCTGATGAAACTGAACAAAAGGAAATAGTTGCAGTGTCAGCCAGATATATTGTCCAAGTGAAATGTTAATTTGAAGTGCTTAAGAATTGGAATAATTAGGTAGGGGATAAATCTATGGAATACTGAGAGATTACTTTGATAGCACTCCCAGCTCTGGTGAGATCTCCCAGAGTGATTGGCACAGGTTGTTTGTAATGCAGCTACTGCACTCGATTTCTTTGCATGAGCCGACCCAGATTTGAAGGTATTTGGTGCCCGAGGACAGTTTCACAGTCATTAATATGGAATCTGTGCGTGGTTGTCAGGGAGTAAGAACTTGCACCAGCCCAAGCATGGGCACAACGTCATCCCCGTGACATTACCCAGAGTACAGGTGATAGCCAAGCCAGCACGAAGGAATAGTGGCACAGATACAGTCCATCATGAAGTTTGTTAATAAAAACGGAAGTCATCAGAATATAGTTTAAAAATAGATGTGAGTGGGGCAGAAATAGTCAGTATGGCTTTGCCCTTTGGGTCACGCAGCTGCCGGGATTTCAGCTTGGTTTTTGGGGCCTGTCACAAGGTGTGAGGATGGTGTTGAACCCAGCCAGCCCTCTGCTGAAGAGCACACGCAAGGCTGCTGGGTGGTTCCCCATTAGGAAGGGGGTTTGTCTCTGGAGGTTCTCTCACCCTGTGAATGATGGCAGTGCTACTGAGTGGTAAGGAAAACAAAATAAATCAGCTGGGTTTGTGTGCTGCTGGAGACAAATGGAACACTACAGTCAAGAATTACCTGAAATCCCCTGTTATCACTGCATATACTGTTATTTGGTAATTCAGCCTGCTGTGAAAATCTTTGCTATAGTAAAATTTGATTCCTGAAATTACTTTGTCCTTGTGGGAATATTGTGCAACATTCTCTTTTATATCCTGTGTTAGCAGGCAGTGCTTTAACGCAGTTAAAGTGCTGGCCTGCTCCTGTGGGAGATGGGAGCTGCACACTGTTTGGTTTGTTAACGGCTGAGAAATTCTTGCTTTCTGCATTGTGCCATGACCAGACTTTGATCTTTTTTCTTTTTTATTTTTTTCCCTTTTTTTTTTTTTTTTTATGTTATAGCTGAACGTGCTAGAGTGGGCTTGGCACCACTGCCTGGAATGAAGGGAACAGATTACATTAATGCCTCTTATATCATGGTGAGGAAGCCAACACCTAATTACAAAGTAAAATCAATTCTAAGGTGCTAAATACCAGATGCCTATAATTGTCTTAATTCTGTATGTAATGGCTGTGTATTAACAGATGAGATTTTAACACCTTCCCCATAATGTAAAGCTATTAACCGTGTTTTATTAAAGATTCTTGCCTAAAAAATTAATTACAAGATGCATTTAGATGGGATGTGTATTTCTGTGAGATACAGACAAAAAAATGCTGGGATTCAGAGTAAATTAAAACAATAAGGACTCAGCAGAATGGAAATGGAGTTAATTATAGTCTGTGTGAAAATATTGTGGCATAAAATGAAATAGGGTCATTATCTGTCCCCAAAGATGAAATTAATGCTTCAAAAGTATTGAAGACAGTAAGTAACTGTGCTTATTTTGCTGCAAAAGGGCTACTACAGGAGTAATGAGTTCATCATAACACAACATCCACTGCCACACACGACTAAAGATTTCTGGCGAATGATCTGGGATCACAATGCACAGATCATTGTCATGCTGCCGGACAACCAGAGCCTGGTGAGTTGCCCGTGTCCCTGCCTGCACAGAGCCACAGCCACAGCCCAGCTGGGCACAGCACAGCGTCACCTGGGTACCTGCTGTGGCCGTGTTCTGCTTGAAACCAAAGCCCGTCTTGGAGCCACCTTGTCAAACTCTGCCGTAAGCTTGGCACAAAAAGGGAAGTTCCAAGATGTGGGACGTGTTCTTTTGCTGTCTCCTTCTGCATTCACCCCTGGGAAAGACATCCTGGGCTGGATGGACCACAGCGCTCACAGCCAGCTGGCAAACTCCGTGATGCTCCTGAGGCAGGATACAAGGCACTGAGGGGACTGAGAGGCTGGGGTTATGGGCAAGGACTTTGAGAGGAGCAGAACTGGAGGTAGGGGCAGTAGATAATTGCGTGTTTGCCTGTGGGCATAAGCCTCAGGCCATGCAAATTATGGTTCTGCCAGGCTAAAAATGCTATATTTAATGAAAGTAAAAAGCAAACACTTGTGTTAGTTTAAGTGGAAATAATGCATCAGACAGAGAGAAAGAGAATAAGGAGACACAGGTGAAGTGCTAATCACTACTTCCAGATTTACCAGCACGTCTCAAGAGGGCGTGTTGAAAAGGATTAAGAGCTAAACGGTTCGCTTTTCCATGCACGCATCACTGAGGTGAATAGACAATTGTAGCTGAAAGTGGAAGAGAAACCACCTTCATTACAGCAGGAAAATAGCAGTCATGAGGGGCTACTAAAGAGGCAGCAGTCAATATGCTTCTTGTGTACAGAGCGATGAAAGGGATTGCAGGCACTGCGAGGCGAGGAGCTTTCAGAGAAATCCGATCGAATCGCAAAGCTCTAATGAAATGAAAGTGTGTCAGGTGGAAATGAAGAGGCTGATCTTGTCTCCACGAGTACATGAAATAGCTCTGCAGAACAATAGTGATTAAAGGGTAAAGGAGGAACACTGGGCTTGGCCACATCCCTGCTTTCACCTTCCCGGTTCCCAGGGTGGAGGCTGGCCAGCAAGGCTGCAGCATCCCAGCACAGCTCAGAGGTCAGAGTGGGATGTGCTGGCTGCCAAGGAGGGGTGGCACAGGGCTGAGACAGCCTCAAGGTGCCAAATGTATAATGCCAAAGGATAAGCCAATAAGGCAAAGTACTCACTGCATCATGACCTGTCAGGTGGCAGGACAGTCCCTTCCCTGGCGCTCGGAGGCATTGCTCTGCTTCCCAGTGCCTCTGCTTATTGAGGGCAGCATTGTCAAGGCACTCCAAGGACTTAGGACCTTACATCACATTTACAGAATAGACACCTATGGCCCAAATCTCAATAGTGTCTTGCATGTCACTTGCATCAAAGCTCCAGACCCCCAGAAACATGCCTGGTTTTAGAGGCACACACGTGGCCACTGTGGGATGGTGTGAGTTCATAGCTCGTGTTTTCTCATGGGTGGAAGATGTGCTGTCCAGTACACAGTCTGTGCCTGCAGCCAGAGCAGCTTCTGAGCTTATGCTGCAGGGACATAGACCTGTGAAGCCAGGAGGAGAAACAGACTTTGCATGTATGTGGTGACAGACTATAATTTCCTTTCTCTGCAGCAAATTAGGAATTCACAGTTATTTTTTTAAAGAACAGCTTTGACAGGATGTTACCTACATCCTGTCAGTCAGACTACTTCAGCACTGAGCTTCTTCCACCCTTCACAGTCTTACTGAGGTTTTACAGTGTCCCTTCGGGAGAGGTGTTTTTCTGGGGATCTTGCATTAAGTTAAGCCAATGTGGGTTTTTTATGGCTAAGAATATTTGTGTTTCTTCCTTCCTCTTCACTCCTCCACTCACTCCTAAAAATTCAAGCCCTACATAAGTATCCATCAGTCTTCTACCTAAACCTGATCCACAGACCTTGAGTTTTGGATTAGACTACAATAAATGCAAATTAAAATTAATAAGCCATTAATTTTTAAAGGTCAATGATTTTTTTTCTAAACAAATATCTGACTTTCAAGCGAGACTGTAGGCAGGAGGCAAGAAAGCCTAGGATACAAGTTAAAGGTTAAGTATGTGTGAGCTAAGGTAACCATTTCCCTGTGAAACCAATTAAAAAGCAGATGTTACCTGTTTGGACACACAAAGGGAGGATCTGGCAGGCTTAGTGCCTACTGTAACAGGAAATTTGTTTTAGACAGAAATGGTTTTTAAAGGTCATCTCCTGATCATCTCTATTTATCAAACCAATTTTTTGATCCACTGGATTTTTCCATTTCAGCACACAAGGTATCTGAGAGGCTGCAATAACGTGTTGTTTCATTTCTGCAGGCAGAAGATGAGTTTGTGTACTGGCCAAGTCGCGAGGAATCCATGAACTGTGAGGCCTTTACTGTGACCCTTATCAGCAAAGACAGACTGTGCCTCTCTAACGAAGAGCAAATTATCATCCATGACTTTATCCTTGAAGCTACCCAGGTAAAACAAACCTCCAAATGTGGATCTTTGCTTTTCATCTAAATTATATTGATGTAATTTAAATATGGAAGGGGAAAAGCTCAGAAACAGTTTTGGAAAGGATTTGCTTGTAAATTCATGTGCATGCATGTTGCTCTCAGTGGAAAGAGATTCTCGCTGGCTCTTTCTTCCTCTCACATCCTCTACTTCCTCTAGCTAGTAAGACTGTAGTACTTGTCTTACTTCAAGCTGAAGATGTGATTTCAAAATGAAAACCCAAAGTAGATCGAGTTATTATTCCTAAAGTGCACCACACTGTATTGTCCTATTTCTGTGTATAAAATTCAGCATTTATAGTTTAATTGTCTGGAGGTTTTAACTAAACATAAGAATGTAGGCACACTTCTTTTGAACTGTAAATCTGCTTCTAGTTTGCACTCTGGATTGCAGCTGGACTTTGCTGCAAGCCATTAGTTTGCAAGCCCTTTTAAATTTGAATTCCTTGGTTGCTCTTGTTCGATTTTTGGTCTATAATGGCTCTGAGAGAGGTTTGATATGAACCCTGAACTCAAATACAAAATATTTTTTCTATTAAACATTTCGTTAAATTTGCATTATTTTAGGGTGTTCACTGTTACAGAGATGCTGGAGCTGTGTATCTGTTCTCTTTCTATATAAACTGCTTAGAAGAAGAAAGTTTCTCTTCAGTTTGTAAAGAGGCTCTTCCCTCTTTTTCCCTGGAGAGGATGAATGTGGAGGGAAAGAAGCTAATGCCCAGGCTGGTTTGTCATTGCAGGATGACTACGTTCTGGAAGTCCGCCACTTTCAGTGTCCCAAATGGCCAAACCCAGACGCTCCCATAAGCAGTACCTTTGAACTTATCAATGTAATCAAGGAAGAGGCCTTAACGAGGGATGGCCCCACCATAGTTCATGATGAGTATGTCATCACTTCTCTCTCATTTATGTGCAGATTGTACAAGGAGTTACTCGGCTATGAGACACTTGTTAGGATTGATGTCCATTCCCGCACAGAGCAGATGGGGTTTAGTGGTCTCGTGAACAGGATAAGAATATTTAAACTTCCAGAGATGAGTTTTCAGTTGGCACCTGAGGCCAAATACATTTTTCTTCATGTAGTTTTTATGTTGGTCATAATCTTCGGTGGACTCAGGAAGTGAGGCTGTTTGCTTTGGAAGCATTTCAGGTTCTTCTGCACCTGAGAGTGTCCCAAACAAATCCTACAACCTGTTTCCGAACCCAGCAGAGCCACGGTTTAGATAAGGCTCTAAGCAGCCCAGTATGGGCTTGTGGTAACCAGTTTCAAAACAGCCTGAGCTCCTGTCTAACAGCTCAGCTTTTATGTGCCATGTGAGACAGAACAGGCTCAGCTCCGCCGTGTCTCAGGATGAGCCGAGAAGTATCTTGTGACAAAGGGCCCACGTTTTCTGAGAAAAGATTTATTTTTACTCCTTCTGCTTCCCCAAAAACACTCCAAGGGGCCCATATGGTGCTGAGTGGGAGGGAGGGAGCCTGCAAACATGGGGCCAGCATGGCCCAACACTTGCCTTTTTTGTAGTGCAGTGGCAAGCATTGTCCTGCCCAGTTACACTGGAACACCCAATTATAAAGGGTCCTAAATATTGCATTGCATATTATTGCTTGCACACATTATGGAGCTGCAAAATACCATTGTGGTGAGGCTGGAGCCTGGGTCTAACAGGATCTCTTTGGAGGGGCTGTTTCCTGGCAGGCAGAGTGACTCCTGGAGTCATTGTGTCCATAAAATCCCAAGGAGGCCCAATTTTTGACCCTGCTTGTGATGTCCTTAGAACAAACACCGAGTTCAAACCCTGCTGTACCTGCAGCCCCTTTGCTCTACAGCCCACTAGACTTGCTGTCATTGCCACAAAGCAGAGTGAGTGGGAAGGTCTTGGAATCTTCCCCCTCCTTGCAAAAACATTACTGTCACCCCCTGGTGTTCCAGCTGCTGTGCTGATGTGTGGGCACCCCTGGTATCCACTCATGCTGAAAGAGCTTTCTCTGCACCTTGGTGTGTTGCTGCTCCAACAGGTTTTTCCCAACTGGCTCCTAAAAAAGGTGCCTTGGGCTGCAGCAAGTAGTTTTTCTCCCACCACCTCCTGCCTTGCTAATGCACAGTGTGAGCTCTGTTGCCTTTTGCCAGCACTGATTAATTCCAGGCTGGTTTTAATATTCATGCTTTGGGTAGTCTGAAGTGAGGTTTTGCTACTCATGCAGTATTTAAGATTATGTTTTACAAAATTAGAACCATTATTGATTTGGGCATTTCATGCTAGATGAAAAAAAAAAAGAAAATCAAAATCCCATTCCTAACAGTGCTGAGTCATTCCTTCTGTAAATTGCTTTTTTGGTTTATTTGTCATATTCGATGATTTTATTTTTATGCCTAATACATAATGTGGATTCTGCTTTTCATTGGAGCCTAAGTAAATGTAGCTGAAAATGAAAATTTCCCTTTGCTACGTGCAACAACTACATCACATAATCCACTAATAATTACAACTGAAGATTAATTCCAAATATATGAATTTGCAGATAACTAAATGCATGTGGTATTTAAGAAGTACATGGTGAGATGAACCTCATACCATTTTAAAAAGTTCAGAAATTCCAACTTGAGACAGTTGTCAAGATTTTTAAATATAACTGCCCACATGTAGGCAACTAGAGAAGAGTCTGCTGCATAATTTTCCGCAAGAAAAGTCTTCAGATTGTTGGGAACTGGAGGTAACCAGCCCAACTAAAAATGAGGCCATTAGACCCTCAGAGGCCTTTAGTTGTGTCCTGTCAGGCACATGCACTGGGCTCTTTGTCCACTGTCCCTGCAGATGATCAGTCACAGCTCCTTCTTCTATAGACTTTACCTCCAGTATAACAGATCTGTTGTTTCCCATTTCTAGGCAAACTGAATTTACAAAAATCATGCGAAATTAAATCAGGAGATGCCTTGGTTTCCACAGGAATGCCGTAAAAAAAAAATCCTAGTGGTTATCTTGCGATACAAGATGGCATTGCAGCTGGTTATTTCAGTTTTCACATAAAGCTCTGGAAATGGTTTAGAGAGCAGGTCAGCACCGATGTCCCCTTTCAGCAGTGGGGACATTTAGACACAGAATTCCTCAAAGTCACAGGGCCAGGACAGACTTTGAGTCTCCTGAGCACCAGGAGAGCAGAGGAGAAGCGAGTCGTGTAGGATCCTTGATGCCGCGCCTGCCGCCGGCACACACAGCTCGAGCGCAGCCCCAGATTTACAGCACCGGGATCTCCACCTGACCTCTCAAGGACACACTGAGCTGTGCTCCTGACGGAACAACCACCGCTCGGGTTCTTACGACATGACAGCACAGCTCAACTCCTCAGAATCCGTAATGTCTCTTGGGTGCCCGGCTCAGGGATGTTGCCTTTTGCCGATGAATCAGACCTAAGGAAGACTTTGAGATGTGCCCCATTTACTTGTGAGCACCTCACAGCCGTGTTCGTCTCCTGTAATTGTCAGATGCGGAGGAAGAGGAAAAGTCTCATTTCTTTCTAATCGTTTATGTTTTGCTTGAGCTCCCACTAATGAATTTAAAATACGCTCAGCTATATTGCAGATGCTCTCAGTACATGTGGCGTGTGAGAACTGATTTCGGTGTTACAGTCTCCAGGCTGGGCATTTAGAAATGGCTCACATTCTGCTGCTGAAACGGTTCTTTGTGTTGGATGAATAGTGCAGATATTCTGAGATGGCTTGGTGTACCATCGGATTTCTTCTATAAATCAAAATGACTAAAAATTAGCCATTATAAAACAAGCATTTAATAGATACAAAGATGAACTACAGTCATCAAGTAAGACTATAACAACATTTTCGTGACTCTGTGTCGGTGTCTGGTTGTTTTCCTGAGTAACTCATCATTTTGGTGTGGTTTTCCAGGTATGGAGCTGTGTCAGCGGGAACGCTTTGTGCCCTTACGACTCTGTCCCAGCAGCTGGAAAATGAAAATGCTGTCGATGTTTTCCAGGTGGCAAAGATGATAAATCTTATGCGGCCTGGAGTATTTACAGACATTGTAAGTCTTTAAATGGAATATAAATAGATACTTTACAAGGTTTTCATCTGAGACCAAAAGCATGAACTGAAACACACATTGTGTATGGTATCAAGCCCTACAGCATCAGCTACCGAGCAGAATTTGCATTAGGATTTTTTTTTGTGTAGTTGTCATTTTTTATAAACCTCAAACCCACACTGTAAGTCTCTGATTTGCAGTTAAACTTGTTTCTCACACATTGGAGGGGGTCTCTGTAAGGCAGTCCTAGCAGAGAAGGACCTTTTGGCTTGTCATCATCCCCCTGCCAGTGCTGTGAGCTGAGCTGTGCTGTTTAAACCTGGCACACTGTGGTCTGAAGGGATGCAGCAGGGCAGGGGGAGTCGCAGGGAGATCAGGCTCTTCCCTGGGTGTCCAGCAAGAGCAGCCCCCTTGGCTCAGTGTGGGTGGTACGAGGTTCTGCTGCCCAGGGAGCAACCTGAGGCTGAGCTGCGGCCTCAGGTTTTGTCCCTCCTGCAGTGTTTAAGAAGATATCAGAAATAATATAATCTACCCCAAACTGAAATTTGGGTTGTCAAGGTTAAACTAGATTAACAGAGGTAATTGCTCTAAGTCTATTTCTTTGCTCTGTGTATGCTTCTGGTAATGAACATCCATGACCTTCCCTGGAAATGCCAAATTTAAGTGGCACTCATTGAGGTACACTTAAAGGATTGAAATAACTTGTTCTTTCTTTTCCAGGAACAGTACCAGTTTCTTTATAAGGCAATGCTAAGCTTGGTCAGCACTAAGGAAAATGGAAATGGTCCCACGACACTGGACAAAAATGGTGCTGTGATGGCCAGCGACGAATCTGATCCCGCAGAAAGCATGGAGTCTCTTGTCTAATTGGAAACCTGAAAAGGCACTTAATTTGTAGAACTTCTGAAGACTGAGTGAACTTTTTTGAGGCCTTTTTTGCCAGACTCTAGGTTATACAATAACCCAATTACTTTTTTACACTGATAAAAGTTTTGATATTTATTTTTTGCCATTTTATGTCTTAATGGTATCCTACTGAGCATTTGCACCTCTGTTTATTTCACACAGTGAAACGCAATTTTATCTAGTTTGCACTATATGATCAGTGTTACTGCCTATAATACTCTAATACAAGACAAGCCCTGATGTGACATTCCATGACAACAAACATGCGCTTTTTCTGTTTTGTTTCAATGCAGTGAAGTTTTGCTAACTACAGTGACCCTCGAATCTTAGCTCTTGAATGCTAGGCCAGGCGGATTCTTTCTGCAACAGATCCTGTACCCCTTCATACCATATTTATTATTCAATGGTCACGTCACAGTTTCAGTAATGGTGTTCTGCATTCCAGTGGGGTGGATGAGCAGTGTTCATCCTTTCTTGACAAAACGTGGCAGGTGATTTTTAGTGAAGGTGTAACGGCCTTGTGGAGCTGAAACAATTATTTCTGTATTGTTTCAAGTTGCTGTTTTGTACACTTACAGGCCTGAGGCTTGCTTCACATGGAATACATAAATATAATTATAAATTAGATGCAATTTGTATGTGGGACACAGTGATAGGTTTTGAATTTACAATTTCAAAGTCTCCCCATGTAATCAGAAAAACGTTGATTTTGTTTTTCAGCCAATCCTGTGATGGGAAAGTATTTTGGTTTTTTCTCATCAGAGCCAATAGAATAAGAAATCTTCTACAACCCAAAATCAGACCTGTTTTCAGATATATCGAAGGTAGCAATATTTTACATTACTAAGCTTTTCAATATTTTAAACACATCTAATTTCCTTACTATTTCTTGAATATGACCTCACACCTAATGGTATGTTACATGATGACAGGCGTTTCTTAATTTCATAACTGTTAGATGCCATTTTTACAGGTGTGTAATTTTCATACTTTAGTGCTAAAACATAAAGTACTGATCCATATTTACTGGTGAAGCAAACTAATAAAAAAACTACCTATAAAGTTACATTCTCCCTCTTTTTTTTTTGCCAGATTAATTCTTTAGCACAAACCTAGCTCATTGTGTTTTCCCTCCCACACAAATAAAATGGTTTCCCCCAGATTATATAAATAATTGAATTATTGTTTGGAGCATTTAAGTATACATCCTCACTGGCTCCCTCTTCCTTTGTATTTGGTCACAATTCAACAAGGTCCATCCCTGTTTAACAAAAGAAGTAAGCACGTGCTTAATTGTCCTTAAAGTTAATCATGTCCTTCAGAGCTCAGCTGAGTAGGGAGGGGTTATTGAATCTGCCTGGAAAAGGAAATATGTGATTTCAACCAACCTGACGTTTGGTTGACAGTGAAAGGCACTATCCCTTATATATGGCATTAGTTTCTTTACTTCTGAATTTCAGCTGCACAAAACATGCATTGTAATTTTTCAGGACTTGTTAAAATGTTACAGCATATTTTTTTTCACTTAATACAGCCTATTTTTTTCATTTAAATGTAAGCCTATTAATTTCTATATTAATAGAATTAATTAATATTTCTATTAATTTCTGCCAGTCCAGTCTTGCTGAAATACAGATGTTTGGCAGGGTTCTGTGTATTTTCACTCACAAGGAAGCTGAAAGCAAACTGCTTACAAGGGTATTGAGAGTAGGTATTTTGGTTCAGGACCTCTCACAATGCAAACTGATACGAACTCACTGAGAGCAGAGGAGCTGTGCAAACTGGTATGTGCTAAAATCTGGCCTTTTATCTTTATCAAGAGAAAGATTTCCTGCTCAATTAATTCAACACCAACGTATTCAAGAATTTTTACACAGTCACTTTTTACTTCTCGGTTTGTTGAATTCCCTCCATACAAGTGATCCCAATAACTGCTAATGCCGAGCCCTATAATAATCCTGTGGTTTCAGTAAGGAAATCCCATGTCCAGCAACAGCTAGTCCAAATATAAATTGTGCAGAATATTTCAAAATACTGTGGTTTGCATCCCCTTTGCACTGAGACAGCCTGGCACAGAGGAGGGGGTCAGTCAATGTCTGGTAGGAGGAAGGACTGGCTCTCCAGTCGCTGCACCCCAGTAACAGAATTGTTTGAGGAAGTTTTCAAGCACTGCTGCCTGCAAGGGCTGGAAGGTTTTGCTGAGTGGTCTGTTGGCCAAGAGGCATCAGCCTTCGAGGGTGGGGAGCCCCCCTGCACTCCCAGTAGTGAGCCTGGCCCCAGGCAATTCCAAGTGGTAGCACAAAGGGACTGATGAGTTGGATCAGTTCAATCTGAAGTATTTCAGTTCCTGGGGAGGTATAGGGAGAAGTTAAGAATTCAAACCCTGACAAGAGCTAAGTGACATGAAGATTACTGCAGGCATCAAGAGGGTTGGATTTGTTCAGTACTTTCAGCTGATTACTTTTCATTTCACTGGCATGATGGAAGATGACTGTGGTTCGTGACACACTGCCTGAATACCCTTGGTTTAATCCCTTACCTTCTCCCAAGTTTAAAACACCAATGAATGAAGGCTGCGGGGGTTGAACTTTGGTAGGTGCCTTGGAAATCTGTGCATTTGCATTGGCATTTTTCAACACCTGAGATACTTGCTTGGAGTTTAATGCATGGGGAAATAATGTGCACTGGTGTTCTATGAGTTCTCCATAGATTTTTTCATAAGGGGGCTGGAGCTGTGTGTTAAGTGCTGGGCTGACACTCAGGTAGCCAATAGATGGTAGTGATGCATGAGGCTTGAAGTGGGCGAAGCTACAAATTGCTTGTGAAGGTCAGGATTAAGTGTGCAGAAGAGCCAAATCTATCCTACCATAAAGCAGCTGCAGCTCTGCTTTCTTACATGGATTTTCTCCCTTGCCCTGGAATGAGTGAGTGGCAGAAGGAGCGAGAGTCTGCTCAGAGATGGGCACTTGGGAGCTCTGCTGATGATCCCACAAGTGTCTGGCCAAAGTCCTGCTCTGTGCACCCCAACCTTGCTTTTGGCACATGGACCCCCCAGCTGTACCCACCTCTTGGCATTCCGTAGGGATGTCTTTCAAGCATCAGAGGTTCCCAGGCAATGTGCAGGACTGCAGATTAAGAGAACCTGAGCGTGTCCCTGTGTCACTGCAAAGCGTGGCACTCAGCACCAGCCCAGAGAAATGTGGAAGGACAGAAGCACACGTGTGTCTGTGTGTCTGCGTTTAGAAAATGCCATTTTCTCCATGTCTTGCACACGTGCTGTGCCCGCAGACCGCGTGACAGACATAAACTCCGCGCTGAGTCCATGAGAGCAGCCAAGCCTTCCGAGAGGGAATGCTTGGAAAGCTGCTGTTTCATCTTCACCTCTAAAATGGGTGACAGTCTCAGCTGAGTGCCCCATCCCACAAACACATTGCTTGGCCACAGTAGGAAGGTCTGGGAGAGCCAGTGGGACCGCTCAGGTGTGCAGGCAAAGCACCGATTCCTCCGCAGGACCAAGGTCTAAAGAACACCCGTGTTAAACAGCATTTGTCCTTAGTTTCTCAGTGTCTGTTTCCAAATGACTAATTTAGGAACAGGAAAAAAGAAAAATCCAAGACCTTTAAACTGTTTCTTGTGAGTGACTGTTTCTGTGCTGTGGGTCTGTTCTAGGTTAGTAGAGTCATTTACAGGATCTGCAAAATTTCAGTTCTTTTTCCAGTTTCTGACTGCTCGAATTGCTTGAACCCAGAGTGATACATTGGAACATTAGGAGAAGAATATGACACAGCACAACTGCCTTCTCATTAATCTTTCTTTTAAGCTGATATATTTTATTTAAAAGCTAAAAATATATAGGTATCAATTCTACCAAAGATGCATACTACTAATTCTCAGCAAAACAAAACCGACTTAATTTAAAAAAAAAAAAAAATAATTAAAATGTAGTTGTCTTAAATATTTAGCAGTCTTTCTCAAATTCATGTCTTCTGACATCAGATCTTGTGTTCTGAAGTTTATATTCAAATGGTGCCAGTGAATTTTTATATGAAGGGAAAATGCCTATTTGTTAATCCACTGCATTGCTTTTCTTCTTTTTCTTTTTCTTTTTTTTTCAGACATAATTCACTCTTACCCCTTTGCTCTTCTTCTCTTTGTTGCCATTCTAACAACGTGAACTACATTGGCTTTACTTATCAAAGGAGAAGGAATGCAAAAATAAAGAAAAAGAGGAACTGTAATGAAGAGATTTGGCCTCTACTTTGTCTTAGCTGTTAAACTGTTTTTAGTGTTTTTGTTAACTATTTGCAAAGGGAAGCATTTTCTACAGAGGATAATTAATTTCAAGAAAAATGTCTTGAGTTTTAAGAATAAACGTCTCCGAAAGAGGAGACAGTCAATTTTATACAATGTCACAACTCTCCAACATTTGGGGTAGTGACTTTTTTTGTTTTGTTAGAACACTTGAGACTAGCAAGCAGCCATTGTTTCTAAAGACCGAAGCGTTCATGTGTACTCCTGTTTTCTTTTCCTTCATTTTTAAAATAGCAGAGTCATTAAAACTGTAAATATTTTGTTGCTTGGATAAGCATCTTCTGGGAACTTTGTATCTATGGTATATAATCATAGAATTTTATATTTTCATATAAAGCTAATTTTTTTCTAGTTTCACCTCCTTCCTAGTTCTGTGGTGGCTATGTGAATACAAACCTTCTGTGTATCGAGGTAGTGAGACACCATCATCACACTCCAAAAAAGACTTCCACACATGTCATTTCTTTGGGGCAGTGATTGTGAAAGTTGGATATTTTTTTTGGATTCCATTGTCAGTGTGTGCAATAGGAATTAGACTTAGCCAGTCACTGGATACATTTGTCTCATTGATCCATTCAGAAAAAAAAAGTAAAAATGTGGTGTTTGGTTTGGGGAGAGGGTGGGAGGGAGTATTTTGAGGGAGATTTTTTTTTTTGTTTGGTTGGTTTTGGTTTTTTGTTTGGGGTTTTTTTGTAACTTGAAGAATCTTCTTTTTGTTATGTTAAACTATATCAAATCATTCTATTATAGTGTTATTTAATATGTAAATTGTATTGCTATACATAAAATAAAGTATGGTTTTTGATGTATTTACAGACTTCTTCCTTATTTGCATCGGATACACACACAGAACAGATGCAGGAGTCAGTATTTCATTGTCCCAGGCGTGCAGGAAGAATGATGAGATCCAAGGCCTGCTTTAATTAGATCTCAAATTTCCAAGCAGTGCTCAGCTGGGAACTGTCTCCTGGTGACAGTGGAGATCACTGTTCCTTTCTTAATTGCCTCCAACTATTAGAGATCTTCCAGTAACCCCTTCCCTCCCCACCACTGCTCCTCCCTAGACGGTTGTGACCCATCAAAATCCCTTATGGAAGGAGGACTGTCTCCATTCTGAACGGGACCTCGGAGCCTGAGCTTTCTTGCCAGCTCCTTTGGTGTGCCCTTCCTTGGCTCCAACTCTGGTTTGCCAGCAGGTGCCTGCCTGGAGGAACAGGGGCTTCCACCACGCCACTGTCACCTGATTTACTGGGATAACCAGCGGCCACTCACAGCTCAACTAACCCCAGGGCCGTGGTAGGAAAAGCAAAAGTTCCCATATGAGGGAGACTGGGATGGGGGGACAGATGTTCAAGTCCTAGGGAGAAAGCAGCTGGTATTCCCCGTGGAGAGCATCAGTAGTCACACCTCCCTGCTGCTCCATCCGAAGCTGTCACTGCAGCGCACGCGATGCCGTCCATGCTCTGTGCTCTGCAGCAGAACCTCGGCAGCTCCACGTGCTGCCCCCCATGCTGGTTCTGTGCTCAGTGCTGTGCTCCCTTTCCTGCTGTTCTGGTGGGAAAACCACTCGGGTTTGTGGGCAGGTTCCCGTCGCAACCTGCTCTGGCACAGCGGCTGCCCGGGCTGGCAGAGCCTTCAGCGCACGGAGCCTCCGGAGCAGCACCTGCACATGGACAAACACCATCCAGAGCAGGGATCGCCTGTTGATGTCAAATTGCTGGTTAAAATCAACGCATTCCATCAGCTGCCTTTTGTGTTGCTGCATTCCCACTTGTAAGTTCTGCATTCTGGTTGACAGGGAGGAAGACGGAGCCTGGGACACTGGATGGGGACTGTGATCAGCGGGACACTGCAGCACAGCCTGGTGACCCCCACCAAGCCCCATCCCTTCATAAGATGCTCCCTCCAGCCCTTGCTCCAAGGCGCTGCCTCATGTTGCACCCCAGTGGCAGCAGCTCAACGCTAACCCATCAGCAGGTCCCACTGCCTCAGGAATGAGGGGCTGGGAGCTGCTTCCCAGCCTGCCAGAGCTGCTCTGGGGGATGCTCTGGCAGCCAGCAGAGCCCTGTGCCCTCTGTTCATCTTCCAGACCAGGAGCAGACCCCAGGGAAGGCTCCTCTGCCCAGCTCGGCTGCTCCACCTCTGTGGAGAAGGCCCCTGCACACACAGGTAGGTGGGTGCTTCATAACAGCAAGATGGAAAAAAAGCTGCTTCAATCCCACTTGTCTGGGGAGCGCCTGAAGGACAGAGCTGGTGGAAAGCTGAGCACGAGCCAACCCCGCCTGCTGCAAGATAGACAAGTGCAGCTCTGGCAGGTCTGCCTTGGGACCAGGTAAGGACACGTCCCAGCCTACTCACAGCGGGGTTGAAACTGCCTCTTTGTGGGAAGAAGAACCACACAGGATAAAAGTGTAACCCCAGTGAGGACAGGCAAAAGAAGAGAAGTCAATGAGCTGGAAATCCTCTGAGCAAAGACAGGGTGAACTGAGACATTGCCCAGTGAAATGCTGGAGAGAGAGGGCCTGGAAGAGTCAGAAGCTGAGAGGCTGCAGGGCTTGTCTCCTGGTATCTAAATCACCAGTCCCGAAGAAAGGGTGTCATTCTCTTCCTACATCTTTGGTAGATATGGCAAAAAACAGAGGTTGAACAGCTGCGAGGAAGGTACAGGTCAGGCAGTGGGAACATGACCTGGGGCAGTGATGGAACAAGAAAAAGGTTTCTCCATAGCAGCTACAGAAATCAAGACACCCAAAAGCAGTCCCTGAAATGAAAAAAAATGGCATTTTCACTAAACAGCAGCAGCTCTGAGGTGAATCCCCACCTGCAGCCAGCCAGGTCATCACACACGCGCAGACCACCGGTGGGGCAGAGGTCCCCATGGGATGCAGGGCAGGTGTTCCCTGATGTCCCATCACTGGAGCCCAGCTCAGCAGCAGCTCCCAGCACCACAAAGGTCAGGCAGTATTTGTTCCAGCAGTGCCCAGTTCTCGTGAGACACCTTGATGAGCAACAGAGGCGGGAGTGGAGAACAGGAGAAAAGGGGAAGCCTTGGAGAAAGCACTTGGATTCCATGCTTGGAAATGCATGGGGAAGAGGCCTGGCTGAGACCTGTACCGAGTGGGACGATGTAGTAAGTAATACTTTGGCAATAGAGATATGATTTACCAGCACTTACCACTTCTAACAATATGCTTGAATTAATTGGTGGTATCAGGAGATCCCAGCTACTTCTGTAATAAATAGCTAACGAGCTTAGCATTTAAGGCTTCCAGAGGCTGCTTGCAGTCATGCTAAGCAGGCACAAATAATGGCAGCATTTTTATGAAATGGATTCAAATGCCAGGAGGTGTATTTTCAGACCTTTTACAACATAGAAATAATTTTGACCAATGGTTTGGTCTAAGTCCTATTACTTAGCCACTTGAAGATCCACGAAGTGCTTCCTGCACTAACGTATCACCCCCCTCTGCTGGCAGCTGCCTTATTGATCACTGTTGGTTTCTGTTTCCCCTTTGCTGCCAATCAATGTTTCTGATGTCTTTCGGACTTTGTAATGCTTTAAGAAGCAACACTTCACAAAGCAATTTTTCCTGACACTGTGTTCAATTAATCTGACAGTCGCTGGGCTCGCTTTTCTTTTCTAAAGTTGTTATCTTCCTTATGTCTTGAAATCCTTGTTTAGGAGCTGATGCCTGCTTCACTGGTGTTTTATGTTACGGTTTTGAATCTTGAAAAGATTCTGCATTTCAGTTCCATGTCTCTTAGGGGAGCCGTTTCCAGTATTTCACATTTCCCTGCCTCTGTGTCTGTGAGCCATATTGCTCATCATTTCTGTCACTCCTAAATTCAAACCCTCTTGGTCCTATGTCCCAATACTTTGTTCCTTTGTCTAAAAAACTGCTGAAAGAGTTTCTGGGTCAGCATCAGAAGAAAGGCAGAAGGTATATGTCTTTTGTCTTGGAAGGATGGCATTGTTGGCTGGAAGCCCAAGGTTTGATAGAAGGGAATGTGGCACAACACTCCACCAGCTCTTTTACTGTTTTTTTTAAGTTTTGAAACGATGCCCCATCTGCAAGATGAGGGCCCACAGGCTCTGAGTGCACAGGGTGCTGTGTAAAGTAGATGTTTTTCTGCACCGTTTAGGGTCTGTGGGTCCCAGCTTTCTCTGGCTCCATCAGGGTATGATGCCTGCAGGAGTGAGCGGGGAACTTCATTTTTCCTACACGTGAATCTGGCCTGGGATGGGTTTGAGAGGGCTGATGATTACTCCTGGTACTGCTCCATTGCATGCACTGCTACCTGGCCATGGGTACCACCTGCGTTCAGAAGGACATGGGCACACTTGTGAGCTGGTGTCACACAAAGCCTCACAGGCCAGACCTGTGGGGGGAACGAGACAATGAGGCAACAGAGTGAACCTCCAAATAAAGCCTAGATACTGAAGAAATCTAGTACAGACTCTTTAAATGCCCATCCTGATAGAGAAATGGTGGCTTCTCAGCCATGCATCACACAGACCCCCAGTCCCTCCCAACACCAAGTCCTGTAGGTGAGCCCCAAAGCTCTGAGATGCTCCAGGGCCCTTCTTTCCATGAGAGGGGAAGGCTGTGATCCTCTTCGGCTCCTTGCTCAGAAGGAAAAGCCAGGGGAGAGCTGACGAGCTTGATTGCAGGATAAAATGAGACCTTTAGTGTTCTCAATGCAGCAGAGCATTGGAGGGAAATTATGATCTCTTAAAGAAAGCCTGGCTGTTTTTTCTCTGCTCAGGGGTTCCTGTGTGGTGCACAAGGGGGATGGAATGGGAGTGTCTTGCCTGTACTGGATAAATGAGCATTTTTCTGTAACAAGGTACTTACCGGGTGTCATCAGCAGACAATCAAGAAGGATAGAAAACTACAGAAAAACAATAAATTGAGGCCTTCATTACATGCAGCCTGATGGGACCCTTAGCACCACCCTCCAGGTGGTGCTTCACCTTCTACATATTTTTCCTAATAGGCTCCAATCATTATTTTCAGTGGTATTGGTTCAGTGTCCAAACTGTTGGACGAACTCTGAGCCCCACCATCAGATGAACATCCTGATTCTAACCTGTAGTTTTAATTTAAAATATAATTTAATGACATTTAAATTATATTTTTCATTCTTGAATCTGAATACACTTTGACTGTGACCAAAACAATCTGTTAGCTTGTAGCTGTAATGCAGGTAGCTGTATGAAAATAGATGACATAGAATAAAAGGTGACACTTTATTTATCTAGGTATAGAAAGGTTATCACACTTTGCATCTAGGAAGGAATGTCCTTAGTGTTGCTTAATACTAGACTTCAAGCTGAAAAACATCATTATTGAAGTGGGGTGGAATCATAAAAACTCTTAAAGGTTCAGTACCTTAGGTTATGAAAGACTCTGCTTTCTGAATTTTAGTGCTTTAAATAAGCTTCCTTATAACTTAAATCCAATTTTCTAGATAGCCTCTTATTTCGAGCCTGTTAGACATATGTTATGCCTTTGCCTGAAAGTCTCCTAGTGACCTGTAAATTGATTGCAGCCTGTGAAATTGGCCATAAGTAAATCTGTGCTCTTTTTTTTTTCTTCTTTTCTGAAATAAAAAGGATGCAGGTGGCATGTCTGCTCTCAGGCTATAGATCCTATATGGACTTCAGAAATGCTATTGAACTCCTAGCATAGAATGTTAGGAGGCATAACTGATTAAAGTTAACTTGGTTAGATGAGCAGAGCCCTGTCACAACAGAGTTTTGCTCTGTTTCCCAAAGTTCTTCTCCAAATTCCCCACCTTGAGTCACGGGTGCCTGATCAGCCAGGGATCAGCACCTTCCAGTCAAGATCAATGACTGCTCTCTGATTCATCAGCTTTAATAGTTTCTGAAACACCTTGTTGTGCTGGTATCCACAGTAACCAGGAAGATTAAGTATGTCACTGCCAAAAAAGATATTATGTCGGAGTTTGTCACCTAAAAGGTAGGACAAAAAGGAAAAAAGAATAAGCTCCAAAATGACAAGCAAAAAGAACACGGTTATTTAATACAAGTGGCATAAAGTGGTTCAAATTACACCAGTGTTGGCAAATAAGGGGTATTAGCACACCTCCAGTTTTTGTGACCTTGTTTCTTTCTGGTTTTATGCCCCTGCCACTGCTTGTAGCTGGGAGGAAGACCAATCCACAATATGATAAAGTCAATTTTGCAAACGGTCACAAAGTCACAGACAACGTGGCACAAACTGCTGATCCAGTCCAATGCCCTCCTGGTGGTTTCCAATTTGTTCCCAAAATTGTTTTGGGGCATCTGCATCCCCACAGACTTTGCACCCGATGAGAGAAGTCCATTTTCTCTCAAATGGCATAAAAAACACCACTTCAGGCTCCCTGACCAGATATTTGTTATTAGCAGGCACCCAATGACAGCCTCAGCAATGAAGAGCCCTGAGCAGGGCTGATGCGAGCACACGGCCACCCCTACCCAAATTTCCTGCCTGAATCACATCTCACCCACTCTTCTTCCTTGGACCACACTGTGGCCCCTTCCCAAAATTGAGAGCCCAGTCCCATTATGTCATTTCCTTCTTAGTAAGTCCCCAAAAGGTAATATTAATTTTGGTAATTGGATTCTTTGCCTTTTGGAGCTCTTATTCCACATTTTGCCTGCACTTATAGAGACTTCAATTTTTATTGATTTTCCTGTGCCACCTCTCAGCATCCTTCCTAGGCAGCATGATGCATTAGCTTTCCACATAATGAATATTCCCATTTGGTTCTGCACTCTGAAATACTCCCATCTCTGAATGAGATTTCAACACTCTGCATTGCTGGTTTTCAGCTGTGTGCCACAGCCCTTTTTTTTCACAGGCTGGGAACACAAAAAGAGCCCTCTAGGCCCAGAGGTCTTGCTTTAAACACAATCTCTGCTGTATTGGAGGGAAGGAGAACCTTTATATTTTTATACTAGTTTCATCTATAAAGTTATTAAAACTATTTTCCACCCTGAAAGAAAGCTACCTGATGATGACATTGTTCTTGCCTTTTAAAGTAATTTTATTTCAGTGTGGCACATTTGCAGGCATCATAATCCTATTGTTGCATGTTATTCCGAGTATAATGACTGAAAATGCTATTGCCTGGAGGGGAGGGGTTTGTTCTGGGTTTTGTGTGTTGAGGGATTTTCTGTTTAATTTTATCCACTGCTGTAATATCAGAAGTTAAGCCCATTTATTTGCTAAAATCCTTCCTACCCATTTTTTTGTTGACTTCAGTTTCCAGTGAAGAATAGAAGATACTCTTGCAGAACAATATGGAGAAAGACCTACAGTTATTCCAGTCAAGGTAGGAGCATCCACACAGATAAGGGTCTGTCCCAGCCACAGTGCAGAGCAGGAAGCATCCTTGTAGTCCAGCTTCTCACAGAAGAAGAGGATAGATAGATAGATAGATAGATAGATAGATAGATAGATAGATAGATAGATAGATAGATAGATAGATAGATAGATAGATAGATAGATAGATAGATAGATAGATAGATAGATAGATAGATAGATAGATAGATATGTAAAGTTATATAGTCAGCTCCTCCACACAGGGTTTGGAAAATTTTGTCACTAAATCCTCATCTCCTCTGGAGTGGCACCTCTGCAGCACTGGGGGCATCACAGTCTTCCTGACCTGAACGGCAGCAGATCTCCATTATTTTTACTCTTAACTACTTTCTGGATTTAAAAAATTTATTTTCACCTTGTGTAAAGCAGGATGATGTCTGGTTTCACACCATGCCATTACAACTACTACAGCTTACACTGTAGCTCAAAAGCACTACTTTGATTCTCAAACAGGAGGCAATTTAGAAAGTAATTAACTACAGAAGAGTGGAATTTTAGCCTTCCTGCAATTATGATTTCTGTCTTGAGCACACAAACCCCAAAGTCTTTCTGAGATGCTCACATGAACCTGAGATCCCAGGTGTGACCAACTGGCACAAGAGGCCATTGCCCACCTTAGATGGCCAGCTCTGCACCCACACAGACGGGGGATGTCACTTGATGGACACAGAATAGCTCTTGCAGAGGAATATTCCACATAACCCAATGAGGTGGCACAGCTGTTCCATGCTGTTTGCTGTAACAAACCCTTTCTTCATGAAAACATCATTGCCTCTGCCCAGCTCGAAGCCTGAGCTTCCCAATAGCACAACAGTGATAGAAAAATACATCTCTCCTCACACATGAGTTCCTGCTGACATGTTTCCTAATTACAGATCCTAAGGATCTTGTTGAGCACTAGCAAGTGCTTATAGACAAAATAGTATTAAAAAGGGGATCTCATACATACGCTCATTACCACCATATCTTCTATTAAACTTCCTTTTACATTTAATAGAAATTAATAGATATTTTCACAAATAGGTCTCCATTGTTATAAGTGATTATAGAGTTCAGCAGGTTGATTATTACTGCAATAGAGCATTATCTGCTGATGAGCTTGTAACCCTTGTTATCCTTAACTGCTAGATGCTCATATTATCTATTAATAATTTATCAACTAACCTCATTATAAGCGGTAGCATGAACCGCAACAGATTACAGCACAGACTCAGGCAGGACTCAGGCACTAAGAAGTTGCTCTGTGTAGCCAGTCCTGGCTTCATTATGCATTCCTCGTTTAGATTTTATCATACACTGTTGGTATTCTGGAGGGCTCCACTTCTTCCTAGGACATGGTTATCAATAATCCATGTGCTGCATTTCCCCACGTGGCAACTGATGCCTGTAGCAGAAGCTCAGCTCTTGCTGCTGTATTGGTATAGACAGACTTGGGAAGAGGACCAAGAGTTCTCTCGCAGTCCTCAGAGCGAGCAGAGCTCTGCACAGTTTGGGTCTGAGGGCAGTGGTGATGACCATCTCTGCTCTCGCCCCCCTCTCTGAGCTGGTGCCTTCAATCCTCCTTTCACAGGAGGTCTCTCTAGTGCCTGAGGATACAGCTTCCCCAGGACACTGAGCTCTGCCTCCCATCTATGCCGTGTTCTTCATGGATTTGTTTCTCTACAATGGTCACAATATAAAGTACTAAACAAGGCAGAAGCACCTGCTGTAAAATGGCTGGAGAAATTCCCTCAGGAATGCAAGTGGTTCTTTTCCTGATTTGTATGTACAGAAGAAGGAAAAGTTTGGAGAAAAGAAGTGGTATATGCTCCAGTCTTTAATCTTTCACAATAGTCACTTTCCAATGCTATCTAAATAGAAACCCAACTTCTTTTTTAACTCTGCACTTGAATATTTTCTTCCAGTGCTTCCTCACAGGGGGGCATCAGACCACTGACAACTTTGACTGCTCAGCTGCAGTCTCTGGCTTGTGAAAATGATCAGCAGAGCTGGAAAGAACAGGTTCTTCACAAAAAGAGTACTACAGTCATCCATGGTGCACACATGCTTGTTAAAATCCATTTTTCTGAATTCATGACAGCACACCTTTCCTTGGAGCCTCTTCAGGATGGAGACACTCTCAGGACATGCAGGAAGAGCAGCTGGTCTGGGCAGAGTCTCAAGGCAAAAATCTGGGCATTACTGAAGCCACAGGCAAAGTTCATTTTGACTTCAGCAGAGCCAAGATTTTTCTGTCACCTTATCACTAAATCTCTTGGCTTTCAATACTGCTGCACATTTTCCTGAGCAATTTTAGGCAGACCTATTTCAGTTTTCTGACAGAGATACTTCTGATGAATAGTAATTATTCTGTTGTAGTAGTATCCTGGGACATTAGCTGTGGACCCACGTGCAGCAGCAGCAGCAGTGTGTGGATGCATAATAAAGAGACAGGTTGGCTCTTTATTTATGTAGGTATGGTGCTCTTTACATTATCCTCAGAAATTTACATGGATGAGTTTGAACTGAGGAGTAAACACTGAGGTGTGGATATAAGCTCTGGTTCAGGAAGTGCCTGGTCTACAGACCGTCAAAGCCTGGTAAAAATTAATGTCTGTTGCTCTTTATCACTTTCCCTGGGTATCCTTTATTGTCCCTTCTTAAAAACAGGATACAGCCTGAATATTCCTATGCTCTCAGTAATAAAGATTTTCAGCCTGCATTATGTTGGGAAGATCTGCCTGGAACATCAGTAATGACATGGCAAAGAGACCACAATCCCGCACCCTGACTACAAAGGGATGGTTCTTTTGACATATATTTTGGCCTATAAAGTAGCCAGTAATCTAACTGCCTTTTAAAAAATGTTACTCCAAGTAGAAAAATAGTATTCCCAAGCCACATTCACTGTAAATCTCAGTCTTGTGGCTGTGAGATATTTCACTGTCTTTCTTCCTCCTCACCCCCATATCATGCTGAGTCATTTTCTGAAACTAATCCAATTGCTTTTTTTATGAGCAAATGAATGAACTCTAAGCACAGACTACACCAGGTAGGTGATGAGAAGGAAGGCATATGTTGTCATAACTTTCCAGCCTTGCAAGTGCTGTATTTCCTCATAGTCTTGCAAGCATGTGCGATGAGACCACGCAAAGGCACGTCCCGCTGGACACTGTACTGGTGGCTGTGGGCATTTACGGTTTCCCTCGGTTTGGTGAGATGCAGAACACAAAAAGGGAGGGAAATCAGGAGCAATGCATTGCTTTATCATACACATGGACACCGGTGTGAGGGGGTGTGGAATGACCAAGTGGATGACCAGCTGCAGCTTCTGGTCAGCACGGATGGGGTGTTGGTGGAGGTATCTGGTTAGGGGTCTGTGCTCTGCTCCACTCCTCCCACCCCACTGAAGCTGAAGGCACAAGGAAAAGAGCTGTCAGCTGGAGAGACAGAAGTAGTGGAGTAGACCGAAAATCCTTTAAAACTTTTCTTTACTGATTCACTTTGATTCTCTCTCATAGTGCGTCTCTCAAAAGCTTCAGCAACTGAATAGTCCCTGACCTGTACAATGCCAACTTCCCAAATTTACTGGCTCTTTATTTTTTAAAAAATACTCTGTTCCCTTTCAGATTGAATTCCCGCAGTTTCTTTTCCCGAACTGGTCTCTGCTTTTAAATGAATGTTACTCCTAATTCGATGCTAAGCCTACAGTGGGAGATGTGCACATCTAAAAGTGCTCAATAAATAATACTCAGGGTACATTAAAAATGATTGTTTTCTGCCCGAGGTTACATTTCTGGGAGGTACCTTCAGCACCCTGTGGTGACATTCCTGGCTCCCTTCAGCATGCTGTGTGGGATTTAGCCACAGATCCCCACGGTGCTTCCATGACCTTTCTTACAAGTAACACCCACATTCCCTCACACATGAACAGAGATTAATAACCATTTCTACACTTGATTATTCGTCTTCTAGTGCAGAGACAACTGATCCTTCTCAGAATCTGTGTCAGTCTAAAACAATTAAAAGTACATAAAACTTACGGATTATATTTTTCAAATAGAACTGGAGAAGCATAATTTTAATCAGCCCTGCTTGATTATTCCAGTTGGCACAATGTGTGAAAAGGTATCACAAATTATTTTGAGAGATTAGCCAATTACAGAGAGCCATTTCCAGGGAGGAAATTTAGACCATCTCAGTAACAACTTGATTTATACAGCAGTCATATTTTAGCAACAGATCGTTTGATTGCTTTTATAAACTGGTTTCGTTTCACTTGCTGAAATACAGAGAAATTCTAAGTATATAAGCAGCTCTATGAATAACAGAACTAAGGTGCCTGGTCTTCTATAGATTTGGTAGGACAAAAGCCTACATGGACCTTCTGACATCTTGCAAATGGTAACCTCTCCTTTCTGCCTTTCTTCTTCTCTGAACAGCCATCTATTTTCAAAAAAAAAAACTTTCGGAACTGTGATGTCTTTGGGACTAGTAACCTTGGTCTTGAATTTAGCTGCAGACAGCTTCAAATATTACTGAAAATAGAAATGTGCTCATGCATGTGTGCACAACTACACACACACACAGAGTATGACCACATAAGCCTAATTTATATAGAAAAACATTATCTTAAAAAAAACCTGATACAAATTGCTGTAACTCTACAGCTTTTGCCAGTCCTGTCCATTTTCAGAAGCTAAACAGCTAACCATCCACTGATATCATTCTGTGACGTAGTTTAATGAAGAAAATAAGTGATACTCCCTAAGGAAAGTAATTTTCTCATTCCTTGGAATATATTTATTTTCTTGTATTTCTTACTGCTTCATCTGTCCAAAGAAAACCTCCTTTACTATGTTATTTCTAAGCTGAAACATAAATGACAGAAAAACAAGCGTTGACCCTTTTCACATCAATGGCAGCAGTGACATTTTTACTGAGCTATTTTACAGCCTGGGCTCCAGAGTGCTGTCCATAACTCTGATCACAAATAGAGTCTGGTTCAGTAATGCCAAAGACAGTCAATTGGGCAAGAAAATCTGAGAAGGTTGTTACGACTTGCTGTTATTTTAATATTTTAAACTGAGAAGGTTGTTACGACTTGCTGTTATTTTAATATTTTAAACTGACAGTGTTTGAAAATCAACTTGAAAGCTAAAATTTAAATTCACCTGCCTTTCTGTGCCTTGGGCTACGAAATAGGTTCAGACAAACAGCCAACTACAAATAATGTCGTGTAGGACTTTGTGATGTTAGAGCTCATAGCGAGATCACAGGAAACAGAAGGTTACATTAGGAAGCCTATGCAGACAGGAAGATCTTGGGTTAAAACCATGGAGATATTGTGTTTAAAACACCCTCCTTCCAACACCTGAATGGAGCAGCAATGCTGCACACACGCACAGAGCACTGGTGTCCACTGGTGGGGCTGGCGTGGCGGGCAGAGGCAAGCAGGCAGCGCAGGCTGGGCACTGGGTGG
Source organism: Grallaria varia (assembly GCA_013396735.1). Taxonomy (NCBI): domain Eukaryota; kingdom Metazoa; phylum Chordata; class Aves; order Passeriformes; family Formicariidae; genus Grallaria; species Grallaria varia. Next base: position 612,087 of record VWZG01006793.1, read on the forward strand.
TTTATCAGAGCACTGCATAGCCAGAGGCACAGAGCAGCGGGGCACTTGGAGCTTTAATTTCCACCCCTTCTCTCAATGACGACCAGCAGCTGATAACAATATTGATGCTGGTGATTGGAGCCTGGCATTTCCCCAGCGCTGCTCAGCAGAACGTCTGCTAGAATGACCTGCCACTGGCAAGGCGCTGCGAGTGAAGCTCCCCTCTGAAGGTCACCAGAGAGCCATGGCTCGGACTCCCGGTCACAAACAGCTGAAGGTGTGTGTTAAAATGGCCCCATTGTCTTGCTCTTCCTCCCTCTCTGTTCTGTCTAGGAGGCTGCCCCAGAGGTTCACCTGTCTGATGCTTAAGTACTTTCCTAAAACTGCTCTGTTCAATAAAAGGTTTATTCATTATAGGATCAAAGAATGGTTTGGGTTGGAAGGGACCTTAAAGATCATGTGGTTCCAACCTCTCTGCCATGGGCAGGGACACAACTGCATTACAGCCATTTGTTCTTCTGCTGGCACTATCGTTTTGCTTTAAAGGATTTTTTTTCACTAATGTTAACACTACCACGTGTTAGTAGAAAACAATTAGATATTCCTCCTCCTTCTGTTTTAATAAATAAGCCAAACATTTTGATCTTTTCTCACAAAACAAGCTTGCTCTGCTGTCTTGATCATCCTAAAAGCTTTTTCTATACCTCTTAATTTTTCCTGAACTCAGGTGACCAGAAACACACCAGAACCATCACAGCTGATCAAATAAGTAAAATGACCCATAGCAGGCTTGCAGGGAGGTCCATGACTGATTCTCTCACAAGGAAAGTGGGGTGAGGTAATCCATCTTTTCTCCATTTGCTGATTATGGGCAAACCTGAAGAGTGGGGGGTAAATTGAAGGATGAAGTATGTGTTGTAATTTGGGATTAGTGCAGATTATTTTTCTCTCTTGGAAGTAGTCATTGATTACATTTTTATATTACTTAGACAACCCTTGCCTCTCTCTGCTTCCAATTCATCCATATAAAGCAAATACAATACATTGCTATTTCTACTTTCCGTAGTGTTATAAAGCAAAGTCGATTCATTTTATGGGCTTGAGATGCTTAGATTCTATTTGCCTTTCTTAGCAAAAGATCACATTTATGTAATCATGTTGCTTCCTCCTCTGCTTGTAGAATGGTTATCAGTGTTCTAAACTTTTTGTTACGTTCTCTTTGCATGAATCCATTCAAACTTTAAAATATTTCCTCAAGAGAATTTTTTATTAAAACAGCATTTTTTGTTACTAAAAAAATTAACTTCTCTACTTAATAAGAAAAAGAAAGAAAACCAAAACCAACAACCAAATTTCATAGAAGGAAAATAGAGGAGATGGCGGGGAGAGGGGCGGGAATATTTGCATATCTTTTAAAATTGGCTATAAAAGTTACTTTTGAGGGTTTTCATTTTTGGTTACCAAACAAGATGCCACTAAACTACACCCCCCCTCCCCCCCCCCCCGCGGTAAGGGGCCCCCCCAGAATTTTTGAAAATGCAGGNAGTGGTAAGGGCACCCCTCAGAATTATTGAAATTGCAGGTCTGAGCACTCAACTCTCTGAAAATCATGTCCTGTGTGGGTCAAATTGGTCATTTCCCCTGAATGAACACTTAAGAAAACGTTGGCTTTCAGCGAGTTGGTTCAGGCTGGGAATCCATCCTGGCAGAGATGGGAACAGAACTGGGGCTTTATGACTGACCGATCAAATGGCTCGACTGCGCTATCACCAAGAAAGAGAGTTTAAAGAATGACTCTGAAAGGTTATTTTCACTGACTTGCTGAGTACATAAAATGTGTTGAAAGAAAGGGTAAAACTTCTTGAAAGGGTTTAGAAATGGTTATATTTCTAATCTGTTGTGGTAGGATTTTCAAGCCCAGTGTTCAGCGAAGCTAGACTGACAAATTTATTATAGTTATAAGGCTGAGAAACCTATTAGAAGAAATATAATAGAAGGTACATTTTTGTGAAGCCTTAATAGGAACGGAAACAATTCAACAAAAGACTAAATTCAGTAAGGGGGGAAAAGTCATTTATTAAATCTTTCTAAAAAGATTGACTGACCTTTCTGTAAAAAGTGTCATTTTTGTAAAAAGTGAAAAGCTCAAGCCTAATAACAACAACCCAGTAAAAACGTTTATTAGAAATTGGCTTCTGGTGCAAGTTCAGTTATTTTTACTGTCAGTAAATGTTGTTGTTATGCAATAAGAGAAGCATTGTTGCTTCTCTAATTTCTCTCAGGAATTGAAGAAACTCATAATAAAAACATTCAAAATATAAACTGAAATTAAAAAAAAAAAACACCAAAGCATTGCTCCTCAGGTTTGTATGGCAAAAAACGGAAATGACAGGCTGAGAATTCAGCTCCTGAAGAAACTGTGCCAGAACTGTGAAGGTGGTGTTATTTCTTCTACCTCTGCTTACAGCAAGAGTCAAGCTATTAATATCAGGCACCTTGACAGTCGCATAAATGCACATATTAAAATTCAAAGTACTTTTTGCTGTTGTAGATGTATCATATCAATAAGACAATTTTAATGTTAGACCAGATGGCAATAGCATTACTTTCTTACGGCGGCTAAACGTCATAGGCTGACTTGTAGACCCAACGCAAACGTCCCGAAACTCAGGAGCGTGTCTGTCACCAACGTGGAGTAGGAGCAACTCCAAAGGCTCAGCCTAGTGCTGAGACTGACACTGCAGTGGAGGGGAGCTGATCTGTCCATCCAGATTGGGGACGAGCCTGGGCAAACCAGCCTTCCCACTTATAAACCATCCGACGGGACTGCCTCCCTTCGGAGCCCAAAGGTGTGTTCCCGTCCCTCCTGTTCACGTGCACCCTCTTTTGCTCTCGGGAGGACCTTGCTCTCGGTGTGCTGGGGTGGAAAGATGCAGCCCTCGTGGGTAAGGGAAGGGCCGCTTTTGAGAGCAAAGCACCTCCATTCGAGGTGCTTCGACCAGGAACTGAGCGTGGTGGCTCTCCAAGAGTTTGTTTATGTCGGGCTTCCTGTGTGCAGTTTAGGGAAAGCAGACAACAGGAGTTGTTTGAAATAAAGCTGTAATTTGCTACCCTAACACGCTGAGAAGCAATTAGATTCAAGCTAATTACTGTAAATAGTTATTATAATCACTTGTAAAACATCCTACTACCTGTATGTCTGTTAAAGTCAGTCGAGACCTGTAGATTTTTTAATTTTATTTTTTTTTCTAAGAGGCAGTGTAGCATTATTACTTTAGGGACAAACTATTTTCTTGAACTCTCTATAAAGAATTAGCTATACCACAGACACTATTGATGGAGACAACCTACCCTGTTGGGGTGTGTGTCCCGTTGACAAGACTGAGTGGATGTATCAGTGAACTGGCTGAAGAATTGTCTAGGCTACTTTATATTTCCAGAACCTTAAAGGACCTTTCTAAAAAAAAAGAAATTAAAAATTGCTCTTGAATACTGATTTTCTTAGCTTTGCCCTATTTTTCAGGGTTTTATCTCTACTTGAAACATAAAGAAAATACTCTCTTCCTTACATCCTTCTACTAAGAACATTTTTTTTTTTCTTTGACATTGAACAGAGTCTGGCCTGGCCTGATGCACAGTTTTAGGGCACACAAACCAGCTGAAGCTCCATCACTTCTGAGACCTCACACTCACAGCTCTTGGTTCTTCCTCTTCACACGGGTCTTCCAACTCTTTTTCTGAACTTGTCCCAGCTGTCTCTGGTTTGGACAACTATTTTTGCACCAGCTGAGCCCATCCTGGTCTACCACTTGGGTTCTGGTTCACCAGATGTCTCCTGATGTCTGGGGGCAGTTCCAACAAGCGTGCACAGATTATTCCCATTAGCTTGTCCTAGCATACAATAAATCCTCGGCAAATTCCTTTCAACAACGTGTGACTTCCACATGTGTACCAGTCTTTCCCACACCAAATACACACCTTTTAACACCAAAAAAAACCCCAAAATGCAAATACAGGAGTGTGTTCTTGAGTTTTCCTATAATTTGAAAGCTTCATCTCAGGTCTAATCCTCTACCACAGAGGAGATAACTATTTGTAACGCAGTGTAATGGTGAGGGACCTGCCAACAGCAAGTTTGAGAGCAGCTCTCTGAATTTTGGAATGCGAGGGGAAAGGGGAATTAGAAGTCCATTTTTTTAACTTTCTAGGTTTGATGCTTTGCCCACTCACTCTTGCCCTGGGAGGGCATTTCCTTGCACACCTTTGCCTTTTTAGCTTTGTTGTAACTGTGTAGCTGCTTGAAGTGCTGCTGACAACTTCTGCAGTCCAAGGTGATGGCCACGAGCTGCTCTGGTGGGACTTCACGGCTCTCAGGCCACCCCGTAGGCCTGATGGAGGATTTTACCAACGGTATCACTAAACAAATATTTATGAAGGGATAGACCTCAGACCTCCAAGTGGATATTAAGCTACCGTAGTAATGGAGGTGGACCTCCAAAAAGGAAGGGAAGGAAAAAAGAAGATGAAAGCAAAGCAAAAAAACCCGAAAATATATGCATTTATTTTAAAAAGTTTTGAAGTGGTTCATATAAAAAAAACTCCTTTCCTACAGTTTTCCCTTTGAAATACTCATGTCTTGCAAACTCAATACATAAAAACATTTCCTTTTTAAAAAACTGACATATGGCGAAAATTTGTAGCAGTAACTAAACGCACATAAAGCTAAATCGTGCCATCCTAAACGTTAGTAAAAATGACAAAATAAAATACTATCTATATAAACTATGCACAGGTGTGTAGCATATTACAAGCAAAAAACATATCTTGTAATTATAAGCCCACAGTATTTATTTCACTTGTCTGTAATTACATTTTATACATGTTTGTTTAGTAATATCAATCCAAGACATCATTTTGAGGATATAATTAACTGCATGTTAGAACAGAATGTGTTTGGCTGGGTTTGTGTGTCGAAAGAGACAAACATTTTTGTTCGCTGTATTTAAGTGCCACCTAGTGTCACAATGCACCTATTCCGCTCAGAAACCCCCCTAAATTCTCCGAGCAAAACCAAACTGCAGGGTTCAGAAAACCCTGGGGGTCACAATGCTCCCGCTTCAGCGCTGGCGTTAGGTCCTTAATCCATATTTAAGCGCTCGTGGAGTACACAGTGTCACGTTCACACTTCTCCTGCAGGCTGTGGCCAAGCAAGCAATGCTGGGCAGGAAACACATCCCAGGCTGCCACTGGCACCCATCCAGGGCTCCCCATTTTTGTGGCAACGACCCAACAGTAAATTCACGTGAGGCTAGGTGGTATTCAATGAAGAGGGTATCGGGGCAGGGGGAGAAAGGCTTTTTATAAATATTATTAAGGGTGTGGGGTTTTTAACTGAGCGTGACACCAAACAGCCTGGAATATCCCTTGGGCTGGGTTGGGACCGATTGTCCCGGCTGTGTCCCTTCCCAACTCCTTGTGCACCCTGAGATGGGGTGGAAGCAGAAAGGGCCTTGACTCTGTGTGAGCCCTGACCAGCAACACTGAAAACATCCCTGAGCTGTCACTGCTGCTTCCAGCACAAACCCAAAACACAGCCCCAGAGCAGCTACTGCGAAGAAAATTAACTCTACCCCACCCCAAACCAGCACCTGGGGATTTCGGGATATTACTAGCTCTACTTTTTCTTTTTTTTTTTTTTTTCTCCCCCGGTTAGTTTTAATTTTCTGTTCTTGATTGGTCTGGGTTAACATAAAGGTTTATAGCTCATTAGCTGCGAACTTCACCCACTGGCACCCAAGGCAGTCATGGAGAAATTACGGCTCCCGTCCCACCTCTGCTTCCGCAACACCCAACAATCGATAATATCTGTAACTTGACTAGAATGCCCTTTGCATTCCCTCCATAAGCAGCATCTGTAATGGTTTATGCAAACCAAAGCTCCCTTTGTCGCTGCTCTTCCTTAAACTCATCAAAAGCTGCAGGAAAGAAAGACCAGGGGCCATTGCCGAGAGCTCTGAGTGGAACACGCCGAGCACTTGGGCGCTCGGCTGGATTCAGTGAGGCCACAACCAGTAGCTCTCTGCACCATAAGGAGCGAGCACCGAGCACCGGCTCCTCCGGCTCCGCCTCATTTATTGGAAAGTCCGGGCTTTGAATCACGACGGCAGAAAAAAAAAACCACATTAAAATGAGTTTTTAAGTAGCGTTTATCCCGACTGCCGCAATAAGCAAGGGCAAGTCGACAAGCGCACTGAAGAGCCTGTGTTTGTGTCGTGAAGGGAATTAATATGAATTTGTTGGGAAAATATAAAAACAGAGAATGGGGAAAAAAAACCCAGAAAATTACAGAGATGAAAAATCTCAAGAAAACTTGTGATCTGCAGTAAGAAAGAGTCGTGATGAGGCATCAGACTAGGATTGAAGAATGCTTAGAACAAAAACATTTAGGGAAGCCACACAGCTTTTAGCTGAAAATGGGCATAAATCTATCAGGCACCAATGAAATGAAGAAAAAATTATCTTTCAGTTTTTCGTGGCTCGGAATGTTTGGTTTATGTTTTCTGCTAGGAACAAAATAGTCACACACACACACAAAAAAAAAAAGTGGATTAATTGTCCTTTTTTATTCGAAGTACATTTTGATGCAAGTTTGACCAAAGCGCGCTGGAGTCGCCCCGGCGCTCCCGCCCCCGCCCGCGATTGGCCCGTTGCCCTCCCGCTCCTCCAATCACAGCAGCGAACCGCCAGGCCCCGCCCCCGAGGCTGCGGTTCCTCTCCGCCTTTCCGGCCGCCTCCATGGCAGCCGAGGCGGGGGGGAGCGGTCGCTTTTCTTTACGAAGCCGAAGAGGCTGGAGGTAAACGGCGCGGTTTGTTTGTTTGTTTCTTTATTTAATTATTCGTTTGTCACCTGGCTTCTTCTCCCTCAGAGCGGCGCGATGGTACATTCCGATGGGACCGTAAGTCCTTGGCGGGGGGTCCCTCCCCTTTGCTCAATGGTAGGGCTCAGGCGGTGCGCGGCGCTCCCGCCTTGTCAGGGCCGCGGCCTGAGCGGGAGCGGCCGCTGGGCCCGGCCCGGCCCGTCCGTTCCCTTCCCACACCTTCCCGTCGTTTCCCTTCCCACACCTTCCCGTCCCGTCCGCCGCGGTGCCTCGGGCGGAGGATGCTCCGGGCGGTGCTGCTCTGTCGCTGCCCGTGTAAGCCACAGGCGGCCCTAAAGACGAGAGGTGCGTGCGGCGGGGCTGCCCGCGCTCTGCTTTCTCCTGTGGCACGGAAGGTGTTGCCGATGAGCAGAGACGGCGCAAACAGCGCGAGGCGCCCCGGCTGAGGGAAGGAGCGAACGGAGGGGAAGCATTAACAACAGACCGGGTGGACAGAAGTGTTTTCAGAGCGTGGTTAAAACATGCAGCCCTAGAGGATGCGCCCCAGCTTCGGCAGAAGCCGCTTGTAAATAGGTGCTTTCAGTGCTGTGTGTGACTCCTGACAGAGAGGAGGCCTTTCCTAATGTTCTCTTTACCTTGAGATCTTTCAACTCATGCACCCTTTAATGTTATGAACGTATGATAAGTTATTTAATTTTACTTGACGCGACAACAACGCAGTCACTTCAGAGGTAAAAAAATAATAGACCGTAAAACACTTCCAGCCTTCTGGAAAGTGCTGTAGGAAGGATCTTTATTTGCGTCGGTGGGCACTTGATCCCATTAATGTCTCAGAAAATAGGACCGCTAAGATGTAAACTAAGCTCTATATTCCCTCATGTACTGAGTTGCTGAGAACTTGGGCTCAGGAGTTTTCACTTAGTTTTTCAACCACTTAAAAATGGTTTAGTAGCATAAATTATTTAGTTAATCAAGTTATTTAGTTTAATTGTGCCTGTACTTAAACAATTTCCTATAAACAGGGCACTGTATCTGTGAGAAATAGTTAAGAATCATATTTACAAGTAGCTTCGTGTTCCGTGTAACATGACAAAAGCCAGAAATCAGTATTGTAAACAGAAATACACAATTTATGCAAGCACAGAGTTTGTGTGCAGTTGTAAGCATCTGAAACTGGAGAAAACTTAATGCTGAATCTGAAACTTGAAAGTAAAATTTTAATTCTCTCATAAATTATTAGAATAGGGTAGGATTTTCCTAAAACATATTGTGAACATTAGTAGTGTGAATGTATTCAAAGCATAATGTAGCAATGTCTTGTGGCAGGTTTTGCGTAGATAGCTGACATATAAATATAATGTGTGCAACTTTTTAACCAGAATTGTTTAATACTGACAAGTGTGTGTATATCTTTAGACGATTTTAATTTCACTTAGTTTTCCTTTTATAGAGTGACAAACCCAGGGCAAACAACTGAAAATGTCATCCTATTTGGCTCAGGAGGTTCACCTTGCTCGAAGACATGAGGAGATGTAAGTAGCTGTGTTCTGCCTCGCAGCGGTTTGTGTTGGGGACTTGTGAGACCTCCCTCCCTGCACATGACCCTGGGTGCCTGTGAATCCGAGCTCTGCACAGCACGGTGGTGTTTCAGCCAGGGGCTGCAGTTCCAGGAGGTGGCACCCTTCCTTCAGGAACCATTGGAATTAGCATCCTTGTCCGGTTAAGGGTATTTAGGTTGATGAGGGTTTTTGACTTCCTATGGTGGTACTGGTTTGAGATCTCCATTGTTGACCCCCTGTCACTGTTAAATTCCTATTTGAGGAAGGCAATTGGATTCTCTCACTCAACGTCTCAATTACAGAATTGCTTCTTTGTTGCCCTGTAAACTGAGATTATGAGGCAAATACAGTAATGATTCAGAAAAATCTGCTTTTCTTGTAACAACCAGTACGTGCCAATGAGCAAAAGTAGTACTGATCAAGTCGCCTCAACCCACCCTGTCTTTCCTGTTCTGAGAGATTCAGTGTTTCTAAGCACCTTAGCATATGAGGGCTGCTGGTTACAACGTTATAGCTTCAGACAAGCGCAGCAGGTGATGCCTGCCTGTACCTTTTCCCTCCTCCAGCACACCCACCCTGCAGCCGGCTTAATTAGCCCCATAGTTTTGAGAAAACTGGATAAGGTAAAAAGGTTATTTTCTAGCTCCTGAGCAAAATGTTCTACCCACTTAGCAAAATGTTTTCCTTTGTAGACTGTCTCAGAGATCAGAGCTGCTACAGCAGATGGAGACTTATCTAGGAGACAAAAAGACTAAAAAGACATGGCAAACTCAAGCAGCTGATGCAGCTCATAAAAGAAATGCAGCACTTTTAAATGTAAGTTTCTGCAACTACCAGGAACCGCATTGAAATGTCATGGTTCTGTAACTTAGATAATTAAGAAAAAAAAAGTGTTTGCTCTATAGTTGTCATTTGAATTCTCCTCTGTACAGTTCCCTCTTCTGGAACTTGACCAAAAAGTATTAAATTACGAGTCTTTATTATCTGATGGCATCACTACTGATTTCCCATGCCCTTCTTATTAAAGCGTCGTGGTGGAAGCTGCTACTATATATATGTAATTTTTTTTGTTAAATACATGAAGAGGTGCAACGCATGCTAGTGCATGTCTGCCTGAGAGAACTTAGGGGTCTGACAGGACTCACAGCCCCTCTGCACTTTGATTCAAGACATGGGGATATGTTTGGAAAGAGGGGCTGACCAGGCTACAGTACTTTTGGTCCATGGGAGGATCTGCTCTCCGCCTTTGTTTGTATTAAGTTGTGGAAGAGATTTTCAGTTTGGTGTTTTTCTTTAAAAAGGTGTAGAGTGACTTTAGGAACCTTACTTGCAAGTCTGCAAAAGCAGCGTTTGATGTTTCTGATTCTTCCTTGTGTGTTCATAGCTGTTCCACATACCTGTTCTCATATTTAGGTAAGATTTGTGTTTGCTAGATAAATTCAGCAGATGCTGGAGAATGAGCAATTAAAAAGATCAAGGTTTGATGGCAGGGACAGGAATGCTAAAAGCCTCCTCTGGAACCTGAGGCTTAGGCATCTGTATTTGAAGAGGTGCACTTGACCATTGACAAGATGCATCTGAAAAATGTTTGTTCAGGAAACAGCAGAAAACTGAACCTCCTGTGCATTTTCTTTAAACTCCTACTTATTGAGGGTCCATATTGCTTGTATTGTGTTTACTGAAAAAGTTTTACTCTAGGCAATTATGAGATTAATTTGTGTCACACAAAATTTTTTGTTTCTTCCTGCAGAGCCTGGTTCAAATTTAAAATGTTCACATTTTGGGTGGGTATAATTCTGTTGAAGGCCCTCTCTATATTTAAATGGAAGTTATGTTTAGGGAGAGGCAGACAGGGTGGAACAGTTAGATGTCTTAACTGTCCTGTGACAAGAAGGATTTTTCAGCTTGAACTGGTAAACTGGTGCATTCTGGGCTGAGGCAACCCCTCCCCTGTACTGGGTACAGGTAAGTGTAGGTGCTTCAGTGGGAGGCTTGGGAGAAGTGAATAGTTTGGATATTTTTTTCCGTAGCTCCTCCTCCACTGACTTAGTAATTTCAGCCATTATGACTCCCATTTTTCCATATGCATTTTAGGTTAGATTTTTACTTCATAAATACTGTCTTTTACAAATTATTTTTATTTTTAAATGCATTCTCATTTTACACATGCAGATGAACACAATAAATGCAGATTAGGTTTTTCCATGCTGAAAGCTTTATTGTATTGGAAATGTTAACAATAGCTCAGACATATACAGAGAGTAAATATTTCTGCAGTTAAACAGATATTTGCCATCTTCTGTCACATCCTCAAAATTGTTCCTTTCAAGTGTCAAAAATGTTGGTGTTTTTACAGAAAAAAGCAAAAACATACGTATCAAAACAAATTCTGTTGCAGGATAAAGTAGAATAAATCAGTTTAAGTCTATTAATTCTATAGTAGTTTTAACAAGCATGCACTCCTGCAGATGCTTTTTGATAACAGAAGAAAACAGAGAAAAAAATCTATGCAGCATAATATATGAGAAGCTTGAAAACAAGACTGATTAATGTGCCAGCTTCAGAATATTGTTCCTGATACCAGGCACTGTACATTTCACAGTTACCATGTGGAGAGTTGTTGATTTGGCCTACTCAAAAATACATGGACATGACGAAGTGTTATTTTTTTATTTGCATTTCTGGTTTTCTGCATGTAAGCAAAATCAGTTGTTTTCAGTAATAGATCGTAGCAAAAGGCATTTTTCTCTCTCTGTGCTCGTTGGTATTTATGCACAGGAAAGATTTCAAATTTAAATTCTAAGCAGTAGTAAACACGGAACTAACCTTATTTTTAATTGAGATTTTGACATTATAAGCACTTGTTCATCATTTTAACATAATTATCAAAGTATTTTCCTATATGTCTTTCGAGGGAGACTGCAGATTTGGGGAAATCTGTATCATTTGGTGCTTATATAATGTTGTCGTAATAAAAGCAGAAATTAGACTAGTATTTGTAAGCTAATTTATGACATTTGTTTCTCAGTGATATTTCTTGTGTTTAGAAATATGTATTACTTTGCAACAGCTTGTAACATGAAATAGAAAAGAAAGAATATGCTGTATAGTAATTAGTATTGGGAAGGTAATTTAAAGCAAATTTGCTTTCCTTCCCAGGCATGTAATTCCAGAATTATTTAAATGGTATTCTGCCAGACTGATATCAATTTAAGTGACAGCTGAATTTGGTCCCCTAAAAGCAATGTATGTGTCATGCGTTCCATTTTACCTCTGGGGAAGGGTCTTGAATTGTTTTTGTTCCAGTCCTTGTGGTTTTAGGGGAAGCACTGCAAGATGCTCTCTTTTTTTCCGTACTGTGACATACTAGATTTGCTGGGTTTTTTCCAAAGAAGTTTATATTGCTGACGTATTTATTTTCATATCGATGACAGGGATTTATTTTTCCTACAAAGCTTACCAATTGTGTAGACACACAAGAAGTGCCATCTAATCTTTCAGTAGTTTCAGTTATTTTCTAAAGCATACTACACCTTCCAGCAAAAATTTCTTTCACTGTCTGTCATTAAATCAGTATTCTGAATGACAGTAGACTGCACAACATACAAACTGGAGTGAGCAACAAAAAGACACGTCCAATATCTAGGCTATGCCAAAGTGACCTTCTCTACAAAACATGTATGCACAACTGCTGTCTCCTTTCTTGCCTGAAAGACACTCATTTCCTATCACCATAAACATTGCGGTGACCTGGCTGACTATCTAAAGAAATAATGATTGATGTTCTTCCTTCCTGCTAAAATTACTACGGTAATTAGGAGGAAGGAATCAGAAAGGAGGAAAATCCTATGGAAGAATGAGGTGAACATTACTGAATGATCCTTTTTTCAGTATGATGATAAATTCTCCAGACTTGGCCTGAGACATCCTCATATGAGCTTCATTTGGTGCTGTTTGGGGTGTATCTGTTCTAAGTACATGCAACAGAGAAATTCCCTGCTTAAGTTACTTAAATCTGTGTCGGCCTCTGTTATTTTGACATTGTGATTTCCAATGGCTTCTGTCATTGCTCATGTTCCCGCTTCATGTTCATCCCATTAGTCTTTTCTCACCTGAAAAGGGACGGCTACTTGCTGGTTCTGAGGCTTCGGACAGAGGAAACTTAAGTCTCAGATTTTTCTCAAACATCTTTTAGCTTCCCACAGCAGTATGGGCTTTGCTGTAGAAAAGGGAGAACAGTTCTGCTTGGATTAGGTTTGTAATTATGGGAAAGAGAATATGGTCATACTGTAAAAGGAATTCATGAAATAAGGTGAACACTGTAAGTTGAATGAACTGACTGTATCTGTCACTAAGTTGAACCTCAACTAACAGTAAGGCTGGTTTTTTGCTTTTATTAATCATACTCTACCAAATTTGAGTCATATTTTTCAAACTAAACTTGAGTCAAGCACTGTTTACTTGTTGAAATATTCAGACTGGCCATTATTCAAACGAGTAATCATGTTTGGTCTCTCTTGTGGATATGCTCCTCCAGAATCTCACTCTTTTCAGCGGCAGTGGTGGTGAATATTTGGGAAGTCCCTCTGGGGAATTTCCTCTCTCATTTAGTTTTTCTGTTGTACTCTTCACACCCGCTCTCTGCTCCCAACTCTGCCATCTGCTATGCTTTCTTTCCCCCTCCACTCTGTTCAGCTTTGGCTTCTTCACACCCCACTCCCACGTCCCTTTCTGTCTCTCTTCATCTGCCCACCACTCAATCTCTTCAATGTTTGGGTATGGAACTAAGCCCACCAGAACGGGTCAGAACTTTAAAGGGGGAGGGCAGTTAGTTTGGGGGCATGATTTGATTTGCTTGTTGCTGTTGTTTTTTTTATTGGTTTTTTTTTTTTTTTTTTTTTTTAATGTATTGAGGCCTTTGTGAATCCAGCACACATCCACTGGACAAGCAGAAACCCAAATACTGATATTTTTTTTTGTAAGAAAGCTATGTGAGGTGCATTGTCATCCAAGTTTGTCTGGTGAACAGCTTGCTGCAGCTCTACATTTTTGTGCACATGTTATGCATGCATATTAGCAAGTCATCTTTGTCTTGAGAAGTAAAGATCTTGCACATAATTTGCCTAGTTACTTTACAGTTACGGTAGCTAGAATACATACTCCAGTCTTCAAGTAGCTGTTCCCCACTCCTTAAGCTTCATAGAACAGAATTTAACTAGTTTATCCTGGTGTCCAGAGAGGATAACAGTGTTTTACAGAGGAGTCCTACGTGGTCCTGAAATGTACTCTGGTATGAAAAAGGTACAGCAAACAAATTTAGCAGCTGTGGGGTGTTAGCCTAACTAGTACAAGTTGGATTTCAGAATAGCTAAACAAAGATTTGAACTTCAGTGTTATTATTTGAATGTTTTTAAGATGTAATGGATTTATTTAATTAAGTGAAATGTGTTTATGTGAGTGTGCATTTTCCTTTTGAAATTCCCAGTGTTTGTTTAAAAAATATACTTTGCCTGTGTTTTAGGATATAGAAGCAGCAGAAAAAAGGCTGCAAGAAAGAGTGTGTTTACTTCCACATCCTGAAACTGTTAAGTTAGAAGTAAGTCCTAGAACTCTGTCTTTTTATTTGCTGTTTACCAAATATTTTGCTTTTTTTTTTCCCCCTGAAGCATGTTCTTAAAGTGAAAATAATTGATTTTAAAATTCAGTGACTGGTATAGCCAAAGGCCTGTGTACTGTGTAGCAAGCTGAACCTAAATTCTGGGGCAAGGTCCCTAGATTCTGGAGCATTCTGGTGGAAATAGTTATCAGCTTTCAGATCTATACAAACTTCCATTTAAAAAGTAAGTCAAATATAAAAAAATTTAGTATTGTGAATATCAGAAGATTACTGTATTTATTATGTTAGAGCAATTCAGTTTGTTTTATATGGTCATCCTGTTCTCAGTTTGCCACAGATTGTCATCTTTACCTTTCAGGGTCAACAGATTATCAGCAAGAACAGAGCAAATTCCGCTTCAGTTATGTTATGGTTGTATGGAAGCTTACAAAAAATACTGCTGCTGCAGGAACACTCTATTCTTGCTTCTCAACCCGGAGTCTCTAAAACATTATTCATATATAAAAAGTTTGAGCACTCAGATTCCCACTAGTGTTTCTTGCACCAGTGGTGGTGGTTTGGTCCCCACAGGCACAGTGGCACAGTGTCCCACACGGGTTTGGGTGCTGGGACACTGTCAGAGAAGGGCAAAGGGACATTTTCAGTGCTGTCATCTGTGAAAAGAGGTGTATTGTACCTCAGCTTCACACCTGCTGGGCAAGTGTTGTCATGCTTAGGCTATTACTTAAATGAGAGGCATCACTTCTTGTTGTGGTTACTGTTAGAAGTTTTTACCTGTCATTGCATTTTGTAAATAACCTACTGTGGCTGTGACAGGGTACACACTGAGTACGCCCCTCCAGTGACCCTTTTATTCTTATTTTTAGATGTGTTTAGGCAAAAGGGTACTTTTTTTTTTCCTGCATACCTGTTCATCTTGATTGATGCTAAGAAAGATGCCAAGCTACTAATATTGAACCTCTTTTGTACTTCCTATTGTTCGGAAGTAGTTTTAGACTCCATGAGGACTTCTGAGACACCTCTAGTGTTGCTTGGCTCACTTGTGGACTGCTGCTCTCTCTGTCCTGTGTCAGGTGTTAAGCTCTTGCACCACATAAAGTGAAGCCCCCACAGACTGGAGACCACAGAGCAACTGCTCTGGCTGCAGAATGTCTGCGCTCTGCAGCAGCGGTGAAATTTGAGAGAGAGCAGAGTTACTATTTGGAGGAGAAGATCCTCTTTCAGCTTTTTTTTATACCTCTAGGGAAGAGTGCTATAAATAGTGGAAAAAGAAAACTTTCTTTCATGGTACAAAATTCTTGTGCATGCTTTGTTCCAAAACACTTCTGAGCATATTTCACTCAGCCATATATGTGTCTGTATTAATATACTCTGAAAGTTATGGCTATAATGGATCCCCAGCTTGCTAAGTCGGAGTAGTTTTGTGTGACAGCACATATGCTTGTCAAAAAAGATTCTTTGAGTAAATCTGTTGAAGAAAATATTTTTGTAAATCTGCAAGAGCCATAGTTATATCTGAATTGCATGCAAGGATCAAAATGATTAGCCAGGAATCTAATATTCTGCAGGGAGCTGTTCAGTTTTGTGTTGCATTTCTCCCACATTATATAATTAAGTAAAGCAAAAAGGCTCATTAAATATGTACCATAACTGTCTTCTGCTACGAAATTACTTTTTTCTGAATGTATGTCAATGACTAACAATGCTTACCTTGGTGGAGGGATTAAAGTGTTGATTTAATACAGTTCTTTGATCACATTGTTTTGTGGGAAAAAAAGATGAAACATGGCACTTAAAATTTTCCCGAAAATCCTACAAACCACAAAGTTATTCTCAGGATACCGACACAAAAATTAGGAATGATGAATTCCGCAGACAAAAAATAAGTTAAATTTTACTACTCAGAGGCACAGCATAATGTAAGGGGAAGGATTAGATGATCCACAGTGGTTTGTCTAGACTGCAGGCTAAGTATGCAGCTGCCTTTTATTTTTTTGGTATTATTTGTGATGCAAGTACTGAAGATTATTACTTCATCAATGAGTTATCACATCTAAAATTTTACTTATATATTTAGAATTGTGTTACTGCAAACTTTTCTAGTACAATCAATTTACCTTGGCAAATACGCACTTTTCATTTCTAACATTAAACTGGGGGTTTTTTTCCACTTCAAAATTAAAGTCCGCTAACCTACATACTTAAGTATAAGTGCAGCTTTGGGAAAAGTATATTATTACGAAAAATAGTTTATTAAAGGTACGGTGAGGGTCTAAACTAATCTGTTGTTTGCCGCAAGAGGGCACATTCAGTCATTTCACAGTTGGTGCTGCAGAATGAAATCTTTCCAGGCTGATAGTTTGTATCATACAAAACCCCTGAATTTTCATGTGCAAGTACGTTGTTGTTTTCCGAATTGCTTCACTCATAAAGTAAGATTCAATAATGCTTTGCATATCCATAATGTTTTAAACAGGCTAACACATATTTTGAAATTAAGTTTATTTTTTTCTTATGTCTTTCTCAGACTCTCTATTGGGCATCAATAAAAGAATCTCTTCCCAAGTGGGAAGAATTTCTTTTGGGAAGAGCAGAAGTTCCTATTGGCTTTAAGAAAATGAAAGCTTCAAAGCAGAACATAAACTACTCAGATGAAGATTCACAAAAATAAACATTCTAGTTTCATTTTATTTTGTAATTTATCGCTTAAGCAGAGAATATCATCCTGATCGGGCAACAGAGTATCATGCCATTAAATTGAAATGTAAATAATTCAAATTAAAATTAACTATATTGGACAATTTGATTCCATTGTTATATTGTGTACAATTCCTTATTTTTATTCTGTATTAGAGAAGCAATCCTCAAATGGGCTTTTAGGATCAAGAGCAAGAAACACTGGTGTATAGATTTCCACCAAGGCAATTGCTTTTTCGGTATGAGAAGGGTTTTAGGTTATTTTTAATCCTCTGCTTCTACATGTAAGTGCGATAAGTAAAGACAGATTCTTGCATTATCTTTCTTCACTCCAGTCATCTGTGCTGCGTGCCTGTTCATGGATGAGGGAGAGAGGAGGAATTTACCATTAGCAGGAAAGGCAGGCTCTGTGCATCAGACAGAATAGCCTTCATTTAGCACCAGGAATCTGTAAAAACCTTCATGAGAGCAGTAGTAGAAGGAACAACCTGGAATTTGCACATCTTGTTTTCCCTGATTTTTGGCATTGCCGCTTCCATCACTTCTACACCTCACTCCAGTTACCACTGCTGCTTTTCCCAACCTCGTTCTGCCCACATTGTATTTCCTGTCTAATGGGTAGGTAGGTAACCAAATCTCTAGGGCTTTCCGAGGCTGCCCTTAATGCTGTTTTCTTTCTGTTGATATGATCTGCAAGTGAGAACTTTTTCTGAGATGTGAAAAGTTTGAGAGAGGCAAACTGAAAGGTAGCTGGAAGTGGCTGTCATGAACCAAGCATATATAGAAGTTGAGGAGATAATATTTTCATTTTCAGCCATTGAACAGCTCCTCAGCTTCCTCCGGCAGAGGTGTAGTATCAGTGAGTTTCAATTGTGCAGTGGGCTAACTTGGTATGGAAAATTCACAGTACAGAACTTGTAAAAGTATCATTTCGGTGGAAGATCCTTCCAGGTGTGTGATGTGGCCTGCAGAAATTTAATCCTTCCTAAGCAAAAGAAGCCTAGAAAATACTATTTTTTGTTGTTGTTGTTAAGAAGAAGTTGGACTTGAGTCAATATACTGTTAAAATTTAATTTCATATCCAACAATATGATTCCACCCCCAACCTGGAAATAGGAGAAAAAAAGGTTTATCTCTGCCAGTGTCTGAGGATATGAAAATGTAATGATTACAAATTTTGCTAAGCTACTTGTTAACTGAGCTGTGCATCTCCCTGCTACATAGACATATACCCTACTAGTTAAAAAAAATTCTATCTCTATGTAGCATGAAGAATCACTGACACAATAAAATCAAAACTTCAGCTGCGATATAATTTTTTTTTATGTTTTCCACAGGAATATTAAGAGTTCATTTAAAACTTTTTCAATTGAAGTGTCCATTAAACTGATAAGTTTTTACAGAAACTGCCATCTTAGAATTATCCTGTTGAGTGGGTGTTGGTGTTTGTAACAATAACGTTGTTTTCATAATATGTGATGGCAGATTAGCACACTTCTCTGCAGTGTTGTTAACAGTTGTAATTAAGGAATAAACAGTAAAGGGTGTCAGTCCGATGACAATTTCATCTATAGTGTCACAATACAAAATGTCACAAAATATTAGAACTGTTATATAACTACAAAAATATCAAATTAGGCTTTCATTTTACGAGCTGAGAGCTTAAAAAAAAACTGGCATAGAGACTATTGCAATTTTATACCTACTCAATGTTCTGTCACAAAGACAACTTGGTAATATTTTCTTCTCTAAGCTCACAATGTGATTCTCAATCTGATTTAGCGGGAATGTGTATGGATCTTACAGTTGTAGAGCTCACATTTAAAGAGCAAACACTTGGAACCAGTTGAGCAGACAGGAAGGGAAAAGCTATTACACACGATGGCCAGAATGGAGGGATGGGTGAGCAGTTAGTCACTAACAAAGACTGGGATTCATCCCGGTCTTTGCATCCAAAGGGAAATCACTTAAACCAAAACCTGGGCCCCTAAGTACTTTATACATTCGAACAATCTGGGTCTTTATCTCTTTCCACTCCGCCTAACCACGGGGACACAAAGCAGACGCTCACTGTCTCCTTGCCCCTTGTGAATTCCCCTGGAAGGAGAGCTAAGTGTGTGGACACTGTGGGCATGGCAGCCGGGTGGGTGAGGATTTGGCAGCGTGCAGTGAAAGGCAAGCAGGATTAGAATAGTGAGGTGTTCACACAGCATATTTGAGATTAAAAGGAAATTATTTTCTAAGAAGGAATTTAATTTTTTTTTCCTGCGACAAGACTTTGCTTTAGAAGCACTAGGACAACAAGTGCAAGGAAACCTGTATAGGAACATGCCCAGAAAAGGAAAAATTGAAGAGAAACATTCAAAGCAGAAATGTGTGTAGGTGACTGCTCTCAGGGACAGGGGCCTTCGTGTTGGCCTGTGGTCTGAAACAAATGAAGGCAATTGTCTGTGACTGTGAAACAGCACAGCAGTAGGGACAGGGGGGACACAGCAGGGACATTAAGGTGCAGGAGCGACTGTCTCCTGATTTGGCACAGACCTTGGGGCACACGGTATCAGGGAACATAATTATATATGGCATCTCCTGTTCTACTCAGATTTGTTTGGTTTCATTTATTACCTGGGCTAGCTTGCCGCTCACCTTTCTACAGATATGGATTTGAGAAAGCGAATGTTAAACTTTAATGTGTTTAAAAAATTCTTAAAAATCCCCCAAACTGATTGATACTGTTATGATTTAATATTGGTTTTATATGAGATCTTAAATGGGTGTTCTTTGCCACATTGAGGCTGTTACCTGAAACATATCAATTCTATGTAGTTACCACATCTTATCCCAAGTTTTTATATATAAATGTAAAATATATATTACATCATATACATATTCTGTAATTTCCTACCCATCCTGACTGAATGTTTTTCCCTAAAAAACAAACAAAAAACACAAACAAACAAAAAAAACCACAAATCAAAAAACCTCTAACTTGTTTGTCTGCAGTCTTGACTTGCTAATTGCCCTTTTATGTTAAAATATAAATAATAAAATATACATAAGCTCTAGTGGTCCTAAGAGCCTGTTGCTTCTTGGTGCTTTTCTGGTGGGTGGGGAGCAGCAATTGAGAGAAGAGCAGTGAGAAAACTCAAAGGTTTTGCCTGTCTGTAAGTTAATCTTTGAGTGTCTTGCAAGAAGAAATAATTAATCATCCTTTTTTAGATTTATGCACAGATGAGTAACCCCAATACTAACCCAGGATCACAGCCTGTTCACCCATCTTGTCACCTCTGCCATCACATTTACTTTCTCAGTTATTCTGGCTGTGGGGGCAGGAGCAGAAGGCATGTTAGTTTTCCCTAGGATAAGAAATTTCTTACTCTGCAGAATCTTTCTCAACACTATTAATTTAATTTGAGAGCACATTTGAAATAATAAGTTGGTTTAGACAAATGATATTTGACACCATGTTATCCTCTTGATTGTATATATTCAGGGTCATGTTCTCATAGAAGTTAGGTGCTAAATTTTAGGCTGAGCTTATAGTTCTTCACTTCTGTCTCTTTTATTCACACAGAGCAGGTTGGGGATAGAGATGCTCAGTTTGAGCTTGTTGGTACTGAAAAATAAGAAAACCAAATTTGAAATGTAATGTACTTTTAGAGGTTATATCTGAAAGAAAACATTATTTACTCCATAATGGTAATTTTCATAATATTTTAATACTTGTGTTCAAGATACAACTTGACCTCAAATATCACCCCAAATGCAAGCTGTTTTAACATATTTCTAATGCTAAGGTCTTCATTACTGTGATATTCTGTTTGCTCAAGGATTATAATCCATGGATATACTGCATTATAGTTGAAATAAAGCTTTGGTCCTGTAGTCACTGCCTCTTGGATCTCAGTGTTGTATTGCATGTATGAGTTGGATATAAGCTGGTGCCTGCTGTAGCCAAGAGTGTGAGCAGCGAGTAGGCCAGAGATAAGCACTTCGCTTAGGTTTGGTGCTTATTTTCATCTGATTCTGATACAAAATACTAATCTCCTGAGTGAAGATGAGACTCTCAGAAGTTTACTGCTGAAAAATCCAAGTGTAATGAATCCCAGATCGATTATTGGCACCCTTCCTATTGTTTCACAATAACTGAGCTAAATTACTCCAGATACGCAGTTACTGGGGAGATGGAGATACTTAAACCCTTGCAAAGGAAACAGGTGGGGAAAAAATGGTTCTTTAGTACATCCTCCTGCTGTGTGAAGTTCTTTGTCTTTGCTATAAATAGGGTGATTTAATTTGGGAATTTGCTACTCCTTTTAAACACAGTTGAAACAGCTTTTGAAAATGCGCTAAATTGTACCCTCTGTGTATGGAGCCTTCCAGTTGTATCTTTTACATTTTACTTACTTTGGATACGTCTGTTTTTAACGCATACAGATAGGAAGTATGCTCACTTCTCCCATAAGTTTTATCGCTAGTGATGATGATCTTAAAAATAAATGTGTGGTGTTCTTTCTCCTCACTCTCAGTCGTATCACCTACCAGAAAGCCCTAATAGGCAACAAAATAGTGTGAGACGGTATTTACATCACACTTTTGAAACAGATTCAAGCAGAGCCAGCTGCTGTAAGATTATTTTACGAATCTATTGCAAATTAATAAAAGGAAAAAAATGCCTTCCTTTAAGTAAATTACAGTCTCCTTGACTAATTACGTAGCTTGAAGCAGCAGTAAATAAGTACCTGCCTCGCTGCGGTGCTGGGAGATGTAATTTTGGTATCCGGACCTGCCTGTCCTTACCCATTTAGTTTGCGGGTGTTCCCTGCGTGTGTTCCCTGCAGCTCCACTCGCGGAGCTCTGACTGTCGCTCAGGAAAAGCTTTCGGAGGCTGATGGACCCAAGCGAAGCACCTGCTTTGTCCAGCGCGGGGCCAACCTGCGCGCCCGCGCTCTGCCCCGAGGGCAGCGCTGCTCCGAGCCGGGGAGACCCCGAGCCAAGAAAGGGAGAAAGGACGGGACAAAAAACGACCCAAGCAAGAACCATTTCTTGGTCGTTGCCCGGTGTGAAAGGAGCTCGCTGTGGCGCGGGGAAGGACGGACGGACAGGCAGACGGACGGCGCTCGGGGGCCGCGCGTCGCTGCGAACGGGGAGCGCGTTGTGTGTGCTCTCCCTCGCTCAGCGGCGCCGAGATTGCCAGGAAAGCGGTGGGCAGCGGCTTTGAGCCCTTGGAAATGTTCGTAATAATACCGGTAACGGTGAAATCCCAGGCGAAAATGTTGGTCTGTGTGACCCAAAGTGGCGGAGCCCCCCGTTACCTGGGAACGGTGCTTAGAAGGCGCTTAAAGTCCCGCAGCCGCTTTGCGCTATTGCTCGGACGTTTCTTTGTGTTAAGTTTCCGGGTCCACTTGGCTTTCGCCTCTATAATCAGCTTTCTCTTGCTGGATTCATTGAGTGATGCGATAATCCAATGTTGGTAATATCTCAATTCATTAACATAATGAATCAGAAGGAAGAGGCTGATTATAAATCAGAAAGCTTCTATTTCTGTGGAATATCTTGGCAACTGGCAGCAGTGAGGAAAGACAGTAGAAGGGGTATCAGACAGTTAACCGGACCTCGGGAACGCGGCTGCAGGAGGGCTCAGGTGCCTCTCTGCGATTTAAACGGGAGAGGTGAAGCGGGTTCAGCGAGATGTCCAGTCCCTGTCCCGTTGGCTGGGAGTGCTTTTACCCCCGGACCAGATCTCTTTTTAAAGTTACTCATCAGCCTGCTTCTGCAAACGGGGAAGATGGCAAAGATGCAAAAATTTGTAGAAGTCAAGTTTTATGTTGTTTCTGGCTTATACACTCGGAATTCGGGGAGCAGACCCCTTTTCTGCATTCTGTGTCTGTCCCCGCTGCGGGTAACGAGGCACTTTGGTGACTATAACACGCTGTTACTGGAGTCACCTTAAAGAAAATTTTTAAGAGCGCTGGTGACTCGAAGCACCGGCGTTGAAAGGCCACATGGCCCGGCTCCAGCCCCAGCACCTGACGAGGAGAGGCAGCCCACTGTAAAATGGAGAGCACGGAAGTCCAAATGCACCCTTTTCCTTTTTTTAAATTTTTTAAAATTTATTTTTAATTGAAGGCAGGTGTTGCCCATGAATCAATCAATTGAGCAATTGCAAATCAATCAGTGTGATAAATACAAATGAAGTGAAGCTACAGCTTTGGGCCAGGCAGAGTTAGGTGGTAAGAGGAGGGCAGGATTAGGGTTAAAAGTTGGGGAAGCGTCACCTAGAGAGTCAGGGCAGGAGTCAGGGCAGGTTGTAGAAACAAGCTGGCAAGAGCATTTTCACCCCTTTTTCTGTTTTTCACTAAGGCCCCGTGGTGATGGCGCTGCTCAGCGCAGCGCCGTGGCTGCAGAGAAGGTGGGCAGGCAAATATTTAGGGCTAAGTTGGCCGTGGTGTAAGGTCTGCCTGCAGAAACCCTCAGGAGAAGGAAGGGCATGGGGTGAGTGTGTCCCCAAGCGGCCCCACACCAGCGCCGCAGTCCTGGCAGTGTGTGCCTGTCCCCACTGCCGTGGCCTGCGGG
This sequence comes from Grallaria varia, assembly GCA_013396735.1. Classification (NCBI taxonomy): domain Eukaryota; kingdom Metazoa; phylum Chordata; class Aves; order Passeriformes; family Formicariidae; genus Grallaria; species Grallaria varia. Next base: position 635,390 of record VWZG01006793.1, read on the forward strand.
TGGTCCCCTCTGTCTGCACAGCCCCAGGGCCCACCAGCCCCTCGCCATCCCCTCCACATGAGGCTGCCCAAGGGGTGTAGCGTGGCCGGGTGGCCGATGGCCCTCGCCGTGGGTGCTGGCCCTGCTGGCCGAGGGGCGATCGATGCCTGCGCTGGGCCCTGCCGTGCCATCTCTGCCTCGGCTGCAGGGGCAGCTCCTTCGGCCCTTCCCTTTCTCTGCAGAGCCCGGCAGTGGGTGGCGGTGCAGCCCCGACCCTCTGGGGGTATCCAGGGGCCAAAGGTGAAGGGGGAGAGAGGGCCTGAGGAAAGACACGGGAGGTGTTAGGGAGTGAGCAGAGTGAGCCCTGGGGAAGGACCGCAAGGGCTGGCAGTGAGGACAGTGAGGGCACGAGGGACAGCAGTGCCCTCACCCCAAGCATGGAGGGTGAGGCCCGTGAAACCGCCCCCCCTGGAGGGGACTCTCGTGGGCGACACGCGGCGGTGGGCTGGCACGCTCGAGGCCCAGTGGGCTCGCTTAAAAATAACGCAAATACTACCGTAAAACTGCTTAAAGGGGGAGACGGACAAGTCCTGCGGGCACCTGGGCATCCTGGGGGACCCGGCGGGTTGGGAAAGGCATGTGTCAATTTAGCCCTAGTGTTGACTTAAGCGAAAGTGCTAAGCCATTCCTAAACCTAAGTCAATACAGACTTAAGCCAAAATTGTTATTAACGAGCTCTAATCTGATTTAAGAGCCTCCGAGCGAGGCGTGTCTACACGAGGCTCGTTGCCTTGTGGTGCCCGGTGCCCCGGGGCGGGGGGCGCAGTCCGGGACAGCGGGAGGGGACAGCGAGGGCATCCTCGGGGATGCAGAGGGCCGGTTTCGGGGAGAGCCGGACCGCAGTGATTCGGGATCACCGGTGATCCCCCTCCGCGGGATAACCTCTTAAAACTGTAGCCAGCTCGGCTGGCGTGGGGCCGTTTGGGCTGTGCGTGAGCCCGCGGGCCGGGGGTGGCTGCAGCGGGGCCGGGGCTGCCGGGACCCCTCGGTGGTGCCGAGGGCCGGCAGCTCCGCTCGCTCGGGAGAGGGACATGCCAATGCATTTTTTTCCCCCGTCCCAATGGGGCAGTTGAGCCCTCCACTCCACCCCCCAGTGGGGGCCTTTCTTTTCTTCCCCACCAGCTTTGAGCAGCCCTGTTTCAGATTGGCCTTTTTATGTTTGATATAAAGAATAGTTGTTGGCCAATTCCATCTTTTCATCGCTGCTCTCCAGGCCCGGGTCCAAGCGGCTTGTCAGATGCTCATTAACTCCCCCTTTGGCTCTTTCCAGTGTGTCTCCTAAGCTCATTGTGCCAAGAACTAGCGCTTCTTTCTCTTTACACGGCTCCCTTTCTCTGCTCCATCAGGGAGACAAATTACTTTCCAAAAGGGATCGCCAGGGATGGTTTAATGAGAATTTCTCTAGCGCTGGCCGTGGAAATCAATGTAGTTAACATTCGGTGCACTTAATTGGACTTTTCTCTTCTGCCTCCTTCAAAAAAACTCTGAAGCTATCCTGTTAATCTCTCATTTGTAATCAATTGTGTTGACTAAACAAAAGTCTAGGTCGTCCTTTCTTCCTGTCCCAGACAATCCTTTGTTGCCTCTAAATGCCTCATTCTTGAGTGCTCCTGGTCGTGTAGATGGGTCCGATTTTTGACAGTTCATTATTGCGCTTTTGTCCATTTAATCTCCCTCGCTGTGTTTTGCATGTGCATGCCTTAATGAGCTCCGTTGGCAATTAACATGTTTCTAGCAGCAAACTGGTTGCTCAGACGTTTGGAGAGCGGAGTGCAGGGAAAAGGGCAACGCGGCTGCCTTGTAGGTTGGTCGCTCCCCGGTGCCCGGCGCGGTGCCGGGACGCACCTGGGAGCCTCCCGGCACCGGGGAGCCGCCGGGCCGGGCCGGGCCGAGCCGGGCCGAGGGGGGAAGCCCGACGGAGCTGGCACGTCGTTCCCTGCGCGGAGCCACCTCTAACCCTCCCCCCGAGGCACCGGCACCGCTCAATCTGTTGTGTGCGCGGCTGTGGCGCCGGGAGAGGGGTTTTTGTGCGGGTTTTTTTGTGTTATTATTGAGGCTTGCTGGCAAGAGTGCCGAAGTGTGAGCAGTCGTGGACAGCAGAAACATCTTGTGAGGGAGAAGATAATTGGAGTCTCTGGCGTGTGTGTGTCTGACAGAGCCGCCCCTCCCCCGCGATCTGCGGCTTGTGTGTGCCGGGATGCGGGCGAGATGCCGGGGGGGTGGGCAGGGGCCGCCCGGTGGCCAGCGCGATGCCGCGGCCCCTTGCCGGTGCGTCCCGGGCCGGGGGGAAGCGGGAGCGACAGCCGGGCCGGGTGGGGGCTGCCTGCCGCCACCCAGGGGGGCACAGGTGACCAAGCCCACCCAGCGGCGGCCGACACGGCCCTTCAGGGTGCCCCGAGGATGCCCTCAGCAGTGACGGGGATGCCGCCCTCCCCCCTCGCAGACGGCTCTGTAAACAACGCCGCTTTTTATAAAAAATGCGATAAGAACGCGCTTCCTTCATTCCCTGCCCCGGGAGCGGGTTTCGCACTGCTCTCGCCCATCGGGAGAGCTGAGGAAGCTGTGGGGCCTGTAGCCGCGCCTGGCTCCCGTTTTCGGCTCTCGGCTGGCAGCCCAGACCTCTTCCCGGGGCCCGAGGTGCCGAGGAAGCGGCGCTTCCCCCGGACCTGGCAGCGGGAGCGGCTCCGTGGCCGCCCCTCGGGATGAGCGCGCCCGGCTCCCCTCCTCCGGGACCTTGTCCTGCCGTGGCCTCCCCCCGCACAGTGTCCTCACGGAGAGAGGGGTCCGTCCCGGCGTCCCCGGCCCTCGGGCTGTCCCGCCCCGTCTGTGGCGGCGGCGGGAGAGCCGCGCTCGGCTCTCGCCTGCGAGGCTTCAGCTGCAGCCCCTTCGCTCGCGGGACCGTTTCCTTCGACAGGGTGTCCAGAGCGGTGACTTAACGGCGACGGGGGTTGCATTTTTCTCTTTTTTTCTTTTCCCATTTTTTTTGGTCTTGTTTTTAATTTTCTTTTAACCTAAAACTCTCCCAAATTATTTTAGCAGATTCTGTCGCGATCTTTCCTCACTGCCAGCATCGCTGGACATCCTTTTCCGCCCCTCACACCGTCCAAACGTTATTTCTGCCACCGGAAAATGCAAACCCCGAAAAACTCTGCAATTGGCCCCATCCCTGCAGCGGGAGCACGGGGCCCGCCAGCCCCAGCCCCAGCCCGCTCCTCGGGGAGCGCGGAGCATCGCAGCCGAATAATGAACCCAGAAACCCGGAGCCAGGGGTCGCCTCCCGTCCCTGCGCTCGGCGGCGAGCTGTGCTCGTCCTCGCCTACTACTATTTAACCACTCAATTAAGCGGAGAAAGGTGAGCTCCCCGTTACGCCGTCCCCAGGCATTTCGGTGCCTGTCTCGTTCCCCTCTTCATTGGCAAGCCCGGCCCGAGCAGCACGCACACGCCCGGACGCCTCAATCTCCTTTCTCCGCTAGAATAATATTGTTCCTAACGACGTGGCCGGAATAGACACTTGCGTATTAAAAGTGAGGGAGGGAGGGAGACGAGAAGGGAATATTTAGTGTAATCCAAGTGCTTGATTATCCATATTCTGATCAAAAAGAGTTTCTGAGGCCTGCTGGGAGTGATTAGATTAATGTAATGCGGTTTGAAGGGTCTGTGTTTTCTCTCTTAATTTGGGTCATTACTCGGAAAGCAAGCGTGAGATCATTTTATCTGCATGCAAGGAAAGATAGTCATTCAGGAGCGGCTTAAACACGTCGTAATGAACCGACTCCGGAAAGCAGCGCTGGGAAACTCCGAGTTGCCCCTGGCGCAGCCGGCCGGGGGTCCCGCACCGGCGCTGCCCCTGAAGCCGCCCGGCTCCCTCCCGCCCTCGCTTTGCCTCCTGCGATGCCCGCGGCGCTCGGCGAGCCCCGAAGCCTCAGGGCCCGGTTCCCGCAGCTCCCGCACGCCGCGCTCACACCGGGGACAGCGCCGTGCAGCCCGGTGCCCGCTCGGGCCGGGGCCGGGGTGGGAAATGAGACACCTGCGAAGGGCCGGTTTATTGTCCCATGATATATATAGATATATATATATATATTCCTCACTTATTCGAGCGTACATTTGAAATGGAGATTTACAGACACGTATAAAGAGCGCTGTCCTGGCGCGGGGGGCGGCCAGCCCGACCCCTCCTGGCCCGCGCCGTTAAATAAGATTCCTCTTATGTACAACTGCGGCTCGGGGTCGCTTGCTACCGGCGGCTGAGCTCGCTGGGGAAAAGACAGAGAAGCAAAGGCTGGTTTGGATAAATAGTGCTGGCCTGGTAGAGCAGGTCCGAATGGGGCGGCGCGCCAGGCCCTTAGCTCTGCCCGCTGCGCCCAGGGTCCCGCGGCGGAGGAGCGCTGGAGACGCTGTCGTGCAACTTTCGGACGTGCTTCTTTAAATCAAAGTTTCTGCAAAATCCTTTCCCGCAAGTGACACACGTAAAGGGCTTCTTGTCGTTGTGGGTGTGCATGTGGAAAGTCAAGTTATAGATCTGGTGGAAGGCTTTGTTGCAAATGGTGCACTTGTACTGCTTCTCTCCGCTGTGGGTCAGCTTGTGGTTCTTGTAGTTGCCTGCGAAAGAGGAAGAAGGTGGAAAAAGGGGTTACCCGAGGGTGCCCGGCCGCACGGCGCATAGGTAAGGGGGGCATTAGGAAGTGTCTCCCCCCCGCACCCTCGTCCCACTTGTCAAACTCGGTCCGTGTCAGTGCGGAGCAGCGCGCAACTGGCACGGCACAAATGAGAGGCAGGGTCAGCCCGGTGACCCGCGGCAAACGGAGGGCTCTGGATTAGGACCAAGGCCCGGCACCTCTCATTTAAAAAGCATTTAGGGAGAACCGTCAGCAGTGCCCGGCGATGCGGCCCGGCTTAGAGGCGAAGTAATTGGGAGCGGCGGCGGTGGCTCTGCCCGCGCCCCTCGCTTCCCCCAGCCGGGCAGGGCTCGTCGCGTTTAATCCCGGCTAATGAAGGGCGAGGGCCCCGGCCCGGCTCGGCTCAGCTCACCTTTCTGGTGGAAGCCCTTGCCGCAGAACTCGCAGACGAAGGGTTTGTAGCCGGCGTGGATGCGGATGTGGGTGTTTAGCGTGGAGCTCCTGTTGAACGCCTTTCCGCACTGGTTGCACTTGTGGGGTTTCTCCTGCGCCGGGGGGCGAGAGGCCCGTCAGTGGGGGCTGCGCAGAGAGCTGCGGGGACTGCCGCCTCCCGCCGCCCCGGCTGCCCCCCACCTACCTGGGTGTGGATGATTTTGTGCCGGCACAGGGTGCTGGCCTGGCGGAAGCCCTTCCCGCAGACCTTGCAGACGAAGGGCCGGGCCCCCGTGTGCACCGGCATGTGACGGGTGAGGTTGTAGTGCGCGTTGAAC
>VWZG01006793.1:642852-717852 GCA_013396735.1 Grallaria varia
CCTCTTCCCCCTTGCCCCCCCCACCCCCCAAATAGACGACGATACATTATAGCGCCTGGGCGCCGGGGTTTCTTCTCTTCCTCTCTCTAATTAAACCGCCGTGATGCGGGAGGGGAGGATTTGCAGAAACCTCAGATGCGAGGACGCGGTAATTGAGAGAGTCCCGCGTCCACCTGTTTGGGGGGGCCGAGCAGCACCCCCCTGGCCCTGATTAGCCGCCCCGTCCCTCGCTGGGGCTATTCAGCCGAACCAATTTTCCCCCAGCGATTCAGGGCGCTCAATTCTCTTTCACTTGTAGCCACTATAGCGCTGCGTGGAACCTGGTTTTGTGTGTTTCTAAAATAAAGGGGAGGATTATCCGGGGGAGAGGGGGGGGGAGCGAAGGGTTTAGATTGAGCCTGGCCAGAGGTAAAGCAAGCGATGAAAAGGCCCCAATATATGTATTTTTTTTTTTTTTTTCCTCCTCCCTCGCACGCCTAAGAAAGTTTGGAGGAATTCGGGGGTTTTGTGCGGCGCTGACAAAGCCGCGCCTCCTCTCCCCGCCGGGGCAGCTCGCCGGCGGCTGTTTGCAGACAGGCTTTTTCACCTGCGAACCACAACACGCTCCAGAAACAAACTTTGAAAGCGGCGGGCGCCCCGGGGCTGCCTCCGGGCGGAGAGGAGCGCCCGCCCCGGGCGGGGACACCCCGTCTGGAGCATCAGGTGTTGGCATCCCCACCGCCCTGACCGCTCCGTCCTGCCTGCCCGGATCTGACGGGTTCAAGCGAGCGAGGGAACCGTCCCGCTCCTGGGGGAAAGGATGGCACGGGCCCGCCGAGAGCCACACAAGCCCCGTCCGGTGGCTGGGCTGAGCGAGAGTCCGCCTGAGCCCCGGGGAGCCGCTGCCCGCCCAGCCCGCGCCTCCTCCGGGCAGCGGGAGCGGGCGGGCGGCGGCGGGGCTGGGCTGGGCTCCGCTCGCTCCCGGGGCTCGCCGGCTTTAGCAAAGTATTTAATTAGCCTCCACAAACTTCTTTTCCTCGCCTGCAGATTATACTGAGTGGAGGGTTGGGAACTATTTTACACCTTGCCACTCACATGTTAATTAATCTCTATCTAACCCTAATTGCAGTTTATTCAAGCACCGCTCAAACAGCTCACCCACACAATAAACACTGGGGCTGCTTTTATCCATATTACTCCCCGCTCACACGTTGAGTAATTAACTCCAGTACCAACTAATAGTGCAAACAAATATTTTCTGTAAACGAGATGATTTCGGGCAGGATAAAAGAGGGCTGCGGAGCCGGGGCCGGGAGCTCGCTGCCAGCTTCCCCGCGCCGCCCTCGTCCTTGCCGAGGTGTTCGCTGGACCGGCTCTCTCCCTCTTTCCCTCCCTCTCCCTCGGGACGAGGGGACGGCTGCGGGCTCGGGGCAGCGGGTCCCGCAGGCCTCAGGGCTCCTGGGGGCGAGGAGAGCCGGGGGCACCCCGTGCGCAGCCCCGGGGCCGCCTCCTTCCTGCAGCCCGGAGGAGCTCCCGTGCATCCCGAGGCCGGGCACCGGCTCGGAACCGGGTACCGCACGCCTTGTGCATCAGGGCTTTGAGATCCCAGCTAAGACCCGGGCATCGGAGCTCAGTATTTTAATTGAAATCGCAGGTTTAGGCACAGCTGGAGGCCGTCTCTATCGATTCGACTTCTGCTGTTCCGGCGAGCGTATTACAACTGACTGACTTTGAGACGGCTGCCCCGGCCCCACCGCCTGCCCCGGCCCCACCGCCGAGCCCGAGCCCCTCGGAGCGCCGAGCGGGGCCGGTGGCTCTGGGGGAGCCCGGCCCGGCTTTGGGGGCAGCAGCGGCTGCACGTCGGGTGGGCTGCGGGCCCCCGGCGCGGCACCGCCCGCTGCCTTTCCCGTGGGGGCTGTACCCCCGTGGGGGCTGTACCCCCGTGGGGTTTCAATCCTTCACCCCCGGCGTTTAGAGGCAGAAATGTTTGGCGGATTTTTCCCGGGAAGGCGCACGCCGCAAAGCCGCTCCCGATGCGGCCGCGGCCGCTCCCGCGGTGATTTTTGCGCCGCTGCCTCCCCAGTAAAACGAGTGCGGAGCTCGGCCGGGCCGGGCCGGCCCCGTGCGGGACACACCGACTCGCCCGGGGCTTCTCTAGCGCTCGCTGCCCTCGGAGGGTCCCGTTGGTGCCCGGCAGCCCCAGCCCCGAAGGCTCCGCGGCCGCTCACATCGAAAACCGGCGGGGGTTCCCTTTTCGCCCCTCGACAGCCAGACCCGCCGGGCGAGCGGCTCCCGGGGCCGTGCCCTGGCTGTGTCCCGGACGTGTCCCGGGTGGGAGCGCAGGCCTGGCCCGGCTCCCCGTGCCCGTCGGGCCGCCCCTGCCCGGCCAGTCGGCGCTGGGCATTTCTGGTCCACTGGAAGACAACTTAGGATCCTCCTAGTTATTTAACTTGGCAGCTGCTTAAACTCCGCAGTGGAAGCTGCCGAAAGTTATTAGCATTACGCTTCAATCTCTCCGAAATGGTGGCTTTGATTTCCACGCTGCTTTGCTTTTTATATGTGATTTTCTAAATACTTTTTTTCCCTATTTTTTTTTCTTTTTTAATAGATTAAAGTGATGGACTACGGGACGAGCCACCAGCCCAGGCAATTGGGATGGGGCTGTCTTTGTAAGCCACGGGGATAGCAGCTCTTTCTGTGGTTTTGCAGCTCTGTGGCTGGTGCAAGGTGTGGCAGAGCGGCCCTGGTTCAGGCTGGGCTCTGGTGCTGCCCGGCCCTGGCCCCTCTCTGCTGGGTTTGGGTCTAGCTCAGTGCAAGGCAGAAATTACGGCCTCGCAGGGTCAACGCAGGGATGCTCCCAAGGTGTTTGCTCACAGTTCGGTTTGCAGTGCTCAGACACTGCTTGGACAAATTAGGGAGCACCGAAGAGGGATGTCAGGACAGCAAAGATTGGGGCTGAGGTGAAGTGAGGGTCGCTACCCCTGTGGCTGCTTCCCGTTATTCCTTTGAAACAATGATACAGGAGCAGTGCCAATGCCGCAGTCCCTGTGGGCAGTCCAACCCCTCCTGCAGGGCCCGGAGTGTCGGTGGGGTGACCCTGCTGCCCTGTCACCCAACTGAGAGCGCCACCACCGGGGCAGGGGCAGGGCATGGTAAGGCCACCTTGGCTGGAGCAGAGGCGCTGAGTCTCTCCAGTCTATTTTTTCATATCTTTCACTGAGTTATGTACACATTACTGCCTATCTGTAGGCAGATAATTTTAATTTATTTTTTATATTTGGATTTATTTTTTTTTTTTTTAACTGGGAAGGTAGTTTTTGGGGCACCGCACAGGTCCAGATCAAATGCTGTTAGTGGGATTTTGGAAGAGAAACTGGCACAGTGTCCTTGTATGGTTGTACTGTTCAACTTTGTCAGTGATGCAAGAGTAACATCGACATTTTCAACCTGTCCAATTTTAAGAGCTGGTATCTGACCTGCTTCTAAAGCTGTTTGAAATCTAGTCCCACTGCAGAGCAACCGGCAGGGCACCGTGGCAGGAGCTGCACAGAGTGCCTCGATGGCAATCAAACTGGCTTATGTAATTCTAAAAATGGCAACTCCTTACTTGCCACATCTCTTTCTGTCTATGCGGAGAGTCCTGCAGAGCTGCCAAAGAGAAGCAATTGAATGAACTCTTTTCCCGGCTCAATCCTCCTTCCGCAGCTCGGAGAAAGTGAGCCAGAGCCTATTCTAGTTTGCCTGTCAACAGGAATGGTAACTAGCGGCTCGATCCCAGCCAGGCTTTATGCCCCAAAAACGCTGCCTGCCTGCCTGTGAGGCGTGGAGAGAGACATCAGGAGGGAAATCTAGTTCCTGGTGTGAGACTGGTCTGGCCCAGAAGGCAGGCAAGGAGTTGGTGGAATCCACACCGTGTCCAAAGTCAACCTGGCCAGTAAGGCAAGGAAGGAATTGTTGAGTGGGCGAGCTGCTCCTCTCCATCCTTATCGTCGGAAATAGTCATTCCTCACGGCGCAGTAATGGAGCAATGCTGCGTTTCATTTCTGAACGCTGAAACTGAAAGATGTTCCTTCCTAATGTTTTGAAATGTTGTACTTTTTTGTTTTGAAAGAGTGGGAGCTTTTAAATTTTCCTGGGTTTGTAGGGTTTTTTTCCCCTTATTTTCTATTTAGGAGAAAAGGTGGGAGGAGGTAGAGGAGGAGAATATAATGGGGGGATGGCCTTGTTCTCACTTTCCTACTGAAAACATTTCAGAAAAAGGAGCAAAAAACAGTGAAAATGGGTAGAAGCCCACTTCAGTTTTGTGTTCCTATTCCTTCCTTTTTTTTTTTTTTTTGCTTGAAAGAAGGATGGCCAAAAAAGTAAGTGGGACAAACTCCACGTGTTTTGAATTATTCTCCCTTTAATGAGATAGAAAACCAGCTCATTTTCCAAATTACTTGCTTTTTCAATGAAGAAAACCAAACAGAGAAAGGATCTTTCCAAAGCCAATTTTTCCACTGTCTTGTTGCCACTCACTCCTCACTCAGTATTGTCCAGTCTTTCTGGCTGTGCCACATGTTACATTTGCCCTGGTTTGAACTGTTGGCACAGGTGTCCCCAGGGCTGGACTCCACGGGCTGTGTGGTACGGAGGTGGCAGTGCTCTTTCCTCCTTCCCCCTGAGCGTGTGGGACTGGCTGGACTGCAGCATCCCTGTCCCTGGTGGTGGTGGTGGTGGCTAAGTCAGGGAGAGCCTGGCAAGACTCCCAGACTGGCTGGTGGAACTGCTGCTGTGCTACTTGAGCGCAAGAAAAGGGCTGATTTCACCCCAGAAGACATGATCTAGAAGAAGCACTAAAAATCCCCTCAACAATGGGAGCCCAGACTGAAAATCCAGACCTTGTTATTTGAAGAAAAAACTTCAGTGCACAGCCTAAGTATTTCCTGAATGTTGAAGAACACCCACAAATTATGCAAAAATACCCGATTATTTATTTATTTGATTTAAATATGAGCCTAGCTTGTGATTTTGAGCTGGAGGTGGGGCTGGAGTCAATGATGCTGAAAAAACAATTGAGAGAGAAGCCCAGGTGAGTCACAGGCTCTGGGGAGCAGAGGATCTTCTTCTGACTCTTCCTCACAAAATGCAGAGCATTGCAGGACCCACCGAGGGCTCTGAGACTTCTTGGATGAGGAGGACCTCACCAGGGTAACTGTTTCTCCTTGGGGAGCTCTAGGCCTTTGGCCCCTCAGTCCATGGGTGAGGGTGGTGTCCCGTGCCTGTGGTCGGTGTGTGCTGGAGGGATTGGCTCATCAATTCCTGCTCGCACACCAAGCAGGTGACCAAGGGTAGATATGTCACAGCGAGCATTGGCTGCAGCTCAGTGGGTCATCCTTCCCATCCCTACTGGACTGAACCTACAGTGTGACCCCCAGAACTGGTGAACATGGATACAGGACATGTTCCTGTCCCTGACGTGAGGGTCCAGATGGTTCTATGTGCTCTGCCTCCGATGTGAAACCAAACCTGACATCTTTGCTGGTTTAGCTGGATTGAAAAATACCTTCCCCGTTATCAGAGTTCACCACCACATTCCCTTTAAGTCTTTGAGCTATCAATCTCCTCCTACCTTCCTTCCAGTGTGTGCTTCTCTCCAGCTGACAGCCTGGGACAGCCCCGAGATCAGCTGCTCGTGGAGCTCTGTGCCCAAAGCAGCCCTAAACGGTGTGGCCTTTGTTCCCCCCAGCTGTCGTATCCTCCAGGATCTGCAACAAGTCCTCATTTTACAGACCCCGTCTTGACAGTCCCCAATCTGATCTGACCACCTGGTTTGTTTTTGAATCGAGTGCTTGAGTCATAACATTTCTGTTTATTTCAACAACTGTATTCCTTGCATAGGAAATGAGCCAAGATGGTCTAAGGCGGGGAGAGCGAAGCATGTCGTGGTTGTAATTGCTTTTGGTCTCCCAATATAAAATTTTACAGTATAATCAAAATCTTATTTTTGTAGAACTGGACTCTGTTATTGACTTAATCTTCTTAAGTGCTCCTATTATTCCAGTGATTTCATCGTTGTATGTTGATTTTAATCTTTTGATCTCCATATTAGCTACTGCCTGCAACTAATTTGTTGCTCAGTGTTTTTCTTTGTTTTGACCTGTGAGGCATTTTCCTCATGGCACACAACTCTGCTGGCAGATTGCATATAATCTCTGCACTTTTTTTCTCCCATATTTTGCGCAGTTATAACAAATGCAGATTTACAAATTGAAATGGAATATGTATCTTTTAGAAAGGCTGAGGAAATCACCACTTCAGGTTTCGCTTGAGAGCCTAAACGTGCTTGATTAAAGGTAATACGGCTGAATACAGCTCACCAGAGAGAGGTGTTGTGCAGGGTTTTCAGTCCAGTAAGTTCAGAATGGGTGAAAACTGCAATAACTATAATTCACATGCAGTCAAGGATGAAAGAGTTTCTGAAAACAGAGGTAGACCTAAGATGAAGAAGGCTGGGTTTTGTGAATGGCTCAAGGGACTCTCCTAGCAGGGCTTGGCTTGGTGCAGCAGTGACTCTGTTGAATCCCCAACCATGGGGCAGGTGTTTGAACAAACACCGGTGACGGTGGCAGCAGTGCAGAGTCGTGAACTTCACAGCCAAAGTGCAGAGGCTGACATATGGCTCTGCTGTGTTTTGGTTGGCCATTAGACAATTGCTGTTCCCCTTGGTAGCTGATGGTTTATCCGGTACTGATTTATTGGGTGCTTTGTTTGCTTTAGCTTTTTCTTTTAAAGCTTAAAGAAGTAATTTTTGCCCTAGGTTTGCTGTGGCTTTTTTAAAAAGAACACAGCCTGAACATTGACAAAATCGTATTTGCTTTGTTGCATGCCTGTTTATGCATCTGAACACAAATTGTCTCCTAATATTTTTGACATTTTGGTCACTAGAGAGGCAGAAAAGCAATTTCTAAGATGCCTATGGGCCAGAAGACATGCATTACAGCAGAGGGGAAAGAATCTGTTAGTTGCTGAAATATAAAACAAATTGGATGAACAGCTGCTGACACTTGTCAGTCAAATAGTTGATAGCATTTTCAGTCTCCATGCCACATGCTTTAAGTAAGTCTGTCAAAAAAAGGATATTTTCGCTGGACTTCCCTGTAAATATGAGAGAAGTTTTGGCCTGATCTATCATTTAAAATTTTGCTGGCAGAAGAATGAAATTTTCCTCTTTCCCCAAAACTGATTGACATAACTGTACTGGCAGATTCTTCATCTAGGTGCAGTTGTACTGGCAGAAAGTCCTTTGACTGTTGGAGCTTGTTCCATCACAGCAATGGGTTGAAGTGAACCAGTTTGCCAGCGCTCCCGTCCGTCCACAAGTCCTTTTAGGTGCTGCCCGAGCTTTGCTCTACAGGATCCTGAGCCCAGTCCATACTGTAGTCTGTGGCCAGGAGGGTTTTAAACCCAGATTGTTGTTTTTCAGACAAAACCAAACCATTTTGGATTTGCCATTTCTGCAGGGTTAACCCGAGGTGGTACTTCCCACTCCGGATACCAGGGTACAGAACCCATTTAGGACGGGGTCGGGCTGTCAGCGCCCACGTCACCATGTACAGGGTTAAAGGCAGTGAGGATCAGGATGCAGAGCTCTCCTTTGCTCAGCCACAGGCTGCAGGCTCTGGAGTGGGAGGTTAAATCCTGCTTTGCAGCTCTGCTTGTAGGTGAGATCTTCTCCCCGCTCCCACTGAAGTACCTAACTTGAAGCTCGTAATTTGGGTCCAAACTCCCTAAAAGTAGTAAGATGGCTAATGCTTCCTTGTTCTAGATGTGTCGCCAAGCCCCTGGGTTGTTCTGGAATCTCTGAGGTGCTTCACTGGGATTTGAGGACATTGGAAAAGCTGTCCCAGGCCACAGGGTCATTGCTCATGAGAGAGGAACTCGGTCGAGGGTGTCCATCCAGGGAGGTACTGACGTGCGCTAGAGATGCACAGCCAAGGAGCATCTCCTGGAGGCTGCGCCCACACTCTCATTCAAAAAACTGAGCAGGGCTCACTATTTTGAAAGGTGGCAGGTGGAAGTGGGCTGTGTTTTTCCCAATAAATATTTTGTGTTTAAAAAAAAAAAGGGAGCCATTTCCAGAGCGGAGTCAAGCTGTTTCCCCAGCTCTGCTGTGCCTGCTTGAGAGCGCAGCTACAAATTTGGGTGTCCCTCTTTGCTACCAGCCTGGTGGCCAAGCCAGCAAGGCTTTCTGAGTGCCTCCTTGTGGAGCTGTTGTCCTTTACATAAAGAGCTGGGACAGGTGAAGGACAGGATGAAGAGGGCACGAGCACACATGTGCATCAGTCTGTGTGTGGGTCTCAAGTGGATCTCAACCACCTAGAAAGAAGGGACTGGGTGGTTGTTGATTGCTTTATGTCTTGTGAGACTTGTTTTGTCAGGCAAGTCCTTTGAGGGCCTCCAAGCGCAATGAGGTCGAGATATAGATGGTTTTTGTACACATCCCAGTGACAGACTTGGAAAGGCACCTGAACTGGTTTTGATAGACTCAGTAGGACTTAAACACTGAGTTCCTCTGGGAATTCAGGACCAAGCAGTTGCACAGATGGAGGGTGGGTACGAAGGGGGAAAAGCTTCCTGTTTCAATGTCCACAAAGCCATATTCCTTTCTGTATCCTCAGAGATGGCTTTTCTGGCAATGCTTCCCTCTACCAGCAGCATGGAGTAAGACAAAATCAAGAAGGATTGGGCTACAGTCAGGAGTTCAAAACTCATCTATCCTTGTGCATCTGGTGGCTTCTCAAAATGTACGTGGTGCTAAATGTGCATGTCCAGTGCCCACTGCTGAAGTGAAGCCCCTGTTAATGCCCCTGTTCCCAAGGGGGTGGTGGGTGCTGAATATGGAGGGCATGGCCATCCAAGCGGGCCTGCAAAGCCCCTCCAGAGCCAGGTGCTAAACTCTGTCACTGAGGGGAGAGACCCAAAAATCCAGCACTGCAGGTGGATATGCTCCAGGCTCCGTAATTATCCCAGCCCAGTTTGGGACTCAACACCTCCTTCACGGGCAGTTCCTGAGGTCCCAGCATCCTCCCATATGTCCAGGGAATGTCTCATGGCTTTTGGACAATGGAAGTTGGTTTAGTTTAGTGGTTCATTATGTCAGTCAGGCTTGTCCAGGCAGGATGTTTTCCCAACATTTGTCTATCTTTTATTTGTGGGTGATGAACAACATTTGTCCTGGTTACCCAGGCCGGCAACAGGATGCTGTGTTTGGGTGTAAAGCACATCAGCTCCTCTGCTTTTCTCTCTCAGATGACTGAGACCTGGGCAAGCAGGAGGCATTTCTGGTTTGAATTGACTGATGGGAGGGAAGGGCTGCAAAACCTCTCAGAAAACACTCAGCCAACAGGGAATCACAGAATGGTTTGGGTTGGAAGGGATTTAAAGATCATCTTGTTTCAACTCCCCTACCGTGGGCAGGGACACCTTCCACTAGACCAGGTTGCTCGGAACCCCATCCAATCTGGCCTTGAACACTTCCAGGGATGGGGCACCCACGACTTCTCTGGGCAACCATTTCAAGTGTGTTTCCATTAAACACATTTTCCATCAAACCAGATTGTTATTTAATTTCAGCTCAGGGTCTGCCCCTGCCCTGTGTGTGTGTTTCTCCCTGCTGCAATTGGCTCCCTTGGGAGAAATTAAAATACAAACTGAGGAAGGTAAGTGTTGGGCAAGGCAAAAACAGGGGCTGAACGATCATCAATTGATGATGTCCAGGAACAAATCATAGCATGTAGAGTGCAGATAACAATGGAAAAACCTGTGGAGGTGACTGCACAAATGCCCTTGTACCTGGGGAACAGACAGTGTGGTCCCACCCTGACTTTGGGGAGCGAATCAGAAAACCATCTTCTTAATTAATAAACTAAAAAACACCCATGAGAAAAGAAAATTCCTTTATTCTGAGAGGTGGGGGCTCTTACATCTCAGCTTGTTTTGTATTTTTTTTTCCTAAGGTAGACATAAAAAGACTCCATATTTTATTATTAGGACATCTGAATAGTTATTTATTGAGAAGCCACAGTTCTCACACTTTTACAACTGTCGGCTTGTATAAGGCAAAAAAAAGCAAAATGGATCACTATTTTACACAGAAAGTAAAAGCTCTGGAGGAGGGACTGATGGACATGCAGTTACTGGTCAAAATGCAATGTACATGACATATATAAAAACCATTGTGAAACAGAGGAATTGTAAATTATGGTTACAATCTACTGAAATAAATATTCAATATATTATTATAAACACATTTGTATAGTCTAAGATTGTAATTAAAGTTGTCTTTGTACATACACGGTTATTTGAAATTTAAACAAAAATGTAACATTTAGAGGAGCAAACGTCAACATAAAACAACTGCTTTGGACTTGTAATGTGGCATGATATATCCATAATGATAGGATTAATCTGGTGTGGCAATTAGAATGACTAATCCTTTGGGATGTAGCCTCTATGGAGTTAACTGCATATTGAAGGGAAGAGCCTGGTACATTAACAAGGATGCAGAATGATTCAAACGGCTGTCTGGGTTTGTTTGTTTTCTGGTTTTTAAATTAACAGAGAGAACAAAAAATCATTTGTAATTGCCTGGTTCTTCTTTCAAAAACAAAGCTGTTTTTTTTATTAATTTTAAGCAGTTGGCATCCACAGAAGAGAAACAAAGAAATGAAAGGACTCGAGTCACTCATCTTCACAACAATTTACCATCAATGTATATACAGTACATTAATGAAGCATTGTTTAAACTTTAATAACAGGGACACACCTAGCATGTTTTCTATGTAGTTTTTCCATTAACAGTATTAAACAATGGTGCTCCATATTGCTTATGAACATATAGATATGAAATTAGGAAACCAATGAATCAAAGAGAGGTGCTAATCTTATTACCACACAGCTAACATGGCATTTGTATTGGTAAACTTCTCATGGGCATTGAGAGCTGACATAAAAATTCCTAATGTGGCTAACTGAGTTACAGACGAGGTACATGCACGGATACCAGGTGACTCCCAGCCGGTCCTCTGGGCCAGCTTCCCTAGTCGTCCTCTTCATCCTCCTCATCGCTGTCCTTCATGGTGATCCCCTGGAGCCCTCCGCCTTCGCTGACCGACGCCGTGGCCTCCTCTACCGTCAGCCGGTTCCGGATGGTCTCGTAGGTTTTGCTGTTCAAGGTGGAGTCCAGCACGCCTTGCAATCGGAAATCCCGGTACGTTTTCTAAAGCAGGGAGAGGCACGGAGGAAGGAGACAACAGGCAGAGGTCAGGGCTGACACCGGCTGCCCTGCTTCGCCCCAGGGATCAGCCCCTTGCGCTGGGGGCTTGGGGCCACCAATGGAAGAGCTGAGATGCCAGGGAAATCCCAGCCCCAGGGACATTTTGCATCACATCTCTGCTGGCCACCGCTTTGCCGTGGCAGAGGTTCCTTTGGGGTGCCTTGGGTGACTCCAGCCCTGCCTTCGTGGATGTGCTGGGTGGCTTCAAAGCAGGGAGGTGCGGGGCTGCTCACGGCAGCTTCGCGTAGGGTGGTCTGGGGTCTATAAAGACACCAAAGCAAGAGGGAAGGGCTCTGCCCCAGGTGCCTTCCCTGGCTCCTGGGGTGGCTCAGCCTGCCTGTAGAGCCAGGTATTTGCTCTCACGCAGCAGAGCGCTTATCGCCCGTAACCGCGGATGTGATTACACGTTCCCGGAATGCTCCGTATTAAACAGTCCTACCTACAGCACAGGGATTAAATAAACTAAGTCCAGAATACTGGAGGAAATTATTGAAGTATAAATATAAGCACACAGCATGTGTTTCTTAAATCTCTCTTTCTTCTCCTCAAACGGGAGTTGCAATTCCATGGTTCCCATATTTCCCTTGTTATTACAATTAGCATCTCATTTGAATTTATGTTTATAAACTTTTTGACTCTGTGAGATAAAACCTGGTCTCCTTCATTTAATTCTACTCTGTGCTCTGTGTGGAAGCTGTTTACTGTTCTGCTATTTCAGAAAGTCCTTGGGTTTGTTGTAGCTGAATGTAATATTGGTATAAATAAAGCACAAGGAAGAAAGCTTTCCTCAGCTAGCTGACAAGTAGAAATAATTTGTCTGTGCCTGTTGTTTTCAGTTATGAAAAGCACATTTAATACATTTCAGTTTTAATTTATTCATGCCTTCAATGTGTTCACTGCACACAAGACCATAAACATTATAAAATACTAGACCAAAAAGCATTAGATAGAACCTAAAATGATCAAAAATATATTTACCCCCTTCTGTGATCTTATTATTTCATGTAAACCACTGTGATTTCACACTGAAATAATTATCATTAGTCCAAGGCATGCACACACACACACATATACACATACACGTGCACTTAAGGAAACAAAATGCTACTTTCAGGGTATGTTATCTCACCTTTGTGATCTCTTAGAGTTGATCATATATACACTCATTGTAAAAGAAACAGCTTCAATTAACTGTGAGAACAATCTCATTTGAATTCTGAAAATAATTACAAGCCATAGTTGGGCTTAAATGTTTCTAGTAAAACAGTGTTAAAAACTTTTGGGTTTATTTAACCCATTTTAACACAGGAGTTCATTGGCGTGATCCGTTGACTTGTCCACAAAAGGCTAATTTTGGTGCACTTACTGTACAGGAAGGGTCAAATAGAAAGAGAGTTTCTTCTGTTTTTTTTTTTAATGCATGGAGATACTTTGTTCTTATCTGCACATCTGTATTTTGCATCTCTATGCAGTTCAGTTTCCTGTTTGTCCTACGCTACGTGCCGTAGACACAGCTATCTTAATTTTTTTAAAGAATTTTAATGAATGGCTTAATTTATTTGCGGGTGACAGTTTGCCTCAGAGAAGACGCCACACCTGCAGGCACGCACACACGCTCCTCCTGGAGCCAGGGGGTGTTGGAGACACGTGGGGTGGTTACCTTTACTATCCTAATGAGAGTTTTCAGTTGGTAGATGTGGAGCTGCAGGTCCATGCGGTCGGTCAGCCAGGTGCAGACGACGTTCATGGAGCTGGTGTACCATTGCTGCAAGAGAGACAGGACTTCTCCAGCGATCATGTCAGAGCCCCAACTAACACGGGCTGCCCCCAGCACCCTGTCACACTGACCTGCCCCACCAGCCAGCCTGCTCCTGGGGTGCCACACACTCCGAGGGGACACAGGCACCTGCTTTTACACAGGAGGCATGAGCTTTTCAATTTTAATAATAATAACAGCAATGAACTTGTTAGGAGGCCACCAGTAGCGCCGCAAGGTTCTGTAGTCTGATTTTGCCATCGATGGCACTTGCCAGCGGTGGTGTGTGTTTGGCTCAAGCCATGTTTTAACCTGTTTCCCCCCTCTATGAGAGCACACTCCTGCCTTTAAGTGTGTCAGTCCCACACTCAAGCTACTTACCATCTTCAGATTCAACCATAAACAGCCCCAGGTGGAGTCTGGTTCCCAGAGGGTGAGCGGAGGGGATGCTCGTGTGGGGCAAGGTTTGGCTGCGGGGCAGGATGCTGATGGAAGCACCTACGGGTGCCTGCCCAGGCCTTGCGGGAAAAGCTTTGGTTTCACCCTTAGGGCTATGAAAGATGGAAAAGCAGCAAAGAAATGAGCTTGTTTCAAGCCGCTCAACTCACAGGGCCCCTCCAGGGGCTGAAATGTTGCTGCTTGTCTGTGGAAGAGGCTTGCAGCGGTGTGGCAGCAGCCTGCCGTCCCCGCGGCGCAGGAAGGCTCCGGTGCTCTGTGGATCAGCGCCCTGCTCACGCAGGGCTGACATGGCACGTCTGACGCCACACAGACGAGCAGCGAGCCCTCGAGAAGGAAAAGCAGGGGCTGGGAGGGGAGGGGGAATCACAAAAACCTCCCCGCGGCACTCAGCACAAGGGCTGGTTACAAAGCGGGCTGCAGGCAGAAACCCAGCACGGCTCCGGGTGCACAGTCGCACCCTTCTTGTGGTCTCTCACACACAGAGATCAAAACCTACACTGCAGACCAGCTGGGAATAATCTAGAACCAGCTAAAAGTACTAAAGAAACCCCATCAGACCAGTTTATGAAAATTCTGATTGAGCACTGTCCAGGTTAGTCTGGGATGCAGCTCCTTCCCAACGAGCCTGAAACCAGTCCAATGCAGGCATTCCTGCCTCCCTCACTGCTCCTTTGGGTGGGGGTCTCTGACACAGACACGTGCTCTCATCCCACTGGGCGTCGAAGCTGCCGGTGCAGCAGGTGAATGGAGACAACTGAGCATTCTGTAACTGTGATTTGTTCCCCTCCACCCTTCAACATCGGCACCCACAAGCTGCCACGAGGCTCACCAAAGCCAACAAATGAGCCTAAACTAAACCAGCCCAGCACCACAAAAATGTGGGCTCAGTGCACATCACTGAACCGTATGGTAACACACAGGGGAGCTGCCACCCTCCACCAGGAGCAGAGAGCAGAGGTTGGACATTCTGCACGGGGAAGGGTTTTCCCCCTGACTTCCATAAAAATGTTCCCACACTTCTATTTCTACAGCACCGCTTCATAAAACAGAGGAAATACACAGGTGGAAGAGACACCAAAGAAATCACGTGGCGACCTCCTGCTCAATGCTTACACCTTGGACAACTTGTGGCAGAGATTCTGCTGACCCTCCATCTCCAGGATGGAACGCTGGCAAGAGCTTGGATGAAACTAATGCAGACCAGCAAGCAGTTCTCGTCTCAACCAAAGTCAAGCTCAGGTACTGTCAGCTGTCACTTGGGGTCCCAATGTCAGACTGGGGGTGGAACTGTGAGTGAAGCACACTGGTTAGCTACTGTGGGCCTGACCAGCATAGGAGACATGAAGATTTGGTGGGGCTTCGTACCTTTCAATCCCTCATACTAGTCTGAGGGGTCAGAGCATCCCTGGATATCCCCAGAGAGCCCCGAGTGCCTCAATCCAGGACAGCCAGTAGCCAACTGGTGGAGGCACAGAGTGATTGCTGCACTGGGGGATCTGCCTGAGGCCCCTTGAACTGCTGCAGGTCCACGTGGCCAAAACAGAGAAATCATTACGGCTCATAACGCTGCGATCGGTGTGCTTAACTGAGTCACACCCTTGGGTGACATTGGCTGCGATTGGGGCGGCTCTGGCACATGGATGCCCAGGTCACCCAGACACCTCCTTCTGTCACCTCTTTAAATCAAAACCCACAGAGGAATGGCGCGACCGTATGTTCCACATGCACGCCCTCTCCCTTCCCCTGCCGCCTCTTGTCTTCCACAGAACGATCTGCTGGGTGTTTACGCCACCTCTACATGAGATGAGACGTCCCCAGCAGGGGCAGGTCCTGCCATTTCTGTCTGTCCCACGCCACACACGCCTACACGGCTGTGCAGATCCCACACAGAGACCGTAACCTCTGCCCGGGGGTTACGGCAAGGTGGCTCTGCTGCTACGAGACCTTCAGAGCAACCAAATGAAACATTTCTCTGTGTTTCTGGTAGGCACTTCAACGTGCTGGATTCCGGGGAGATGCAAACTCCTCGGAGCTTCATCAAATCTGAATCACACCCCTCTCCCCTCGAGCATGGGCTGACAAGGGCTCAGCCAGGCGCATTGCTCGGCTGCATGAAAGGAGCTCTCTTTCTCAAAGCCAAGTTACTCCAAAGACTTTCTGCTTTATGAGAAAAAGACAAAGTCTAATTCATTGATCTTGATACACAAAACCGTCACGTCACTTCATAGAGCACACACCAACTGCTGAATTTAAGCCCTGCATATTCATAAAAATAAGTTAGCCCATAAATTAAATGTTCCCTTTAGCTATCACTAGTGTTGATGTGCTATAAGACGCACAAGCCCTCTGATTCATGACTAACCTACCAAAGAAGATAACATTTGCATATGATTATATTATTAAAAAAACAAAAACAAAGCCAAATGCTCCTAAACAGGAACGTGATCATCTCAGACAAAAGAGCACAGAGTGGTCCTGTGGGGACACTGACCACCTCACCCTTCCTGGGGGGGTCTGCCATTCCCTCGAGGGCAGGGCGGTACATGCCAGGGACACAGGGTTCCTTGGGCATCCAGCTCCAGCCTTGTGGACATGCAGAGGTCACAGCCTAGATACTGGACTTTGGCACCTTGCCATGAGGCTGCAACACATTTCAGACACATTTCTGGAGCCCCAGCACAGCATGGCCACACCAAAGAAAATTGTCTATTTGCTGAGAAGTCCTCACACCTGGTTGTAAAGAATGAGTAGACCTGATGGTCCAGGCTCATGGACCAAACCACTCATGCAACTCGCTGTGGCACACACACGTTACTGGTGCAAACTGGCATCCCTGTCTGTCCCCTGGAGGAAAATACTCAGTCTGGGGACATAGGGTGAGGAAAGGCTGTGGAAGCTGCATCCTGGTGGGTGCGTGGTGGATAACACACATCCACCGGGACATCAGCAGGGAAGGGAACAGGTCTCTGGCAGAGGCAAGCCACAGCCCCCGCTGCCTTCTGCTGCACACCATGACCCAGCTCACAGCAGAGGAGATGCAAACAGTCCCTCTTTGGGTGCTCTCAGAGCCCACTCACAGCAAGCAGACATGCAATTGCACAGCCAGGAATTCAGTCCCTCTTTCAGGGTAGTTTTTCAGTTCTCCTTCGGTATCTCACAGCAACCCTCATTGTTGTGTGCTGGCCTGGGTAGATCAGGGGGGCCCATGGGCTGGCTGGGACGCTCCAGGATGGGCATTAGAGGAGCTGGAGCATGCCAAGGGATGGACTTCCATCCAACCTCCTCGAGGAATAAGCTTTCTTGTTCCCTGTCCCCCGTCTTTTTTTTTTTTCGTAATGCAAAAGCATGATCAATAAGTTGCTGAAATAGCAAGTTTGTCTCTGAATACATAAATTTAAAAAATTGAGATGAATAAATCTGCAAGTAACACACTGAGTGCGGCACATTTTATCAAAAATCAGCCCTGTGCTGGGTTCCTGCGCTTTCCGGGAGGTGGTGTCATTACACATACCCAGGAACATCTGCAAACCCCCGTCTTCTTTGGTGTGAGCTGAATGGAAGCATGACCTCCTGTTCCTTGCCATGAACCTTGAGTTCACACTCATATTTTACATGTTACAGGAAGCCACAGCTCACCCCAGGGGTGCTGCAAACAGAATCTCGTAAGCCAGATGCAACACTGCTTCTTAAGGCACCTGAAGGAGCCGTATTCTTCATTCAAAAGCTTACATACTAGTAGCTTAAGGTCACTTCAGCTTTTGTAAAGAGTGGGACAAAACCAGGAATGCTTATAGGGCTGGGTTGTCAGCAGGGTAGCAGAGGGATTACAAGGAACCTGTGACTCTGCCTCTTTCTGCCTTTACTGGTAGTTTTTTTGTGTGTGAACAAGTGCCATACAACAGATTGAGGCTGGTATAAAGGCCTGGGACTGTGCAAGAGCACCCCGCTGAGCCTCAGCTGTGCTTGCAATTAGCAATAGGCATGAAATGATTATTGTTGTGGTGGCTGATGGCAATCTGAAGTGACAAGTTTTATGGGGGACGTTGTAGTAGGGATGTTCAGCAAGTTTCTGCAAACCATTAATCGAAGGCTGCAGCACAGTTTAGTCAAAGCTATTTTATGTCATTCCAAAGGTCTCACAAGGATGCTGAAAGAATATTTTTCTGCTCTCAGTGCCTCGGAATGGAGTTTTTCTAGGTCAGGGATTCTTTACTGCCCTATTTAGTGTCAAAAATACCCATTTGCCTCAAATTAGCAGAAAGCTTGTAGTTAAGGGCTAGAGATTAGGCATACAAAATTACTCAGCAGGTGACTGCTGGGTGGATTTGGGGGTTGAGAAGTCTTTAAAACTGACTAGAAGACATTATATACTTCTGACAAAAGAACATAGTAATCCTACCTGCTTGCTTTAACCACTGTTGTTTGTCTATTATTATGTGCTTTAATGCTCATAAGAGCAAAACTACTGGTGATACTACTCAATTACCATAGTAACTCTCCCCTATGACCTCTCATTTCAGTACTCGCTTTCCAACCAGAACCAATCCAAGCAGGGCAAATCTATTTAAAACTGTGACACACACGGCACAAGGAGGCTCCAAACGCCGGCTGGCTCCCTCTTTGTCTGGGACATGGGCTTGTTTTGAAATGCTGAAAGGCAGCTTTGAAATGAACCCTTGAATTCAAGGTGTTCCAAAGATGAGGGACTGGATGCTGGGCAGCCGCCTCCGCAGCATCCCCGAGTCGGCCAGCCTGGAGGGAGGGGACCACAGAGGTAGGAAGGGAGAGGTGAAAGGGCTGAATGTTGGTCTCATTTCCCAGCAGAAAATTGAATCTGCTCTCAGGTAACAGTCCTCTCTCAAAGGGACTTGATCAGCCAGAAAAAAAAAAAAAAAAAAAAAAATAATTAGAAAGTGACCAACTCTCTTTGTGGCATTTGTGTCCCCATCCAAAGGCCAGAAGCTCAGCTGGTGGAAGGCTGATTTACAGCTGCTGACAGTAGGTGACAGCCGACAGAGCCGTGCCCATCCCCATCCTGGGCAGCTCTGAGATCGGACTGGGTCTTTGGCGTTGTCAAATGGGGTCTTTGGCGTTGTCAAATGGGGTCTTTGGCAGTCACCTCCCCTCAGCAGGTGTTGTCTCCACAGGGAAGGTAGGGATGCAGCCCCAGCAGCTCAGGGACATGCTGTCTGGGAACCAGCCCTACACACACAGCTGCCAGTGGTGTGGGAAGACTTGCTTGGAGAAGGGGAGCAGGAGCTCGGGGTGCAGTTCTGCCTGGCCAAGGCACTGTGTCCTGCCTTCGCTCCCAGAGATCATCCAGCTTTGTGCACTGGAACTGGCTCCAGCCCAAAGCCCAGGCTGCTTGATGGCAGGCATGGAAGGATCACTCTTGTCCCTTCAGTCTTCTGTGGCCACCAAAGTGTTCCTCTCCACCTTCCCTCAATGTTTCTTTCGCTGTTGATCCCAGGCAGTCACTGCAGTTCCAGAAACTTAGTCAAGGCGGCAAACATGAAGCAGAGACCATCAGTGCAGTTCCTATTCTAGTCTACCAAAAATAGAGATGTTCTCAGCAAATCTGAATGTACAGGGCGGCACATGTGATCCCAGTCTGAGAGTCTCCCACAAAGGCCAGTTCCAACAGGACGCTGGATGTGGATGAGCAGTGGTGGGACGGAAGGTGCCCCTTGCCCTGCTCCCAGCCACTAACAGTGAAGTCTTTACCAGGCTGCCAGAGCTGAGTCCCAGCTGTTTCTCAGGCTGTTCTGAAAATTTGGGTCTTGTCTTGCTACAAAAGAAGATGTGCTGTCCCCCAGGCTGACCCAAGAGCCAGGAGAGCAGGACAAGAGCAGGGACAGAGCCTTGAAGACACAAGTGCATCTGAAAAGCTTGAGTGAAGATACATGGTGGTGGCCCTGGAGGAGGACATGGCAGAGCCGAGGCAGGTGAAGAGACACTGGCCCTCAGGCACACAACGTCATTCTGGTCCCCAGTGTTGATGAGGAGACAGAGACGGACCTTCTGCCACACGATGAAGAAGGAAGAGGCACATCCCTCCCATGAAAACATACGTTTTCTGGATGGCAGGCAGACAACTACCCATGCTGCAAACCACATCCCACACATTCATCAGCTTTTAATCAACAAAATCCAGGCTCTGCGCTGGGTATTACTTCTCAGAACCCTGCTGATGGGCTCCCCTGCCCTGCCCTTCACCAGGGACCAAAGAGCACCCAAAGGCAGCTCAGCATTTAGAGTTACAAAACCTTCTCCAGCCCAGAGGGCCAAACCTGCAGTGGACTCAGGGCTGAACCCCCAGGCAGAGAGCATCTGGCTCGGTTGTGTCCCGGCCACAGCCATGGGTGGCATCAATAATGACCCAGCGACTCTTTCGATTTACACCTGCCAAGGATTTGGACCGTTCCCCCAAGCCGGGCAGGGGCCAAGGCTCAGGGGACCGGGCACGGTGTCTCTGTGAGTGCCCAGGTTTTCCAGAAGCAGAGAAATCGGTGTGATATTGCCCATGTTACAGAAGTGAAGTTTAGTGGCTGAGGCTCTTGGAGCACAGAGCTAACCATAAAATAAGCATTGAGTTAATATCACAGGCATTGATCAGCTAGTCTTACAATTAATGCTTCCAATAAAAAAAAAAGCTCCCCCTTTTATTCAGCAGAATAAGAAATTAAACACTTGTGGGCTCATTCTAAAGAATGAATGAAATTGAATAAGCTACCTAGCACTTGAGATTCCCAGCGAGTGCTTGAATAGAGCAAACCTCCTGAGTTGAATGGATTGCCTTTTGGGACCAATTTGTCTCTTTTCACTCTTTATTCCTCCTTTTTTGCTGACAGATGTACAAAGGCGGAACTGCGCTGTGCAGCTTAGCTACATGCACCCACAGCAGCTGTCACTTTTGTCGAGCAAGTTAATCAAGCAAATGCCACCATATCCCACTTTCTATAAGGAACAACATGTTATAGACAGTAGTCTTGGGAGACAGGGAGGGAGGGAGAGAGACTTTATTTTAACTTCGAGTAGCTGGTATTTTTTTTTTTCCCCTCTGTGTGTAAAAAAAAAAAAAAAAAAAGAGGAAAAAAAAAGAAGGAAAAAAGAACCAGCCAAACCTGGTAGCACAAGCTGACACTTTTGTTTTCCTGCAGAACAAATATTTAATATAATTTTAACTCTAATTTGTACTAGAAGGAGATCTGTCCGGTTTTAATTAAATTTAAGGGACTTAGGGAAACACGGTTTAAAAAGAAATAGAAGCTTTTTGTTTGCGTTAATGCTTGTTGATAATAATATATTGATTGTCAATTGCTAAGCCCAAAAGATTAGTGTAGTAAATACTATTATCTGAATGCCACAAGTGAAGTGCTAGCTTCCCGTTCCTGCTTTTCCCTTTGTGAGGCACTTTGAATCACTGGTTGTTATTTATACATTTTCTTTGATAAAACCAACTTGTGTGGCTGATTTTTTTTTTTTTTTTTAAACCCTGCCTCATTAAGGACATAATAGCATTTACGTGTGGGGCTTTCTGCTTTTTAGCCTTTCAAGCTTAAGCTTATATTCCTCTCTCACAACCATGTTTCAAAACTTGGGATGTTCACAAACAATTGGATACACACCAATATTGTATATATCAGATGCTCTCTTGCTATTGCCAAAGAGCAGAAAAGAACAGGACATTATCCACAAAGAGTAAATAAATAGTTATCGGCCTGCTACGCTGCCACACGCCAGATAATAACGCTGTCCGGTCATTAGGCAGCTTTTCTACTGCACATAATTCCTTAAGTTAGGTATGCAAAAGCCAACATCCAAGGCAGGTCTGTCAGCGCGGCTCTGCGGAGCACCCAACGCCAGAGCCCCGCGAGGGCTTCGGGCAGCCCCCCGGCTGCTGTTACAGAGGTGATCCCCCCCCCAGGTTCACACCCCTTTGGAAAGTATCTTTCAGAAAATAAACCTAAGTTTTGGGAACAGATTGGGGGGCGCTAATTTAACCTCTCGGCGGGGTCTTCGCCTCGGTGCGCTGAGGAACGGCGCGCGCAGAGCCGCAGCGTTGGGGATGGGTGACCCCTCTGCCAAACCGTGGGCTCTGCGCCTGCCCCTCGCCCGAGCGAGCGGACCCTGCGCCGGCCGTGCTCATGGGGGCTCCGGGTGAGCATCCTCACAGCAGGCAACGTGACCTTCCTGCTCTGAATTAAACCTCTCTACGAAACTCCGCAGTAAAGTCTACAGATCTGGCAAAGTGCTAGCAATTTGAGAACAATCCTCTGAAATCTTGGGGTCTTTTTTTTTTTTTTTTAAAGTAAAATTTATAATTTTATTCTATCAAAGTCTCTTGAATCTGCCTGGAGTCTCCCAGGTCACACTAGCTCTGAGCTATTACTGAAGTAAGCGGATTTTTTCCCTGGATTTTTTTTCCCCCACTATAGTGCTACCACTGCAAGTACACACAGCGTGTTCTTACATATCCACCCCAGAACTGTGATTTCTGGATGCCTTTTACTCTATTTTATATTCCTTAACCACAAAATCTCATTCTTGTTGACAATGTAGCTATACAAGGAGGTTACAAAGTCAGAGTCTTGACATTAAAATCATTTGTATTATTATTTAATAAAGTCACAGTCCCAATGTTGCCTAATAGGGTTAAGCTGCTAGCCAGAGCGACTCATATCTGTCTAGGATGCAAATGGCATGATAGAATTACATTATTTTTCCCTTCCCCTTCCCAAAAATAAACCCCAAAACAACTTTGAATCGTGTAAGAGCTCTGCCTTCCCGCAGGGAAGAGCACCCAGAGCGGCGGCGGCGGCAGCGCAGAGCCCGGCGTGTGGAAGTGCCGCACGCTTTTTGCAGTACATATGGCACCTGAGATCACCCACTGGTTGGGGAGCTGGGCATCGGGGTGTGCTCAGGCTGCCGTGTCACCCTTAATTGGCTGGGAGTTGGACCCGGCGGGGCTTGGCAGGTCGGTGCCACAGGTGTTAATGGGAGGGGAGTACGGGGGCTCCCGGCGGGCGCGTTCTGTGTGCTGGGGGCATCACACAAACTGCCTGCCCTCCAAAGGGGCACAGCCCATCCTGCACACTCCTCACCGCAGATCTCTCTCTGCTCTTAACCCAAAACAATTTTATTCCTTTTCAGAGAGGGCAAGGAGGATCGACATCTCTTGTTGTCAGTGGGGCCAAGGTCCCCAAAAACACACATGCACAAGAAGCTCACCCTTAACACCCCCCAGTCTCGGTGCTGCACAAACCTGTAACACCGACACGTGTTCTGTGCAGCTGCAACTCCACCTGCTGTGGTGGGTGCAGATTTCTTTACACCAACCCTCAGTAGCTTTGCGAGTGATCCTGTCCTCTCATCACACCAGCAAAGGCTTCCCAAGGCAGGGACACTGCCAGAAAGGGACCTGCAATGGTACTGCTCCTTCACTGGGGGAGGAACAACTCTGCTGCTGGGCAAATGATGCCTTCTACTTATTCAGGTGTTCCTGAGCTCTGTGTCAGGGTGGTCTGCTCTGCTAGCCAGACACCAAAGTCTCTGCCTAGGCAAGGGCCACACACATCCCTGGCAGAGGTAATGGGTGGACATGCCTTATCTGCCTTATCTGCTGGGGAGGATCTCATGGAAACAGCTACTGCAATGATGGGTCCCCCCTGCTGCAGTGGGGGATGCCCCGGTCTCAGCCTGCTGGGGTTTGCTGTGAGGAAACACCAGTGTCAGCCCATGCACAGACCATCTCCGAATCCAAACCAGCCACGTGCTGC
Source organism: Grallaria varia (assembly GCA_013396735.1). Classification (NCBI taxonomy): domain Eukaryota; kingdom Metazoa; phylum Chordata; class Aves; order Passeriformes; family Formicariidae; genus Grallaria; species Grallaria varia. Next base: position 666,143 of record VWZG01006793.1, read on the forward strand.
TACACTCACCCTGAGAAGGGCAGAGCCCCCTGAGCTGTGCACCGGTCAGGGCTGGATGAGGGCAGCAGGCAGAGAAAACTGCAAGGGAGACCCACGTGCAAACAGCTGTTGATGCATGGCAGGGTGCAGGAGGGATGCAGGACCCAGCACTCCCAGTGATCTGGGAAGGGAGCCCACTGCCATCCATCCCAGCACCTTCTCCAACCTCTCTCTCATCCACAATGTCCTCAAACCAGGGACACCCCGCACTTAAAGCTGCTGAGTTTGCAGCCTGAGCGCTCAGCAGGTGCCTCCTTTCCCCTCTGAGACTGGAGAGCCCCAACCCTGTTTACACACCGAGTTACACATCTCCAGAAAACGCCGCCTTTCAGGTAACAGGTAAAGCCTGTCCTGGCTCCGAGCACCCCTGAGCTGGAAGACACTGCCTTTCCACGCTGTGCTGGCACGGAGCATCCCGTGTCCCTGCACACAGAGGGCTGAGCCCTTAGCGGGGGCCTGGGAACATCTCAGGTGGGCTCTGGGTGCTCTCTCCTTCTCTGCAGATACAGCTCAGCAAAGTGCACAGCACTCACTGCCAAATTAAACCCAAAAAGCCCTGCTGCTTTGCAGGATTTTGCAGACTTTTTCTTTCTTAAATGAAAGAGCTTCTGCATAAAAACCTCTAAAGGCACACACACACAAAATCACTCCTGTATGGATGCGTATTCTCAAATACTTTTATAACCTATGAAATATTCTCTGCTTATTTCCATTTTTCAAAAAAGAAATGAATTTGACATGTTAAAATCTGAGTTTCTATATAAAACAGCCTAGTAAAATACAATATCTACACAACATGCTGCTATTTTTCTGTCCCAGTTCCAGGGCCCTGTTAGTGTGAGGCAGCAACAGCAAAACTGGCTGCAGAGCTGCTCAGTAAGATGCAATACAGCAATGCATGCTATGGAATACTTTCATTACACTTGTTATCAGCTTGAACTGGAAGCTGTCATGAAGTGGGACTCCATGAACTTTAAATGCCTCTTTAATAGCTTGCAAATTGCAAAAAAAGAAAAAAAAAGTACAGCTAGAGGCTGCCTGGATATCTCGGTCCTGAGTGCAGGAGGGAGCAGGTCCCCTGGTACCATTCCTGGGGTTACACACCGGATGCAGCGCGCTCCCTGCCCGAGTGCCACGGAGCATTTTTGAATGCTGATATCATACATCCAGGGCCAGGTTTAAGGGAGAGCTGGGAAAGGAAGGAGCTGCAGATCAAGAGGAACGAAGTGACCTGGGACGGCTAATCTGGCACGCACCGCTGGCTGGCGTGGGCAGCAGCAGCAATTGTGTGGGGCTGGGATGCAGGGGGAGAAAAGGAAAAGAGGGATTGAAGGCACTGCTGGAAATCAGACAACTCGTCATTGTCTGTGCAGGGGCCGTTGGATCACCCCTGTGCGCACCGGGAGTTTCTTTGGGCAAAGGGCCTTTGCGCAGCCCGGAGGGAGGGAGCAGAGCTGCTCCCCAGGGGCCGTGGGGTCAGCCCCCCACACCTGCGTGCATCGCGGCATCCCGGCCCTTCCCACGCTCCTCGCACCCCGCACGCAGCTGGGACCCGCGTGGGCTGGGGGCACGGGGAACACCAGCACCTCCAGGCTCTCCTCCCTGGTGACCCGCAGCACCGCAGCTCCAATTAGCTACAGACTCGTAAAGGAAGCTGGAAGGCAGCTCCAGCTCAGTTAGAAACGCGCAGAGACCTCCTGGCCAGGGAGCAGAGAGGCTGCTCAGGAAAAGGCTCACTCTGGATGGAGGATGTCATGCTCCCTCTTCCCCAAAATCTCCTTGGCTACTCGTGTCTACCAGGAAATAAATGATCTTTCGCTCAGGGCTGGCCCCAAAACACAGATCTCTGACGCTCAAAAGCGCGGTGCGGATGATGTTAGCAAGCCCATGCTGACCTTAACGTAACAGAGCAATCAGTCTGCCTTCTTAGAATGATTAATGGAAAATCTCCTCTGGAAAAGAAATCAAATTAACTGTCTTCAACCAAATGTCTACTGGAACATGAAAAGCTGTTCTGATAAAGACATTTAGGAGGGAAAAAAAAACCCCTTACAAGCATGTAAAATCCAGTGACAGATCTAGGACTTATTTTATTAAGACTCTCCCTAAAATAAATTAAATGGAGCCTACTTAAATGAGCACTTCAGGAAAGCAGCCTTGCTGAGGGGAAGCCGGGCAGGCGGGAGGCCACATGCCAGTGCCCGCTTGTGGCCGTGTGAAGTTCATGGAGGGGAGGACAACAGGACGAGGAGCAGTGTCCATGCCAAGCTCCTCTGCCCACTCCTGTGCGGCTCCAAGAGGGCACTTGGGGAGAAAGAGAGGCTGCAGAAAGGCAGTGCACTCTGTGCCCCCTCGGAACAAGAATTTTCCCCCTATGAGATATACTGATAACTGCCATCACAATTGCATTTTTTTCCCCAGCAAAGGTCCCTGCAGCGGGACCAGTTGCAGGTCCAGGTCTGAGCCCTGCCAAGCCAGCCAAGGGCAGCGAAGGCTGCGCGGCTCCAGCTCCTCCCGAGATGCACAGGGAGGGGAAAGCAAGCTGCACTTCCTCGAGATCAATCTGCCTAATTGTCTTCATTTCACAACTCACTCGGGAAGGGGGGGAGAGGAGGAAAAAAAAAGAAGCAAAAAACAACGCAGAAGAAATAGCTCCGTGGAGGCCATATCAGGATGGGAGTGGGAGAGAGTTAGTGCCCTAATGAGCAGTCTCGCTGCGTAGGAGGGAAACAGGTTGTTGTCTGTCTAAGAGAGAGCGGCGAGTGCGGCTTCAGGCAGATCCGAGATGGGAGCCCGGCGCACAGCCTGATATCCGCTCTTCCCCTGATCCTGCAACCCGTCCTCCTGTGAGTAATTCTATCTCACAGTGAGTATCTCCACTGACTCACGACCAGGCTCTTGAGTTCGAGGAGGAGAAGGGAGGGTGAGAAGGGCTCTCTTCTGGCATTTGATTGTGCCACGCAAAGCTTACGCTCCAGCAAGAAATGCCGTGATCCTGCAAGCACGCCTTGAAGGAGCTGCCAAAATTCAAGTGGGTAGCCCTGCTGAGGGCAAACGCTTTGATTTTAAGAATAAGCTAATGCTTCAGTGTCTGCAGAGGACTTGCTGAGTTAACTGATCTAGCTGTGTTTTGTATTGCTTCAATATAATCAGGTGTGATATCAGGCTCTAAATCTGTAGGTACTGAAACATAAGACAGCTGAGCTGCCTGTGGATCCTGCAGTAAACCAGCGACAAGTACTCACTCAGGCTCCTGGAAATCTGTATAAGGATTTTGCTGAAGTCTGAGACTCACACAGTGTTATTACTCATTATCTCTGATATTCAGAAGTCAGTTACCAGCAAGGGCTTTGAAAATACGAGGACAGACCTGCACCATACCCTCAGGCCCAGCACTCCTGCTGGGCTTCTGGCTAAGGGAAGGAAATCCATCAAAATCCACTAGATGCAACATTGGTCTTGGGATATCACTGGGGCTTCCTAAAAACCCAGCTGAGCTGACCCTGAGGGATGGGACTTGTTGCTGGAGTCTCAGCCAGGGGCTTACACTTCCCTGAAGGCAGTGGGAAGGAGATGCTGGCTCCTCTAACTGATGTACCATGGATTCTCCTTTGCTGCTGGAAGTGAACCTGGAGTGACTGTTCCTCTGCACCGAGGACAGCACAGGGCAGAGCTAACCCTGCTGCCTGCCCTGCTACGCCTGCCGGACCCTGCTGATCCCACCCTGGCATCAAGACTAAAAGCCATCTCTGTCTTGCAGAGAAGAACGAGCTCGCTTCTCATTTCAGTAGAAAATACTCCGTCTGGTATCCCGGCTGTGACACAGACCGAGGGAGCTGAACACTCACAGTGACAGTGAAGTGGTAAAACTGCCTTCTGCAAAGAGCACGGTGACTGCTGCCACCTCGGCGGGCTGTATCACTGCGTGATTAAGTTCTTACCAGACTTTTTGGTAAAGGCAACCTTCCTGATCTGATAACTGCCAAGGACAAGCCAAATACTCGGGGTCAATCTATTCACACTTAATCCCCAGAAGGCAGATTAAGTGTATAATTGACCCATATAATCCATGTATCATCTCCAGTGAAATGTTTTTTATGTCCGGTTTAGGCAGACATGAGGCCCATAAGACAGCGATCAGAGACACAGAATTACCATTGCAGTGGATTTCATCAAAGTTAGAGATGGCTTTTTAATCACTGATCTCAGAGACTGCTAGATTTAAGCAGATGAACTAGCACTAAGCACATCTGTTTTAATCCTTATCTTCTACTCAGGCTGGTGTCTTCAAGAAGTACAAGGAGGAAAAAAATAAATTAATTTTTTTTAGGTCCTCGCAATCTTAGGAGCTTCTCTTGGTGTTTTGATCTCTCATATCAAAAGCATGTTTTTGTTTTTTTCGATAAGATATTGAATTAATCATCGGAGACAAAAATGCCATCTGCGCTATTTAGGGACTGCATCAGGATGCTGGAATTTGCAGGATCTCGGGGAGCTCACTCAGCCTTCAGTAGCCTTTTGTGTACGTGCTACTCACTGTGGATGGGGAGTTTACTTAATGTAAAACTATGTTTTACATTAGTGTTTACTAATTTATGAGGAAGAAAGGTTGGCATTCACACAGACTACTAGTCAGTCATAGACTTGCTGGATCACATACGCTCTGACAGGTTGAAACCTAAACTGTGAGTATCTAAGGGTGTATGTAGAGATATACACACATACTCACCTCTCAGTAACTTCCACCAAAGGGCACAACCCTTAAAAGTAAAACTCCCACTGCCTTCAAACAAAATTACAGATGTATAAACTCTGATCCTTTGAAATTCTGAGTGACCTGAGCCAAAGGGGACCTGAATTCTGCAGGAATGGTCTGAAGACTCAAGATCACTCTGAAGATATTTTCCCATGTTTAAGATACACCCACCTGCTTCTGCCTCATTGTCCCTATATACAATCCTATTCTGCACATCGACTCTGCGCCCTTTCTGGGGAAAAAGTGTTAAAATCTTACTTTCTATCAGGCACGGTACAGAGTTTGTTGTTCTTCTGCATTGAGTGCAGAGTGTCACAGGGTTTAAAACCTGAAGCACAGGAACGCAGGGAGTGGATGCTACGATGCTGTTCTGAAACCCCACTGTTACCATTGCTCTCTACCAACGGGCCTTACTACAGTGTTTTAGCTTTAAATGTTATCAAATTAGTGAGCCAGGCCAAGTAAATAAGTCATGTTACTCTGCAGTAAACAGCACTGCCAAAAAGCTAGTTAGGTTTTGATTACCAGCAGAACTCCACGATCAATCTGTTCATTCAATGATCCCAAGAATACAGATTTTTAAAATTAAGATGACTCTATTTCGGAGGAGGGGAAAATGCACCCGGACTAATTTACAGAATTAAGAGGACTAACACACAGATCACACAGAAATATAACAATTATTTTCTACAAACAAGAGTATTTCCCAAAGAGCAGAGCTCTGTTCTGCAGGTGTGAGCAGGGCAGGGAAAGAGAGATGGTTTCTGAGCTAAGAAATCATGGCAAATGGCAAAAAAGGAAATATTAACCCAGCTTCTGTGGGGAGATAACACCCTCTGCAGCCTCTGCCCCTGGGAGGAAGGGGAAATAAATGGAAACACGGGGCAGGATTGCAGCCAAGCGTGGGGATTAGGAATAACCCCACGGAATGTGCGACAGACAAGCCTACCCTGTGCACCTCTGCTCCTGCCCTGCTCAGGACTGCACGGGAAGGGGGTGCACCCACACCCTGTGAGTGTCTCCACGCGGCCCCACCGGGCACAGAGGACCTGCCTGCAGGCAGGTTTAAGCTGTTTAGTGCCACTGCTGCCCCTGTCACCACACACAAGCCTAAACTGCCCCGAGCTTGGGCCAGGGTAAGGCAGCACTGCTGCATCAAGCCAGAGGAGGAGCCCGCCTCGAAAGTGTTAATAATCTCATTGCCTGGAGAAACTCTGCAGCTAAGAGGATTGCTCCCCTGCCACTCGGGGGGAAGAGGGAACAAAATCAGGTCCAGCTCTAACTCGGCATCATAAATAGCATTTTTGATTATTCCTCTTCTCTTTCTGACTAAAAAGGTTCCTAGTGTCTAAAATGTCCTTGGAAAATAGGACCAAAGGAGCTTGAAGACCCCATGGCCGAGCTGCTTTGCTGGGTTAGGTGAGGGGGCAAAGGGCTGCAGGGCTGTGTCTGACCTGTGTCTGAGCTCAGGACAGCAGAGTTAAGCATTTGCTGCTGTCCTTACCCAAACACAGGGGAACACAGCACCAATTTAAATGGGGTCTGGGCCCTGGTGACCCCCATGGACTTATAAACCTGCTCCTCCTGACCCAGCAGGAGAAGCTCAGCCATGATGGGAGCTGACCAGAGGTGCAGCCGGCTCCTCCAGATGCAACCTCTCAAAGACGATGCACAGCCACTCAAAACACAATTCCAGTTTTGGGGTGACTGGGGCTTGGCACATCCCGCCCTCTCCCTGCAAAGCTCATCCCGCTCACGGGCGCACACGGACACGGCACATGCAAACATGCCAATGGCATCGGGTCCCAACGCCACCCCACAGCATGGGGAACAGGGATGGGAACATGAAGGGGAACAGGGATGGGAACATGAAGGGGAACAGGGATGGGAACAGGAATGGGAACAGGGATGGGAACAGGGATGGGAACAGGGATGGGAACAGCTCCCACACGCTGCGATTCCCGCCTGCAGCCAGTGTGGGTCAAAACAGGCAGAGCAATGTAAGAACCCTACCCTTAATTACTTAATTCCACATGGACCAGGGAGACTTGAGGAGAGCAGGGAGGGAAAGAAAGGTTTTGCACTTTTTGCTTTCCACCAAGATAGCTGCTCTTTCCTTTTTTTTTTTCCCTTTTTTTTTTCATGTCAACTGTTAATTTGTTTAAAATACAGCTTGGTAATACCAAGTACAAGTGGATCAAACTGAAATCAATATTTGTGCTAATTACAGCCTTTTGAAAATTGGAAATAATGGTCCAAAGGGTACAAACACACCAACTGTGAATCATAGGGAAAGGATGAGGGAAAAGGCAGTGTGGGCATTGAAAAGAACAGTCCAGATGAGCTCTGGAAATTTAGCTGCTCATGGAATAAATTTCAACACAAACGAGCAATGCACTTGCAGGCCCGCTGCAGATGGAACCGACAGTCTTTTGTTTTATGTTTTGTTTTTTCTCCCCATGACTGCTTGATGGGTGATTTGCGTCTGGTGCTCGCGCTGCAAACTCTCCCCGGAGTGAGCACTGCTGTGCTCCGTGCATGAATGAGGCATTCTCAGTGGATATGGGTCATGCTAGTAGATGTACACAGCAAGATTATTTGACTCTAATTCATGCCACTTGATATAATGTGATAAAACATTTGACATGAGAGATAAGTTCCATTTTAATCCGGTAAGTTACGGGGGAAAGAAAGAGTGGGAATTTTTAAAGGAGGAAGAGGTTTCTAAGGGACAGGTGATGCGCAGAAAGAGAGATATCGAGGGAAGGAGGAGGTTGGTTGGGGGAAAAGCAGCTTTCCCTGCACACTGAGGAAGCAAAAGAGCCAGTGAAGAAAGCGAAGGAGGTTGTTAAGAGTTCCAGAGCTGGGACACTGAGAAGTGGCACTGCTGAGAGACAGAAGGAAGGACAGTAGGGACAGAAGCTGTTTCAAACAGAAATTGAGATATGGACAAATACCCTGGAGAGACTGAAACACTAAAGCTACAGGCTGGCTGTCAACAGAAAACCTTCAAGGACAGACAGGCTGTAAACGCAACAAGAGCAACAGAAACAGAGATACTGTTAACATGCATCCAAACCCAAAACAAAGGGGCATCACAGGTCACTGTTCTCTCACAGTTCTATGAATTTATCTTGTTCAATAGAAAATTAGCTGTGATCATCTGGGTCAGTTCCTACCACACCATGTTCATTAACAAGGCCATGTCTCAAAATTACCTTTGGTGTCAGACACAACATGGTCCTCCTGAAATACCAAAGTCCATTCCTATTCAGCTCTGTTTTGATTAGCTTTTAAAATTAAAATTTAGTATGCTTAATTTGCTGTCAGATTTGGAGTGCTTGTCAATGGAACAATGCAAAATGTGCAGAAGAGATGGCCCTTAGCAAATGCACCTGCCAAAAAAAGGCTCAAATTTTAGCAGTGAGAACAATGACTGAGATGTTCTGCTACAGAGAGATCTTCCACAAGCTTCAACATAGTAAAGAGCTCTCTTAGAAGATGCTGCTCCCTTAAAATCCACACACAGACAGACTAAGACACAGTAGACTAGAGTAGAGATTTAAAGCAGGCAGAGAGCAGATACAAGCCTTAGTCAGAAAGAAAGGAAAGATTTATTTAACTTTTAAAGCTATAACCAATAAATTTTCTCAAAATGTGACTTATCCTCCTGTCTTATTTTGTCACATTTTGGGTCTCTCCTGCTTGGTGTCCAAGGAGGAGAAGGCATTTACTTACATCAAATAACCTTTCTATATACATCTCCTCATTGACCTTATCACGCAGGACATCCTGAGAGTGGCGGACAAATGTCACATAGGCATCAGCAACGTCCATTCCTGGCTTCTGCATGGAGAAGAAGAGAGAGAGAGAGAGAAACATGAACAGCGACGCAGGGGGCAGCTCTTCTGTGCAGCCTTGTCGCTGCTTCTCCTTCTCCTCCATCTCCTGCTGCCCTCCTGCAGTTTGCCCTTGCCTTACCTGATGGACACTGAACGCCACTGCTTCGTGCCCTGTGCCCAGCAAAATACCATGTGCAGCACAAGAGCATGCACAGAGAGCTGCTCTTTCTCCTCTCTTGCCTAGAGCAAAGCTGGTCAGGGGAACAAAAGTGTTCCTCAACGTACTGACTCTGGGAAGTTTCTGGCTACCTTTGGTGCTGTTGACCTACTGAGTGAACCTGCAAGATGGGCTGGGGATTTGTTGTTTTCTTGGGTCATCTTCTCTACAAAAGTCCTCTGGTTTTTAATGCAGAGAGCCAACAGCCAGAGGTGGGGTCTTGCTGCTTCTTCTGCGGTGTGAGGATGTGTGCAGCAAGCAGCTGGCATTGCAGGAGGTGTTCCAAAATCACCTTTCTTTTGCTGTTTAGGACCCCGACTTCAGCTCAGATTTAGTGCTGCTTTTAAGAATAATTTTGGGTAAATTTAAAGTCAGGGAATGTATGTCTACATGAATGTTTAGGCTGCTGCTAAAGTGCAGGACATCTGTGCTGGCACATCTCTACAGCTCTCTGCAGAACCTGACTGATTTTAAAGAGTAACCTACAAGAGCACAAAGTTTTGGGGAGAACAGCATTGCTTAAAAGAAAATGGGAACTGAAGCAGGTGGATAACACTTTAAAAAAAAAAAAAAAAATCCTGTCTGAGTTCACATTGCTTGATACATTGGATTCAAACTTACCTCAAAGGAAACCCATTAAAATACGGTAACACAAGTCATTACAAGAGCTGCCACAAAATCTTAAATTTCCATGGCACATTGTAAGTTTGTTAATAACTAGTGTCATTAGTTTCCATTACTGTGATTTACTTCAGATCACAGAGTATCATTTCTCTGCAAGATACAATTGTCAGCCGCTGTAAATTGAAGTTAGTTAACACATCTGTGTAATTTCCAGGGTGAAAATGAGGACAGTTTGGAAAGCAGTAGGAAGGGAGTTTTTTAATACAAAGCAAACAATTATCAAGCAAAGGGCCAGTGCTTGGCCCTTGGGAAGGCAGTGACATTTCTTAACACCTACTGCAACAATGACAAGGTATTAATTTGAAAAACAATGAGGACAACACAAATGTGGCAGTAGTCAAGTGTTACACTTTCAAGCAATTTTCAGTCTTCTGATTGTGCCCATTCCAAGAGGGCATTGGATGGACTGGTTTACACCCAGACAATTGCAACAACATTTGTGGAATTAGATTTAAGTAACGGTTTTCTGTTTGATACAAGGATTTCCCCTCTGTCCTCAAGGTTTTTCTTTCTCCTCCTCCTACAACGGCAGGGCCTCGTGGACCATGGGGTGGCCTCCACACAGGTCTGGGAGCTGTGCAGGGCTGGTGGTTGACTTCATTAAAAACGTTGAGGCTGATGGCTAAATATTTAAGATGCACTTAAGCAATTAGGAATTTCAGCTGAAGGATCTCCACAATTTTTAGGGCAAGAAATAAATTCTGAGTTTTCCTTCTCAACGCTCTCAATATCTTGTTCCTATTACTCCAAGACAACAGGATGCCAGTCTCTGCATTGAGGGTATTTTAAACCAAGCAACACCTCTTACTGTTCAAGAGTTTGTCTTTTCCATGCTGGGCTCAAAATACAAAATTTTATAGGCAAGATTTATCTTGGACTAAAGGAATGGAAACACAAATGCAGATGATGTGGTCCAAGACGTCTGATAAATTTATCACATTGCCATATGAGAACATGTAGAGCAGTCCATCCACATTAGATATACATATATTATAGATACAGGTCATCAAACTCAACTGAGCTATTCTAGATTTCCACTGTGCAGTCTAACTGGATGCAGGAACTGGTTTAGTATATTAAAATGTACTCTATTTTAATTTGCAATTGCTCAGGATCTTTCTGCCTGTAAATGTTACAGTAACCCCTTATTCCAGCCAATATTCATACATTACACTCAATTTAAATGTAAATTTCTGGCAAGTTAAGTGCTCTGTCTAAGAACATTAAGGGCTCTTCTCCTTATGAATCAAGGTCTAATTAGAGGAGACCATGTACAGTTTTCCTACACCAATTACAGAAAAATGGAAAAATTTTTTTTCATTAACAATTTCCCAAGCACATGTTGCTAGCTCATCACCATTTCCCCAAAGTAATAAAAAAGTCATTTTCTGAAAGAGTAACATAAACCAACAATTAGAAGAACAAAAATAAAATAGATTAGCTAATGTGTTAGATGTGTGTTGGCTCAGTTCTAACATGTCTGGACCTTTTTGTTTGGAAATTATACTGTATTTGTACAAGTCCAAATGAAGAATCAACAGAATGCACTGCTCCCATTTTTAAAAAAAATGTGATTCAAGCCAATTGCATAAATATGGTACCTTTTTGACACCATCTGCAAATTATTGACTAAACAGTCTCGTAGGTCTCCATAAGAGGGTAACTGCTCATTATTACCATCATGGAGATATTCTTGCCGGTTCAAATGTTAGGCATGTGAAGGCCCATGGTTCATTCTTGGCTGTTAATGCATAACGTGGGTTGCTACACATGCCATCAAGCAAAGCACTATGCAAATTACTATGACAGAAGTTGTTTAAATTGTGCTTACGGGTACATCCACGTATTTGGAAGCAGCCTTCACCTGTAAAAGGAACAAGAAGAGAATTTACAATATTAGTACCTTCTCAGGTCTTTTGTTTTTCAGTTTAAACACCTTCAAGACCTTCTCCAGCCGAGACTTGGGACAACATAATATCGAGTAGGTTGAAAAGTGATAAAACTAACTTTCCTGTGCAAAAGGGTGGTATTTTTGTTGTTGTTGGTTTTTTTTGTTGGTGTTTTTTTTTTTGGTTTTTTTTTTGGAGAGGTAACTTCACTGCTGCTAAAGCTCTAATAGCAACAGATGATAGTGTGGGAGTTGTGCTTCTCCCTCTTCTACTTCAGTGAGCGGGGGAAGATGGGGCTCAGAAGTAGGCATCGTTATTTTCTTTGGAGGCCTCGCTCTCCACCCGATGCCACGTGTCTCCCAAGGCAGTGCACGTCTCTCCTGTTGGGAGCTGTACCCCAGGGACTGTGGGGACTCCCCTGGCAGCAGGGGGATGATGAGACTGGCTGGGGCCTCCACCAAGGCAGACACAAAAAAAGCATCTGAAAGGCCCTAATTTTGCCCCTTTCCCCTTGTCCTGCCCATGGTGTGCCTCCCCAACTTGTGCAGGCTGCAGCCTGGTTCATTATCAAAGCCAGGTTGGATGGGGCTTGGAGCAACCTGTTCTACTGGAAGGTGTCCCTGCCCACGGCAGGAGTGTTGGAGCTAGATGGTCTTTAAGGTTTCTTCCAACCCAAACCATTCTGTGATGCTCTGTTAGGCTGAGAATTTTCTGAGAGATTTTGCAGTTCCTCCCTCACATCGATTCAAACCCAAAATGATTATTTTTTCCCTTTTTGCTGGCCCCCATGCTGGCAGGAGCTCACAGACCAAGCTGGGGCAGCGTGCTCATGCCATGCCATGCAGAAGTGCCCAAAGCTTTTCTGCTTCCCCGAGTCCGCACAACATCATCATTTTCCTATGATTTCCCCTCCTTTTTAAAAGATGCTACTTGAGAGGGGTATCAGAGGTGGGCACTGCACTCTGTGGTGTCCTCCCAAGCGGGTGGGAGCTGCAAGAGCCCGGATTTCCTTTGTCTGTGGTTTGCCATGCAGCAGGGTGCACATCGCCTGGCACGGGAGGCGCGGTGGCCCCCGACGTCAGGGCCGACTCTTCCAACTGAGCAGTGCCCAGCTGGCCACAGAGACCTTTTTCCCACTGTAGCATAAGGCACCATGTCTAGAAAGAGTATGGCTGGGATTTTCCACAACACTTCTGCTTTTAATTAGGATAAGCGTTGCCGGCCATCTTTGTTTGGGTGTAAAAGCTCACCTGCTTTTAAATATTTCTAAAGCTACCATTAAAACAGCCTAAATATAACCCGCACACAGTTGCATCTTGGGATGAATAAATTATGTGTCCCGAATGAGAGAATGAATGTATGTGTGAGACAGAATGTGAGAGTGGGTGGAAGCACTCATATGGTGTGTGTGGGGGGTGCATAATTAAGCACAATGAGGCGATACAAAAGACCAGACTGGTGGTAATTGCCGAGGTGAACGCTGCAAGCATTGGCAGCACCCGGGCTGCCAAGCCGGGGGGCAAGAACAGAGGGAAGGGCAGGAGGAGGGCACCGAGCGCCGGCTGCCGCGCTGCGACCCGGGGGCTGCTGCCGGAGGGCGACGGGGCACGTCCCAGCGCAGGGTTTAGGAAGGAGGCATCAAAATCAGCTGCAAGCGAAGACGTGTCTTATGGCCAAGTACTCCCCTTTCCAGCCAGCTGTCGGGACACCTCGCCCTTGCACTACACTTAACCTCACAGCTTTCCAGGGAGGTAGCGAAGTGCTATCCCTTGGTCCTGTGGAGTGGGAGTGGAGGAGCTCCAACCTCCCTGCAGGACGGCAGCTGGGGCCCATCCAACAGCTGCATCTCTGGAGGAGCAGGCAGACATGGCACACCGCATGCAAGCACCAAACCAGCAGGTTTTCCAAGCAGCAAAGCCAGGATTAAAGCTCAGAAAATGACGTGGCTCAACAACCGGCAGGATTCAAGCCGGGGTCCACTCTCAGGGCTGCACTATGCCATGTACCTGTCCCTCTAACACCACACAGGGCATGACGGAAGGCAGCAGCAAAACTGCCATCTGAGCGTGGATTTAGCACTTCTGGGTCCAGCTTAGCACCACTGTTTTAAACTACCTTCTCCAAAGCCAAGAGGCGACCAGAATAACTCAGCTTCCTGCGATCTCCTCCCTCCACCCACAAAAAAACTGAGCTGCTTCTCCTGCCCACTCCCCTTTAATCAGAATAATTACTTGTTTTTCTTTAAACTCAGATTTGGCTACATTTAGTGAAATTTCCAAACTGCCGGATGTTGTGTGATTTTTGCTAGGCTGCCGTTTTTCACAAAGTATGTGACTTTGCCATGAAACGTCTCAGTTTACCATACAAATTTTGCGCAGAACAAAAATAAGATCTTTTACTTCTGTTTCCCCTGGGTAATGTGGAATCTTTGGTTATAATTACCATAGGTGTAGTGCTCTGCCTACAGAGGCTCTCCAGATCACAGGGAATTTCAGCTGCTGGCATTCCTGTGCCACAGTGGATCTGCACATGCAGACGCCCAGCCAGGGCCTGGGCTGCTGCCGCCAAGATGCACTTAAATGTAGCAACAAACAGGGGGAGAAAAAAAAAAAAAGTCTGGCCAAATTTAGAAGGGTGTTTTCCTCCCAAAGTGCTCTGCAAGGAGAAGTGGCTAGTGAGAATTTATTAGGACAACAGATGCATTAATTTTATCTTGAATTTCGAGGCAAGAATTGGAAATGAGGATATCCTACTAGGTGATAAAACTGTCTGTCACAAGACCCCCGAGTACATGTCACTTGCAGAGCGCCTGGAAAACACGCGATGAAAGAAGTCGGTGGAAGGGGGTGGGAGACTAATGCTTTCTGGAGCTCAGCGGCTTGGACCATCACACTTTGTTGTATTTGTTCAGACAGGGAAAACGTGGGAGGTGGTGCAAGCATGCTGTAACAAGAGAGAGATTCTGTATTTATCACTGCAAAGACTAAACACAGCAAGTCACATTACTACCGCAGGGAGAGGAGACTTGCTAAGCCCAGTGCCAGAGGGGTCAGGGCTGTTCCTCAGCCTCCTCTCCCAGTGGCTCCCAGCAAACACTCGGGCCAAAGCGAGAGACGTCCCTTTCCCGGGAAGGAGCAATCCTGCTCCTCCACAGTGTGCCCAGCCTCCTGGCTGTGGGCGAGGGCTCGGCGCTCTCCTGGAGACACGCACACTCCGGGCACAGCAGCTATTGGAACACACATCCCTCTCTGGCTGAAATCAAGGTTTTGGGACCACGTTCAAAGGCTGTGGAGCCATCGGTGTGGGACAGACCATTGTGCTGCTGCTGCTGCTGGGGCAGTTCACTGGCAGTGAGTGTCCAAGGAGCAGCAGAGAGGATGCTTGAAGCCCATGCTCTGATGTGCTGGCTCTGGGAGGTGCCCAGAGCCCATGTGCAGCTGCAGGGTTTGCTCAGCAATCGAAGGGAGCAGCACTCGGCAGTGTAAACAGTAGGATGTGGTGGGAGCAGCGCAGCATCAACCAAGGAACAGCTTGGATTCACGGAGAAGGAAGGGCTGCACATTACACTGTCTATGCGGGCTGATGCTGGTGCTTCCGATGCCTGGAAAGCTGCCGCCTCCACATCCTCTGCTGCTGGCACACAAGCATTTCCTAACCCTCCACAGCACTGGAACTGAGGGAAGGTATCCAGGTGTCCACCCCAAGCCATCACCTGCATCTGCTCAAGCAGCGATGTGCACACCCTTGGGACTGTAACCACACAGGGGTTACCCTGGGAAAAGAGCTGCACTGCAGGGCAGTGAGTGGGATACTGTCCCTTCCTCCCTTTTTGGAAGAAAAAAATACCTCCAGCACACCTGAAAAGGCAGAAGGCTTAGTTTGAACCTCAGGATGGTTCAGATAAGCTGCTAGACTGTGTGCACACAGCTGCCCATGAGCAGAGTTTCTTGCCTCTGCTGGTAAGTCTTCCTACATCTATCCCCATTTCCATTTCTACAAACTGCCTCAAACTCAGCAAAAGGGCTTAAGAGTAGCACAAACCAGACAATTGCAAGTAACTAAGACAGCTCCAAAATTAGATTTTGGAAAGCCTTCCCAGTTTGCAGAGCAGTGCCTTCTGCCTCCCGCCCAGACTCTGTGAACAAATGAGTGCAGAAGAGGCTGCACGTGCAGGGGGTGAAATGTGAATGCAACCAGGGGGTGAAATGTGAATGCAACTTTCCTACAACAGAGGTGTTCGGGTGCACAGCTGTCTGTGAGCCCAGAGAAGTGAAGCCACGCTTGCACAGAGACTCTCTTGTAAACTTTCTGGCACGCATTTTTAGAAGGCCTTTGGAAATCAGCTGCCATGTGTCTGTCCTAAGAAGCTGTCACAACACTTTTCTGGAATACAGCTCAGATTGTTAAACCCTTGATGGATCCTCAGGCTGCACAGATATTGGTCTGGTCCTGTACCTTGCTAGGAAATATGTTATATGGCAAGCTGTGGATTGGTTCTTCAATGTTAGGGAGAAATGAAATGTGTCATTAGAAGCACCTTGTGCTGCGTGACCTCACGGCATTTCCCCTACCTTGTTCTCTTTTAGGAACACAAAAGGCCTCCCTAGATCGCCCTTATTTTGCTATTTACTGTTTAAGATGGCCACTGTTATGGCCAGAAGACTGAGAGAAATGCACTTGTCATGCAAAGTGGCAATGAAGAAATTCTTTAGTAAGGAAAATTGCGTATATAGTGTAATGATTTATTTCATCTTCCTATGTGTTCTCTCCAGGATAAGCTCCACAAGCTGAATGATGACTGGAGATGGCTTTACTCTGCGCATCTTGGGTGTTGTACTGTATATCTGCATACAGGTTGCTTGTCTGTTCATGTGGGGGTTACAGTGATCAAACATCACAGAATGGCAGAACTACTCTGAAGTTGATCTAGTCCTGGGAGAGCAGATTACAACTCATAAAGAAAAAAAAAACAAGAAAAAAAAAAGAAAGAAAGGAAACTATAGTCTGTACTTACAGTAAATGACAGGAAAGAAGAAAACAAAGTTCCTTCATCGTATCTAGACAGTTTGGCCAAGACTCCTTCCAAAATGGTGACAAACTACAAAGACAAAAAATACTGCAATTATTTTTAATAGTTGAACAAGGGTGCAAAAATCATCTTCAAAGAAGCCAGTGGAGCTCTCAGCATTGACAAAGGAACGGATCACCCATCCCTGAGCACAGGAGGCTGGGGATTAGGGAGAAAGGAGCACTGCCTTCTGGGTGCTGGTGGTGCACCTCTTGGTGGGTGGGGGAGTCACCCCTCGGTGTCCTGGGTGATGCTGGGGACAGGAGGTGAGTGCAGGAGGGGAAGCCAGCAGAGCCTGTGTGCATGGGGAAGGCGGTGGCTCCTGCTCCCAGTATGCCGTGTCAAACACGCAGCTAGCTGGGTATTCTTGCAGAAGAATCAAACTGGCATATGTTGGTGGATTATGTTTAAAGGTCTCCACTGTATAATAGGGATGACTTGTTCTCAGAAAGTTTGAAACTAGAGGAAAACACACCCCACCATCTTTCTCCCTACGTACCAATTCCCTTCAGTGTTAGCACAGCACACCAGACCTACACAGCCACCGAGGGGAATGCTGGCAGCTGAGCTAGAGGAGCTGACTCTGATGAAAAACAATTTCCAAACAATTAAACCTGACATTTTGGAATGTATTTCCCACTACTGTCACCTCTAAATTAATTTCTTAGGAGAGCATATGGTGATCTTGCACAAGATGAGCTATTTTGTCCACACAACCTCATGTGTAGGAGTGGTGGCCACCTCTGCGTGCCACCCCAAAGGCTCTGCAGCAGCATTTAGCAGTGCCAGCCCCTGACTGCAGCTACCCCCACTGCTGTGGGGTGATGTTGACCATGGGGTGCTACCCCATTAACGCAACACCCCTTCCTTAAAACCACTCCTGGCCCAGTATGGCAATCCTGCTAGCAGCGTATTACAGCTCACGCAGTTCCTAATCATCAAAGAGTCACCATGAAAGGACTAGGAGATGTATGATCTTGCCTGTGAGAAACAAGAAGCCAATTCAACATCTTAATGTGTCACATTTTAATGGAAATGCACATATTAAAAATGCAATGTTAACAGTGAATCACTTCACCTGAAGCCGAAGGTTACCTTTGCCACTAGGAGTGTTATCATTTCTTTGACGGTTTCCTCAATTAGTTCATCTATTTTTGAATGGTACTGGTGCTAAAGAAAAATAAAAGGAGAGGGGGAGGAAAATATTAGCATTGATCGCAGCCAACAGCTCTGCACTTGTCAGACTCTTCCCTTGGTAAGCCACAATAATACTGCAGTATTAAACCGAAGAATTACGCAGCTTATTACCCTGGGCCCCAATGCAGTGACCTGTGATTACTGACACTTGGAGGAGAGACCTTGAGTTCAGGAGAATCCTACATCAGTTTGCGAAGCACGGGCAAACCCTGCCCTCTTCTGTGTGCCCACAGCCCCGGGAGCGCCGTGCGGATGTCAGAGGGGAGGCTCTGCCATCTCTGAGCATCAGCACCCAGTGCTCCTACAGACCCAGAAGTCCCTTTGCTCCACTGCTGCAGGCATCCTCCTGTCCGTCCGGCACACGGATCGCACCGGACAATGAGAAATACCTGCTGCTGGAGGGGAGGGGCAGCCCCTTCGCAGGGCACCACAGACCACCCAGCCCTCGGCAGAGCCGTGGGGAGGACATGCTGCTCCAGGGGAGCCTGCAGTGGCCTCAGCCACGGGGAACGGCGTGGCACCCTTCCCACCTGCCGCAGCAAAGCCGCTGAACCTGTGCCGCGCCGGGCTCAGCAGGCACACGGCTCAAATCACACACTCGTTGAAACGCTTTGCTCAGTGACTGTAAGACAGAGTTAAAAACCACCCGACAAACCACGACGAGCCTTTTAGTCCCATGCAAAAGCCAGCAGGCAGTGCATCTCCCAGCCCCGGGCGCTGCCACGTCCCGTGGCAGGAGCTCAGCGCCGGCTGACCAACGCCTGTGCCTGCAGCATCAGCGCTTCTGAGTCTTCAACCCAATTTCTGCACATGCCAAACCTTGCTTAGCTTGGGAGCTCTGATGCAATCAGCTGCAATATGGCTAGAATAGGTACTAAAATACAGTCTTCTACTAATTTAGAAAAGACCTGTTTCCAATACAAGATTTAATTAGTGAAAACATACAGTATATTCTTATTTTCAATGGACTGAGAAAATACTGATTATGACTGCTTTCCAACACAAAACATTTGATTTTTCAGTCAAACATTTCAAGCACTGGTGCTAGTCACTATATTCATTACCACTTGGCATTAATATTGTTTTAAAATGTTAACATCAAATCACATTGAAAGAGACAAATCTGCTTTAAATACTAATCAGACTTTGGGAAGGAAGACTGTGAGGGCTTTACAAATGCGAGCTGCTGGTCTCCCTGTCTGACGGGTACTCTCTGAACTGCTCTGCAGTTTGGAGATCTTTTTCTATAGCAGTAACATTAATACAGGAATTCGGGAAAAAGAAAATAAAAGTAGGACACACTTACCCACTCTTTTGCAAACTTTTCAGATGATTGGGGACAGAAATAAAGAGGAAAGTGCAAAAGACAGGAAAAAGAACATATGAAGATAAACAATAAATAAACCAAAATCTTTTAAAAAAAGAGACGTATGAGAACAGCAGCATCATGCACAGAAACAATAAGCAATGGAAAATGAAATGTGACCAAAACCTCCTTTCGCTGAAATACCAGAGATCGCTACCTGTAGGATTTGCAGGCAGTAAAACAGTGGGACGGGACCGGATTGTAGCTCACTGCTGGCACTCTCTCGTGGTTTTATTTCACTCCCAAGAGGAAGGGGACCGGCTGTCGACAGGCAGCGTTCGGCACCGGGGCAGCCGCACACCCCTCACCGGGAGGGCTGTGCCGGGAGATCCCTGCGGCACGGAGGGCACGGCCCAGCCCCAGGCCTGGCCGGGGGCACTCAGAGCCTCCCCTGGGCAGCAGGACAAGGTGGCACCACCACGCCACAGGCTGCGATCTGCTGGGCCCACGCAGGGGGAAAACAAACACAGACAAGCAGGTGATTTTGGCATTGGCACTTCCCATTCCCATGTCCTGCTTTGCAGGTCAAGACATATACAAGTCCCTTATGGGATCACAGTTATGATTAATCTGTTTAATGCAGAGCCAGCCTTTATCAGCTCCCAGATTGACTGGGCTGCTCCCAGCACAGCTTGAGTGCAGCTGTGAGATGCCAGAGACCTGTAACAGCCGGGTACAGGTAGAAGATGGTGATGTCCTCGGCAGACACAGCCAGGACTTCTAAAGGAGATGGAGAAGGGCTTGTGCGTATATTGGGGTGTCTCCCCCACGACGTTTTCCTTCTGCAGCTGTATTTTCTGTGTATGTAAGACCTTGCAACCAAGCGTTCAGCTAACTGCTTTCATCGAGTAAGTCATGAGTTTGCACTCAAACATGGCTAGCTATGTGCAAAGCAATCCACCGTGAAATGCACCGACTGATGCATGTTCAATTAAAAGCTGGTTTAAAAAGCAAATAAAAGCCTCCACGGAATAAAACTGCAGCTCTGAGAGAAGGAGAGGAGCAGTGCACGCGCCAAGGCGGTGTCGCAGGACTCTGAGCACTCATTCCCATCGCGGCCACAATCCCCAGGCTGGAGTCAGCCCCGGCGCCAGGGCTAGTGACCAAGCAGGACAGGGCCTGAGAGGTTCAGGGTCCTGCCCCACGCAGCCCCAGCTGTGTGTCCCCTGTGCCCTCGGTGTCACAGCCCCAGTCCCACCTTGGGAAGGCGAGCCTTGGCCAGGACAGGGGCGGAGAAGGCGGCGCTGTGGAAAGCGAGCGCCTGGTGCTGCTCACAGACGCCTGGCTTGGTAAACCAGTGCTTCTAAACAGCTCCTTCTACATTCCTTATGTAAAATGCTCAAGGTTAAAGATCGCAGAGCTGGTTTGCTTTACCCAGCACAGACCCCGCTCTCGATCGAGTTCATCACAGCTTTCTATTAGCTCAATTATTACAATCCATAATCAGTGCACTACAATGATTCAACTTGACTTTATGTGATGAGTATCTTGCCTTGTCATGTAACAGATTGTGTGTACGTTGTATTTCTCTAAGGACCATCTGAC
The DNA here is from genome assembly GCA_013396735.1 of Grallaria varia. Taxonomy (NCBI): domain Eukaryota; kingdom Metazoa; phylum Chordata; class Aves; order Passeriformes; family Formicariidae; genus Grallaria; species Grallaria varia. The sequence continues at coordinate 686,746 of VWZG01006793.1, forward strand.
CTTAGATATTAAATAGAAACATACTAGACCAACTGAGAAACATTTAATACATACATTTATCCCCTTAGATGTATTAAAAATTCAGAGGAAAAATAAATATTTAAGATGGTAAAGTATGTTTACCAAATGTTTTAACAGCTGCCTTTAGAGACAAGGAAATGGAATGAAATGATGGGTGTTTGTTTCACAGGGTAATGCTCGCAAAATGCAGTCAAGTATCTGCTAAAGTGAGTGTGGCTGAAGGTAGTGTGAAAGGGAAGGCCTTTGGGGTGGGAGGGAAACTGCAGAGTGAGGTCAAGTAAGGTATCGAGAGAGTCTCTGCCCACGTACAGCTTGAACTGTCAGAAAAATCAGTGGTTTGTTTCTAATAAAAATGTCTTCTCCAGTTAGGTCTGGGCAAACAGCCCTGCCTGAAGACTGTGGCGGGCAATGGGAACCCTTTTTTGCTGCTGTTGAACTGTCAGCACAGGGACCATGGACTGGAGCAGCCCTGTGATGGCTCTGGCACTGGTGGATGGTCCCGTCAGCGAGTTTATCTCTCCCTCCCTCCTTTCCCTCCTTCCCCAGTGGAGTTGCCAGCAGCCCTTGCCGAGCTGTGTGGCTGCCACACACCAGAGATGGGGACAGAGGGACTGAGTTAGGCACACACCCAGCTCCCCAAATGACAGAGGAGATGCAAGCTGGAAACCCGGGTTCCCATCCCTCTGCTGCCTATCTGACAATCTCATCATTTCCACCAGGGACTGGAAGAGGTGGGGTGGCATTTTGTCCTCCCCTCCTGAGCTGTAATGATGCAGGATCTGATCTTTTACGCTCCTCAGCCTGCCCATCTCAGCACACAGGTTTAGAGAGCTTCAAGAAGAGATGGAGGTAGCCAAAACACGAAAGTGGTACGAGCGAATGGAGGGGGAGGTAATAACACTAATTAAAAGAAAGAAAAGAAAAAGGGAGGGTGTACAAAATACTGCAGACCTAAATAGTAACTTATGCACTGATAATTTACAGCTGCTTTACAGGTCTGTTAGTTCAGCTATCCGCTAAAAACCTCATGCCCCAGCAACTGCTGCTTGCCACAGGAGCTCATCTGTCTCAGAGCTGCCGTACCAAAGACCTTCTGGAAGCGGCACAGGTGGATTTGCAGCTGAATCTCCACTGCAACCCAGATCAGCCGAGAAACAACTGCCCGGCCGCCCGCTGCCCTCTCACCCACAGCCTGAGTCAGGCTGAATGATGATCAGAATTCGGAGGAAGCCGTGGCAAGCAGGGAGCATCACAAGTCAGTGTGGAAAAAACCAGGCAGTGCCTGCTCACACAACACCCCAGCACAGCTGGCGTTACCAGTCTCGTGCCACCTGAATACCTAACCCGACAGTTTTATGAATGCAATGAGCTGCTTCTGTCATGATATCAGAGTCTGCTGGACCTCCAGAATCCTCAGGGACTGTGCCAATATCAGGGCAAATATGCTGGTTTGCAGTGGGGAGCAGCACAAACATGGACCCTCCCAGATGACAGGGCACTGCCAGGGTAGATGCTGCTGCAGCTGCAGCCTGAGGGATTTAGGGAGCTAAATGGTTATGAATATGCTGCAGAAAATGGTAGAGAAGTTGAGGCCTGGACAGCAAAATCCTACTCAAGATCTGCCCCAGCTGACCTGGAGGACAAGGGAAGAACCTGATGATGGGCAGTATGAAATCTCTTGCAAGGTGACTGTCACAAATAAAATGTTATAACTGAAATACGTATGAGAAAAAGAAAAAGAACAGCTGGATCTGATCCAAACACCACTGACATCAGGGCAAGGAGCCCTGCTGTATCCAATGGCCTCTGGAGCAAGTCCTTTCAGAGGAACAAAATGAGGTGAACAACTAAAAAAACCACAGGAACGACTTGCAATGATTCACTGCAAAATCTGACCATGGAAAGCTGTAGTGAAAAGGCATATCTAGGAAATGCTGACAAGCAGCAGGATAGGAGAGCCAAACAGTATTCGTGAATTTATTCTAGACTGGTATATGAATATTTAATTTGTCTTGAAGCCACTGGAGCAAAATGATCATTATGATGCATTAAATCTACTTCAATTTGCCATATCTTTCTAGTTCATAGATCAATTCACAGAAACTTCAACCTGCAACTATGGCTTCAGAAGAAAATAAAAATCAGCAATTCATTAAAACAGATTTGTTGCTTGGAAACTTGAGTCATTAAGAACCTGGAAATCCAGAATGATCAATGATGTGCTGACTGTAGCCAATACTCAAAAGGCAGTCAAAGCAGCTGGAATTTCAATCTACTTTTGGAAGTTATTTCTTTGTTTTGGTGGGGTTTTGTTTTTCCTTACAAGCATCACAGCAACGACTTGGCACTTCTGTTTTCCTTATGTTTGTCTACAGAAAATATTCATACACAGAAAGTGTGTTGCCGACACCTGGCTCCAAGGTGCAGCTAATGACTCAATAGATATGGTCATCATGCATCAACCAAGCTGGAGAGATACCGTATGCATACCACAGTCCTTGCAAAAAGCCAGTCCTAAGTGACAGGGATTCCGAATGTTTCTATTCATTAGATTTGAGAGCAACCCCCTGTACATTCATCTGCACACTCTCTATGGAAGACTAAATCCACAACCGATAGATACAACGTCTCTGAAACGAGCACAACAGGAGATAGGAAATTTCATGACATTGCCTCTAAAAGCTGTGAAAGGAAGAACCTGCATTTTTACCTCTTGGCCCATTTCCATACTGCAAAGCTTTGTTGACTGAGCTTTGGCATCCACCATGACATTAAACATGGTGCATATTGACTGAGGGACTCGGAAATCTGTTGATCGGCTGGTTTTCTGCAGTTTTACTTCAAATGCAATCCTTGTTCTGTGAAGGAAAGTAGAAAAAGATGTTTCAGTTGCTTTTAAACATACCGAAGCTGCTAGTAATAATGTGAAACAATTCTGAGAAGAGTTTGAGAAGCTAGAAGGTCAAATGCTGCTGGGAGTGCCATAGCGCAATTGTTATAAACACACTTTTACTAAAAATCATTTTCCAGTTTAAAAAGAAACCCCCTTTCCAGAATACACACTATTTATAAAGTGTGCAACCATTTCAGGGAAACTGTGACTTTCTCATGCTTCATAAACAGTGTGATGATGTTACAAACAGCAGTGTCCAGACACACCTATAATCTGGTTGCATTAGCTGGTTTATAACCGCAGCCTGCCACACTAAAGGAAGTTCCTGTTGCTCCCTGATATCAACTATGAATAACAGAAACTCCTTCATCACTTGACTGGAAGGACATTGCCAGATCACTGCATTTTTAGGTCTCCATGATGGTCATGATGGTATTTGTTTGCTAAGTTCCTAACAGTCTTATAAATTCATAATTGTCTTATAAGTATGAGCACACACACACATGCATCACACAAGCCCACACCTCACTGCTCTCCTGAGGTTTCAGTGAGCACAAATTTGACATCCCTGGCAGTTACAAACTATGATACACCCAGAGCTTTGTTGGGCCAAAGACTACAGAATCTGATCTTGTGTCGTATTTTAAATACCAAGGCATTGCGACTCTAACCCGGGAATGCTCTGCAGTGTGGTGGGCATTGTCTTGCCTCTCTTTGGAGCCCCTCTGCATTTTCCAGAGGTACTTCAGTAATCTAACCTAACACAGAACAATTATCACATCAGACAGAATCTACCAACAAATTAACATAGGAGCTTCAATTTAGAAATAATAAATAATATCAGCTGCAACTCAGGAATAACTCTGAACTTGAACGATCCCTCAGGGGTTATGCAAATGGAAAGTCATTTACAAATGTGAAGCTCCTGTTCTTGGGACCAGATCTGAGCGGGTACATAGGTCCTTCTGCCTGGATTTATTAGTTAACAGGCCTTCCTTGCAAGGGCTGCTTTCCTGACAGCCCCGAAATACAACCGAGTGCGGAAGGCGGGGTGGCTCCTCCATGGATTCAACAGTTCAGAGACAGACGCGAAGAAAAATGTTGTGTCAAACTGAAATTGCTAAAGAAACCTTAGCCAGGCCCTGTTTGCAGGTGATATAAATAGGGAAGGCAGCATATTGGTTTACATCAGCAGTGGCATTTGAACTGATTTAATTACCAGTGCCAGATTTAGCCTGGACTCGGGGACTAGAATCTTGATAATTACTGAAAGGACCCAAGGAGACTTGGGATTTTCCATCTCCTTGCAGAAAGGAGCATGTTCCTACTTACTTATGCTCAGAACCATTATTTATAGTCCTACCAGTACAAGCTGGGTCAGGTTTTTACAGAGGGGCAACACATTTGTAGAAAGGTCGAGGCAATTGGAAAAAAAATCCAACTGTGGCTTCCAAGCACTCAAGCCCTTCTTCAGATGGACCTGGAAATTTGCTTGTTTTTCCCAGTTAGCTCAGCTGAGCTCACCTGGTCTGATTATCACAGCTATAACTGCAACCAAGGGGCCTTGGTTCCAATTTAAAAAAAAAACAAACAAAAAAACTCAACAAGCAAAAACCCCAAAAAACCAGAAGAGAAAATAGGAGTTTTGCTGGTGGTGCTGGGGCAGAGCAAAGAGCAGAGCTCCAGCACTGGGTTTGCTCCTAAAGGACAAGTTGACAACTGGAGGGCAACAACTAAAGCTCAGTGTTCGTGCCAGTCACAGGACCAAAGATGAGCTGCTGCAATAAAGGGGGACTTGCTCAATGTTAAAGACATGAAGATCATCTCATTGCACTTAAAATGCACTGGGTTTATTCCAGGATGGTGAGAGAACAAGCCTCGAGTTGTCTTCCTGCCTGCATCTCGAGGACTGAATGTGCCTTCCCCTACAGCGGCTCTGCACACCCAGGCTGTGAGGAACGTATGGGCAATAAATGCCACACTCACACTCACAGAGTGGCCAGGAGACTGTGGTACAGAACAGCCACATCACACCCTGCAGCTAATACAAGCATGTACCAGCTGTATTTGGCACCCATTTTGATCTGGTTGATCTCTTTGCCTATGAATTTTTGCACAATGAAATACATAGTTCATTTTTAACTCTTGCCTCATCACCTCTGATGTCAATGGACATAAATTGCTATGGAGAGGTTGGAAATTTAACCTCAACATTTTGCTTTCAAAGTGGCAGCTGCCTGTGTATCTAAAAGCTTCTTTAAGAAATCTCTGTTTTGGAAGATCTGCAGGTGACCATCCTATAATGTGGCTGATGATAAAACGACTTTTCTCAATCAACAGCAGACATGAAACCTGTGTGCCGAGATACACACTACCCCTTTTTCTGATAATTTTTTTCTTGTTTTTTTATTTTTTTCATGGATCTGTGTTTTTTAGGTGAGTGCTGGGATCTTTCTTAGGGATATGCCTTCAGCACTCAGCACTGTCACACCAAACTGCATTTACAAAGACTTGACCTCACGTGTGGCACTGAAAATTAGTAACTACGTAAAAAGCTTGAAAGAATGAGTGATTTATTATGAATAGGCACTGTCCAGACTCTCAAAAGAGAAGTGCTTGCTTGGGACAGTCCACAATTCACAACAATGGGGTCAAGTCCACTTTTTAGGGTAGAATAGGCTTTCCACTGCATCTCTGCTGGGCAGAGCTGAGCTGGGGTCACTGAGAAATGATGGTTGAAGTGAAATGTCATTGACAGTAAGACATAAATCCCTCTGCATCCTGTGAGCTGCTGTGAGAAACCCGACTGCCTTGCTCATGGGTACGTACCTCTTCACACACGACTCGATCATGTCACTCGCCATAAGCTTCAAGCGCTGCTCTAAGTGTTTTCCAAACTCCTCCTCAGGCCAGTGCAAATCCCGGATGAAGGTCTGTAGGGCATCAAGTTTCCAGAACATATCTTCTGAGGTGCCTGATCCATTGCTGGCAGGGCAAAATGAGAGCAAAAGTCAGAAGCGGCATCAGGCTCTGGGCAACCTGATGTGGAGACCATTCCTGCAACAGGTGTGGGGCAGACAGTAGTTTCATACACAGGACAACGCTGGCCATCTCCACCATCAGGATTTTGAGTTTTACCATACAGTTGCCTAAACTACCTTCTGTCATCACCCACAAAACTTTCCAGACCAGATGAGTAAGACAACATTATGAGTTACACATATTAACGGGAAGAACGTGTGTATGGTAAAAATCAGCCTTAGTTAATAACCACATTAACGTATGTGATTATTAAGAATTAAGGCCAGAAATTGTGGGAGAAAATCCTTGATCAGTAATAACTGTCACACTAGGCTGCATGCAGTTATTAAGATTTAGGATTTCATGCAATTCTCCTCCCTCCGAATTATATCTTGAGTTTGCCTTGTCCCCCCAGAGAGGCCCCTGTTTCCAGGTAAGGGACAGTGCTAACAAGTGGTGAGCGAGGACACACTTTATCTCTTGAACAGCTGAAAAAAAATTGGGGTAAGTAAATTGAGCTAAGGGCACTAGGCAGCTCCTATCCAGGAGTTTTGGCAGGATTTACTGCTGCACCCTTTTCTTGAAAAGGCAGTTACAGGACAACAAATTTCCATTTTTTAAAATTTATTTTGCAACACTTTTGGTCAGCCACAAAACTCTGAATTTCTCATCCAAGCATATATTCTTGTACCCGTACCCCTGCCCAGATGGAAGTCTTTGGTCCTGCAGTGTGTAGCTACACCAGCTCTTTTCACAGTATAATTATATCTCAAACCTCCACTTACAGAATAAAAATACAGAACTGGATTGCGCTCTGTTTGTGCAGAGAAATTTATGCGTCCGTAACCCTTTTCTCTCCCTCTCCCCTTCTCCCTCACTTTTTTTTTTTTCCCCTTTTTTTCCCCCTCCAGTGTGTGTACCAAGGGAGCTTCAAGAGTTTCAACCCCCTCCTCGCATACCACTAATGCTAACACGGTAATTTATAAGATATTTAACACACCATGCATTACCACTTGTGCTGACATCATCTATAGAAACAGATGCGGGAGGGTGTTTCTATTGGGACAGATGCCAGCTGCATTGAGTTAATGCTGGAGGAGCTCAGAGCTAATGCAGACAGGGCTGCTGCCAGGGGAGAACAGCAGTCCCCACATGCCAGAGGGGTCCTGAGGGGTCCTGGGCTAAACAGGGAGTTCAAGAATCATCTCGGTTGTAGGAGAAACGTATCTGACACTAAGCAACAGGTAACATGTCCTTGATGGAAGGGGAAGGGGGAGTAAAAGGAAACCAGGAGATGAAAAGATAAAGAATCAGGCATTTCCTTTAGCCAGGGGACCGGTTTGTACAACAGTCTCACGTGTTCATCTACCACCAGTTTTCAGTTACGCCTGGTTCAAACCTGTGCTTAAGGTGTAAATCAGCTTTAACAGTCTAAACCCAGTTTTGGAACGGAATGAATTTACATTTTAAGTGATTAAATGTGTACAAATACAGTAATTGGTATTTACTACAGCAATATTATGACATCCACTTGGTTTCAAAATTTTAAAAGTATTATTCTCAGTCTTTTTCTCACTTTTGATTAGGGCTCCATCCGAGTAAACAATATAGTATATTCATTTCCAAAATGCTCTGTTCGTGTTTTGCTTGTGAGCACCACAATCACACAGGCAGCTTGCAATATACCATTGATGCTCAAGCATTTTCAGAGGAATTATCCGATTTTCTGTCATTACATGATTCTTATCTTTTCAAGGGCAATACCACAAAGCATGCACAGAGAAAGATTAAAACTTTTAAGTACTCTTTACAGACAACTGCCTAAGCTAGCCTTTATTATAACTATCTTAGCATGAATATGAGTTGTATGGCTTTGAAACACAAACAACCGTGCTAATGTTTTCAAACCTTTTAAAATATATTAAAAAAAACCTCACATCAGTGTTTGCTTTACTTTGTTTTGTTACCAGTGCTCTGCAATCCCGCCCGTGCCAGGCTGAGGACAGGGACATTCTGGTGGACTCCAGGTGTAGATGTAATCAAGGGGGTTTCAGTAACAGTGAAGGGGGAAGTTTTGGGGAGTTCTTCAGTTTTATCTTTTAAGTGAGAGGGTGGAGGAAAAGCATCACGGTGCTGGCTGAGAACACCCGATGCCAACTCTAAGCAACCCTCCAGGAATTTAGAAGGAGAATTGACAAGATCTGTTTCCATGGGGAGGACATCCTGGGAGATGAGCTACGTCAAATGATGAGATTTGGGTTGAGCCCCCTGTGCAGTAGCACCCTCCACACTGCTTGGTGATGGGACTTTCATGGGAAATCTGCTGTAAGAAGAGAATTTGCCTCATCTGTGCTGAGGATTTGTGGTATGTTCCCCCTGAGCTGCACACACACAGCCTGGGACACTCGGACAGGGAGGTGGGAGCACAGAGCAAAAGGCTCCTACAGACTGACTGCTCTGACACTGTGCCCCATTTTCTAAGCCCTATCTGAAGCTCACATTGAAATACCTTTCTTTAGTTGGTCAAGGCATTATTCAGGCAGCAGTGATGGCTACGGAGCTTTAATTGCTTTCTGGGGCCTCCCCCGACATGAATAAAAAATGTTGCAGGGGGCTCCCCTTTCTTAAGAGTGCTTCAGCAAAATCAAGACAAAAATTATCGGGGAAATGCAGAGTTTGCATTAAATAAAATTCACTTTTAGATCTACATCTGGTCCACAGAAATTGGTTGACTGGTATTGAAATTGGTTCATCCTCTCTTTTGGACAAAACGCTTTGCTGAGACACATAATGTCACATTGTAAGCTCTGTGGTTTGTACGTTGTGCAGACCATGGCCCATTGCTGACAGCTATTTTGTAAAGCAAGATACTTGCTCAAACTCTCAGTGGGAGTTGAGACAAATTTTCAAGATTTATACAAAAAGCCCTCAAAATACACATGCCAGAAATTCACTAGTGTCTCATTCAGAAAACGTCTAATTAACCGTATCCTTCTTTAAAGTTTTATGTAATGCACAGAAACAAACAATACATATCCATGCCAAGATTACTTTAAATTTAAATGAGATCTAATTTGAACTGAATACACACTCAGAATCATAAATAGCAGCCATCCATGACGGTGCAGAAAAGCTAGGCATTTGTGGGATGCCTAGTGGGATGTTAACTGGTAGATTTGGTACTTTAGGGAGATTCACATTTGGTAGATTCACATTGGGCAGATTACTTGTTAAACTCCTGTGGAAGAAACAGACAGAAAGAAAAAATACCATAACAGTGACAATGCCGATGTAGCAGAAGCATGTGACACTCAGAAACAAATCTGCAAAGTTCGCAGCACGAGGACAGTTACAAAACCAAAGCAAAACATTTCAGAAAGAAGCATGAGTATGGAAGCTTAAGTGTACTGGGTTTGCAGTCTGCAATAAAAAGCAAGTTCCTAAAAAAAACCCCAAACCGAACCAGAATGAAAAGAAGAATCAAAAGGTAGCAAATTAACAGAGTACTCAAACGCCCATGAAAGTACCTCCACCTTCAAGTCCTGATGCCATTTCAAAGTGCTGAGAGCAGACTTTCTTCCCAAAAAACTCTCTGGTAAATAAGAGTCTTAGTTCTTACACACTCAGCTGGGCTGGGTGAAGGAGCTAAGGAATTGGGATTTGAAATAATGAACAGAGAGTTTGAAATTCCAGCCATAAGAGTTTCTCTTGCCACTAAATTCAGTGGAGTCTGGATTTCTCTGCAAAACCTGTTTGCCTTAGACCCTACAAATAAAAAGGAAGGGCTAATCTGGACTGAGGAAACAGCGAACTACGAGGTTCTTCCTCAGTGAAGACTGTGCCCTGATGCTCCCTTGCATTCCTGGGTGTGGAGAAAATGGGTCCTGCAGGTTGTCCAGCCTTCATATGTGCACTGTGAATAAACTGCACTTCATAAATAACTCCAGGACTGGTACGTAACTGTTTTTTGGCTGGAAGTGGGCCATGGGGCGATTAAGACATTCAAAGGTTAATTTATGACGCATGTGTACTTGGGCATCACAACTCCAATCAATATTTTCAGACGTGCACTGTTACGCAAACAGAGATCTTTCAAAAGCGGGCGAGTGTATTGATTTAATGCAACATTCTCTCCTGAGACAGTGTGTGTGTAACAGCACCACATGCCCAAAGTTTGGAGTGCACCCTGACACACAGCAGTGTGCTAGGTCTCTAGATGTTATAATTGGTCTAATTCTGTTTTAACAGGTATCTCATCACAGTTATATTTTACACGCAAAATGAAAACATCACGGGATCTGGGAATCAGCAAAAGATAGGGCTCAGTTACCCATCTCCCATGGCTCCTGGCTGGGAGAAAAGAGGGCGGTTTCAGAGGAATGTCTTGATTCTGCCTCCCCCCAGTAACGCTGTCCAGCCCACTGCTGCACAGCCAGGCACACGGTCCCAGGGGAGGGACAAAACCAGACCCTTCGACACCATTTCCACTGCATTGTTACTTGGGCTCAGTGAGAATGGAATCAGGACTTCAGGATTTCAGCTTCGCCCTGCACTGCTGAAGCTACTGAAAGCTTTTCTGTTGATGAACTGCATCCGAACTTCCCTGCTCTCCGTGACCACATCAGGATATGCCACCTCTGGAGGGCTCTCCCATTTCCCTGGATTACATTAGTTACTCTACAGGCAGCGTTATCTGGATTGTTAGGAACCTACCAAACTATACACTATGCCTTTCAAGGCATATTGAAAACTTAACAACTTCCCTAAACCCCATTTTCTTACTGCAAGTTTTATGTATCAGCCCCCAAAGGAACGGAATCAAGCTGGCTGTACTGAATAAATGTTTTCTAATACAACAGACGATGTGAACCACATCTCTGACAGAGCTCAGCTTGCCATTGGTGGCGACTCTTAGGGAATACACTTCATTCTTATTCTCCCTTTGTGCATAAAATCCCTTCTTGGGGAGGAAAATCGAAGTATTTTTCTAGTGAAAAAAACACAACTATGTTCTTATTTTGTTTTGTTTATATGATTCTTAGTAGATTTGACTTCCTTCTATCTTGCTTGCTCTCTTTGTCAGGCAGTAAGCAGGCAGGAGGATTCACTACTGTCACAAAGCTGTCCATTGTTTCCATTCATACTATATCTGCTGTTCAGATGACATGACTATTGAATGAGACACAGACTCCATAGTGATTGAGAGAGTGTTAAATTTTCAAAACTGGCAGTGCATGTGGTTAGATACTGATATGGAATAAATAAAGAAATAGCAAGAGGTGGACAACATATAAATGTATAAGGAAAAGCAACTTAAATAACTTAGCCAGATGGTAAATACATAAATCAGAGGACCTTTGGTTTTAATATTAAAATTCAAGAAGTGACAGTGTTATATTAATAAAAACACTGTATTAATAAAATATGACTTCTAGAGTAAACAGTATACTATATTCACACGGAAACATATTTCTTTTATACAACACATTATTTTGCTGATGCAAGAATATGTTGCAAGAATAAGTTAGTACTCTTAAAACAAAACAAAACAGCAAAATAATGGAGTACATTATGTTAACATACAGTAACTAATTTAAAAAATATTCTCCTGAATTGACATGCACAGTTTTGCAGGTTCAACCGATCTAATTATCTGACTAACAGTTGCAGTGAGACCTGTAAAAAATGATTAATATTACCAACAAATGTTCCATAAAGCCTGAAGTTGCTCAGACCATAAAAGTACAGGTCCAAGATGAGAAACCGCTTCTAGAAGCCAGCCATGCCTATTTAATATAGATGGCTAAATATAACCTCAGCCATCAGGCAGGGAATGTGGGCATTTGCATCAACAAGATGAGGGCTGCCTGATTTAAGACGACTCAGCTTCGGGACTGGATCCTGATACGTTTGATAAAAGACGCACGCTCTGGAGCTGCACCGCTTGTTTTCTTGGCTTCTTCTGCTTCAGCCCCGTTTGTGTCTGGGAGCTGTGAAAATGCCTTTCACCTGTACTGTCTGCTGGGAAATTCTCAGCGCAAACAAGACTGGCAACGTCCCCCTGGACAACATCCCAACGCTCACACTGAACTGCAGCGCCGATCACACACAACACGTCCAATTGCACCGGGGCTGCTCCTGTAGAGCTGCCCTAGTAAGGAAAGGAGGGCAGAAAAAATCACAGTATTTTTACTGAGCTGTCTCTTGGGTTCAGAATAGAACTAACCAAGATCCTTAGCCATACTTAAATGCTGAGTTCCTATGGGATGCCTGAAATGATTTAGTGATGGAAGACGCAAAAGCCTGTCTCTTCCATCCCTATAAACACTCACAATCTCACTGCCGAGGTTGAGCAAATGCTTAAGAGCAAATCTTTTCACAAAAGCCTTGATGTGAAGCAAAGAGCTTGATAGTGAAGTAGGCAGTCAAATCTGTGCTCTTCCTATGACTGACACCCAGAATAGTAACAAAAATACTCACTTTCACTACAACGGTGCTTCTTTTAAGGGGAAACATTTTCCACTGGCATTTTGTAGTCGAACAACCTTATAAAGTGATTAGTATAATCACATTGTTCAAATTCTGACATTTATATTAACGATACATTTATAAATAGTTTGCAAAGGGTTAGTGAGCAATTACAAGATGCTAAAGCCAGGACTACAGTGTGGTAGAGACAGTCCTGGGTCAATGAGTAACATCTTAGTCAAACCATTGAACCTGGTTGTAATTGCACCGGCTTTAGCATTTGCTCAAAAAGATCTTTCAACACAGACACACACACAGAGACACACACACACACACACACACACACACACACACATACGTGTCTGTTGGCTGCGAGATAAATCAGTGTTCTCTCAGAAGCTAAAATGAAAAAAAACCCATTGCAAACCCTACTTTTCCAAGACCTCTCAACTCACCAGAGAACAGACCTACTCTGTATCCCGCATACTTGGATGACTGTGCGAAGGACAAGTGTTCCACATTTCTCTGCGTGGATTCATATGAGCACACCAGCTGCTCTAGCTATAGGGCACGGACCCCCTGCAAATTCAGCAGCTCTGCAGAGGCAGATTACATAGCCCTCAGGAGCACATTACATCCATGCTTCCCCCCCCCCCATTTTTCAATGCTTAACAGTATCTCTCTCACTGTTAGTGATTTCTGTACCTAACTCCTCAGAGCATAAGGTGCAGAGTATTCAGCAATGAAAATAGAAGAAATATATGCTTGCAAACTGCCATCTGGTCAGGTTATGGAGGGCTACATATTTCAGCCTTGATTGCAAGCATGAGCACAGAGAAACCCTTTCAAAAGACTCTGTGCTGGGGAATAATTTCTTGGTTAACAGGAGATAATGAGATTTCCTTCTCACAATGTGTTGTAGAGATCCAAAGCAGGACATCAACAAGCTTGGCGGAACGGACAGCCATGCTGATATGCCTTTGTTGGCCATCCTGAAGGTCTCTCTTCAAAGCAGAGGAAAGCTATGGAAGAACACACTGCAGAGTTCCTGATTTCCAAAAAGCTTTGCTGGAGATGTGGCAATAGAAGGTCACGATTTGGGTGGGAATTGGCTGGTCCAAACTATTTGAGAATTTATGGCCAAAAATTCAACTGCGCTGCAGTATGGACATGTGGGGGGAGAAAACAGTAGCTACAGGAGGGCAAATCAAACAAAGTAAGTCTCTAACCTGAGTTTCTCTGCAAGTTCCCTGTCGATCAGACAAAGAGGAGCAGGTGGTCTGCCCAGGAGGCTAAAGATGAAGACGCCTTAACATTTAGTTCTGAACAGCACATCAAAAGTGTCATAAGATCCTAGGAATGACACTCTTTTCCTTTGCACTGTAAGTGCCACCCTCTGGCACTCACTGGTGCCTTCCTTCACCAGGTCACATCACATTGAACCAGCATTCGCAACTCGCACTTTTGTGTGCGAGACACAAGAACAAAATATCAACTAGTGAAAAAAAACACAACATAGTGCATCTTTTCACCAGATGGACAGAAGCTTCTTGTGGAAAGCACCCACTTTCCTGATGGAAGAAATCTTTTAAATACCCAAGTCTGTAAGAGAAAGAGTCAATCCTGGGCTTTTGCTTGGAAATGCAATGCTCAAAGCGCTCTGTAACTGGAACTCCAGAAGGGAAGAACCATCACAAGAGAACTAAGAAAAGATCTTTGATAACTATCAAAGATAACTTGGAAATGATAGATGATGGCATACCCAGGGACAAAGCATTTTGACAGGCTAGTACCCCATCCAAGTGCTCATGAACATCTATCGTACAGCCCCTAAAGTAATTAAACACCAACATGATGACAGCTTCTGATAAAAGCAAAAATCAGAATGAATTGTTTACTGAGTGCTTGACCAAGGTGGACAGGCACACAGAGTTAAATGCCTCTGTTTCATAACAGACAGGGAAATACAAACACATTCTTTACTAAAGCAGAGCTCTGAAACTGAACTTAATGCTAACTTCGAAGTGCAATTCTGCTTGAAGGAGTGGCTGTAAAAATGGCATTCTCCTACTCGAAAGATCTATTTCTTGTATGTTTTCTGGGTCACATCTGCTTATTTGAAACAAGATTTTTTAGGATTTTTAATCCTGTTAGCCTGCAGACCAAAGACAGCAAATGGAAAGTGAGAGAGGCTCCTGAATGCCAGCCACTTAACCCCACTCAAAACAGAGGGGATGATCAGGTGTCAAGAAAAAGTCTGAGACTTGGCAGGCAGAATCCTTACGGATGCTGAGGATGCACAAGAAAGAAAGGAAAAAACCTGAGTACTCAGACTCCAGGTTGCATATGGGAGGCTGGCTGCTGAACAAAATCTCTTTTCCTTGTAAACGGAACATATTTGGTGTGAAAAGCCCTGAAAGACCACACGTTCTTTTATACAGCAACCTCTGAGAGTGCAGTGCCACTTCACTTTGCCTAGAGAATCACAAAAAACCCAAGGAAAAGAGTCTCTTCAGAGGTCACTTGGTCCAGCTCCTGGTCTGAGGCAGTGCCAGAGTCATGTTGCTTGCAAAGGGTCAATCTTTCTCTTTCAATACCTTTATTAGAAGAAAAAGTCAGTTATTTCCCTTTGTAGGATCTGACTTGGCTTTATAGAGCAAGCATGACAGGGTTCAGCAGTGCTTCAAAACCTGTGAAATAACAACAGTAATCCAAAGCACATGTCACATTTTTATCATTTGCCAGCTCTCGAGTTCAATTTGGGTTTTTCCTCAGGCTCCCAGTTTCTTGCTGGTGAACTCCTAGCTTTCCAAATGTAAGAAATGAGTCTGCTTGAATCATCTTGCCTGTGTTTCGCTTTGTTTTCTGCACATGTAATCCTCCAGGCAAGGCAGCTGGGACAGGCAGAGCTGCCCTGGACACAGGGCCAAGTGCAGCCACCAGCCGTGGGGCTGAAGGGAGAGGTACACGCTGCACTATCCCCCCATGGCGTGGGTGCAAAAAAGGAGTGTGGGGAAGAATAAGTACAGCAATGACTCACACAGGTTATAGGGCTGGGCTGAACACAGCGAAGCGAGGCTTTTTTTTTTTTTGTGTGTGTTCTGAAAAGGAGTTCAAAAGCAGCATTGGAAAAGGCCTTTTAGAATAGGATCCAAAAAGCCACGCCAGCTAAGAAGGTTTTCCCATTTTCGTGCTTCCCTGTCCAAAGGCACACAGTTCAAACTGAGGCAGCAATGCATTTCAAAAAGCCAATACCATTTCCCTCGTCAGCCTGAAACCCCTGAAAAGACCAGATTTTCTACTTTAGCATTAAACTAGAAAATCTAAAGCACTTTCTGCATGTCCAGTCTAATGTTTGCTAATTCAACTCTGTATGAATCTCCATCCATTTGCACCCAAATTCCGATTGTATCAAAGGAGGTTTCCTTACTTTACTGGCTCCCATGACTCCCGCTCAAAGCCCCTGTGAATTGACTGTGCAATTGAGGACTCCATCAGATCGACATATCTAACAACAAGTGGAGCAAACAGGTCTTGGAGGTGTTTGTGGAATTTTCCATTGCACAAATTATCTAGAATAGATAAATAAAAGTATAGTAAGACACTACTGTTACTACAACCTCTGCAACAAACCACAGTGTGGCACTTCATTACACAAAGAATTTGTCAGCAAACAGGAAAACTTCAAGAACATAACAGGGGCTGGCATCAGGCACCAATGTTCACGACACAGACAGCAGGAACGGCTTCTTACTCCAAACAAATAAACAGACAATGAATCTTCTTTTCCATTAATGTCAAGCTTACAAATACATTATTACTTCCTGTGAATAAAACAGGTGTAAGAAATACAGCATGGCAAACATTATGGCTACAGCAGGGGGGAAAATCATTTCTATACTCACTACCATGATGCTCGAACTTGCCCTCAGAGGATGAGTCCCTGGCTCTTTTCAGGTGACCTTAGAAAAGTACCTGGGACCCTGGTCTGGGCTGAAGGCAATGCCAGTTCTGCCACCAGCTCCCTGGGGAGTGGTTGGACCACCTGGGAGAGTGCCAGATCCTCACACGGGTTTTGAAGGCATGGACCCACGTGCTTTGGAGAAGAGTCTTATTTCACAAAGCACTCTCCTTCTGAGCTACTCCTGACTCCATTTACTTTAATATTTTTCTCCCTTCAGTAAAATCTTAAAGCAGGGACTGGTTTACTTCATGCTAGATAAAGGCAGTACACACATATAAAACAAGGCACACATTTAATGACAATGAGATAGAGTACCTAATTCCCTGCTTATCAGGCAGTCATTACCAGGACACTTGAGAAGAAGAAGCAAAATAAAAGTTCAACTTCTCACCTTCGACTGAGGCTTTTGATGTAAAGAGTGCCTGTGTGCATTTTTCTAGTGGTAATGGGACAAAATCAAGCTGATGCTAAAAGAGCATGTACTGTAAATCTCTACCCATCTCAGTTCTCTGTGCAGTACGGAGAGGCTGAAAGTGTTATCAGTAACCTGAGCCGCCCACTGAAAAGGAAATGATCAAAACACAATACATACAGTCACTACGGAGGGAATCGTTTAGGAGCTGAAAGAGCGGGAAGCTGTCCCAGGTGTCTGGGGGTTGCACCTCTAGCGCAGCATCCATATCCACTGCAAACAGTGACAGGAAGGTCTCCGCGTGCTCAACCATTAGGTCTGACCACCAAGCAAAGGCCTTCAGAGTCGGTAGAAAAAGATAATAAAGAAGTGTATTAGTTCTAATAAAGCACAGGGAAAGATGTTAGGCCACACATCTCCAAAAAAAAAAGAAAAAAAAAGTTCATCCCATGGAAACTACCTTTATTGTAAAGAGAACAGTGCTTTGGAGCGCCAGAACCAGGCACTGCCCTTCTAACACAAAGGTTTCTTGCAGAGGATCTGTTCAAAGCTCCACCATAAAGACACGCAGCTACAACATGGCAGAGAAGGTTTAATCTGTTCAATTTACAATAAATTACATCACTCATTTTTAATGGTGCTAATTATCAGAAAAAAAACCCAAACCTAATTCTTATTCTAAAGTAGAGAAATTTGGGAGTTTCTTCACTGTGCTTCTGAGTTTTCTGCTGTGTTTTTCAACAGTTTAAATTTTACTTGGATTCACTACTTCTATTTGTCTTGAAAAACAAAAAGCCTGAGACATTAAAATCTGTCCTAAATCACTCACACTCTCCTTTAAAGATATTTCAAACATCACCAGCACTGTTAATTCATTATTAAAAGTTATTTTACAGCACTGTTCATTTTACAGGGTTAGCTATACACGCCCATAGAAACACTACCACCTTCATGACGCTACTGATTAGGAACTCATTACAAAGCTCTACTAATCAACATGCCAAGGTGAAAAAAAAAAAAAAAACAACGAAAAAACCAAAACATATCTACGGCAAGCCTATATTTTCACAGAGGCAGGAAAAAAATGTCTAAACTTGAAAAGCAAAAAAGATCAGTGAAGTCACTCATTCTCATGCACATGGGTCCTTGAGGTCGGCTGTGCGGGCTCTCTGAGGTGACATTCACATCATACATGGCTCAGATGTGAATGCTGCGGTCGCATGCATGCGTGTTCAGGAGTCACTTCTGGCTGCGAACATGCAAGATGGGAAGTGCTGTCGACAGGACCATGTGCTGTCATTTTGAAGTGATAGGAAATTACTTAAAGGAGCTAGAGGAACAGCTTTGCGGCACTTTGCGAGAAAAAGAAACTTCCAGCATAGGCACAAGAGTGGAGATGAAAAAAACCAGATTGGGAAGAGAGAAATCAGTTCGAAGAGGATTTGCCAGTCAGGGAGGGGCATTTTTTGCAGATTTTAGCAGACACGAATAAGCAGGATGGGCTTTCCCTCTCTCAGGGCTCAGTTTTGATTCACCGATGAAGGACTGCACTGGCGTGCTCGGCACAACTCCAGCTGCTGGCCCACCTGGCCATGGCGAGGGAGCAAACCAGGTTGCTGCCACGGACCCCTTTACTTTTCCTGTTTTGTCCCAACTTCTCAGCTGCCAATGGTACTGGCAGGGGTTCTTTGGGACTATTTCCACATCTCTGTACTCCCAAAATACAAAGCAGACTGATGCTGCCCTGCCATTATTGCATGAGTTGATGTAAATTGATATGAAGAGATGGACAGGCTGAACATTCCACTCGGCATTCTGCTCCCAGAGCATATCCAAGATGTGAAATAACCAAAACAACCACCTAAACCCCAAACTAATCTTAGTACTGGGCCTGCCCTGTCATGGGGGTGACGATGTGGACGAGGTGGGCTGTACCATGAAGGTATGGCTTCAGTGTTTGCCTGTTCCCAGAGCAGCAACACCAGCAGGTGAGTGTCCCTGTGGTCACGGCATGGGGACAAGGTGGCTACAGCAGACTCCTTTGTCTGCAAACTGTCCCCAGCCCCAGGCCCATGGACAAAGCTGCTCAGCACTGCTGCAACAACCCCTGCCCGGGGTGCTCAGCAGGCTCAGTGGCCGCAGTGGCCCTGGGCATCCAAAGAGTTTTACCCTGGCAAAGCAAAACCAAGGTGAGGGAGCCCTGTGGGCTGAGCATGGTGGGCAGGGCTCTTCAGCTCTTCTCCCACGTTTGGTGCGGGTGTCCAACCAAGCACACGGTTGGATGCCTGTGAGTGCCACATCAGGAGGCATCCAACCACTGGGAGACCACACAGGAAATAAAAAGACAAGTCTGGTGCCGATGCCTGCTCCAGCCTTCTGCCCAGAGAGGGTGGGAAAGGAGCTGTGCTGAGCAAAGGGGCTGTGGAGGGTCCTCTTAAGTCAGCAAAGCTTGGCTGTGGGTTTCAAGGAGGGTGTCGAGGCTGTCCTTGCTCTGATGTGGTTCCTCTGCCCACGCTGTCACCTGGGCACTGAGCGAGCGCTACAAAGGACCAACAGCAACTGGGATTTTGGGGGGAAGGAAAAGACCTCCATAACAATTTCAACACAAACACTTCAGAGTTCTGCAATAAAAACCTGCTTCCATGAAACGGGGAAAAAAAAACCCAAGTTATTTTAAAAAAGAAATTACAAAGAAAAGCATGTGATCATTGGTGAAAAAAAAAAAAAAAAGCCCAAACCAGTAACAGTTTCCCCTTTTGCTGGAAAAGTCAAATTTCAGCTCTGTAAGTCTGTAACTTATGTCAGGATCCTCAATCTCCGCCCTAGTTTCGGTGGGCAGGACCTTCCTGCAGTGGGGGGCGGTAACACCACACGTGGAAAACCTCCTTCAAGATGGTAACATTTCATTTATTTACCATCTACTTACCTGCTTTGCTTAAATCACAATGTAAAGGAGAAAAGAAAAGTGTGCTTTCTAGCCAAACACACCTATTATTGTGTATTTTACACATGGATACACATGTATATATGTATGACCTCAAGGAGTTAAGATACATATATACATATACACATATGTATACATAGAGAGAGAACACTCAAGTTTAAAAATAGGTGAATGGCATTGTCTCTGGCATTTGTCATCAGCCATCCAGGGGAAGGGAAAGGGTTCTAGGAGACATCTGATGGGAGAGATGACACAATGACAGAGACCTCCCTCTCCCCGATTACAGACGCAGGCAAACGGGGTCTGCTGCATTTCTGCCTGTGCTGGGTTGCTTCTTTCTCATGGGTAAGGCAAACCCAACTGACTAGACACAGCCCTCGTAATGATTTTGGAACATTTTCCATGCTCAGAGTATTATTTTCTGTGTTCTCATTAGGGAATCTCCCTGGATGTCCACATAGGGAAAATGGGGCATGCTTTAAGTGCAAAACTGCTGTTTTTCAGTAAAATAAGGCATTTCGTCAGTAAGCAGTGCAACTTAATTTTCTTCTGAATATTCAAAGTAGACCAAAGAGTCGCACCTTGTAGGTCAAACCTTCTCCACATGTCAAAAAAAAAAAAAAAANAGGGAAACACCCTCCCCAAGTACAAAAAAAAAAAAAAAAAAAAAAAAAAAGTCACCTGGAATTATTTGGGGAGAAAAAAAGCAAAAAAGTGCAATGCCTCAGCAATTCTCATGGTACTGTGACAGCATAACATGGCTACAACACACAATAAAAATCAGTGATACACCACCCAGCCTCTTCTCTCTTCCTTGGGTGCAATTCAAAGTGTGCAGAGAGCTGGCCCACTGCCTGTGCACTGCTGAAATGCCACAGCCCCCCTCAGGACAGGGATCCAATGACGCACCGAGCGCGCCGGGCTCTGCAGAGAGATGGATTTCACCCTTCCAGGTCACCGTTCAGAACAAGGGACCGGGATGCCTCCTATCCGTGTTGGCATTAACCTTCTGTCTCTAATCAAAACCTCGTGACACAAAAGATGCTGGAGAACAGTTCTGAGCCTTCCTCCTGGTGAGCTTGGCAGCGTGGCTGGCTGAGCGCGACCGGTCCTGTAACTCTTCCTTTAGAACTCTACTCTTTTCAAAATAACCTGTGTTTTAAAAAAAACAGCTCCTTCCCGGCTGGTTGTACATCCAGCCCGTGCTGGTGAGGAGTGGAATAAAACAGTTTGTGCACCAAGTGCAGTGCACTTGAGCATCCCTCAATTCTCTAAAAATGAGGTTTATTTCACTCTTCACCCCATATATTCTCTCTCTACATATAAATACTGTATATCCAGTACAAGGCACATAGAGACAAAACCAGAGGAAGACCACTACCATTCTAGGCACTCGTGTAGTACTTAGTCCATCTCCACCACAGTGTACTAGAGGTCGGGTGAATGCAAACGACAGGTAACAACAGGCTGAGGAGCGACTCCAGGCAGGTAGGGTTGTGTTGGGATGTAACTGCAGCGCTTGTAAAATATACCCACTGCTGCATGCATGGACTGGACTGCTATGCCACATTTACCCTCCTGTGTCAGGCTACCAGCTCTGCAAGCAGCCGACTCAAAGTTGCTGTTACATTCCTTGGTCAAAGTTACGGAAGCGAGGGCAACCCGGGTAAGATCCCAGTAGGAAACATGGCACTGAGAGGGCATGCACGAAATATGACAGGAGTGACTCGTGTCATTCGGTTTAGTCACATACCTCTTTCCCCTGCCAGGATCATCCAAGATTGAATGAACAGTAGAAAAACAGGGAGGAAATTTAAATATGCAATCAGGCATTAGTTGGGTTTTGTGGATTGCTGTGTATTATCAATAAGTAATATTATACCGCAAATTTAATACACACTGGAATGATTTTTAGGTGATTGTGAAGTTATTTATCAAATGCTCTTAATGCAAAATATAGTGAGTATATATAGATATATATATATCAATGGGAAGGAAAAGAGAAAATAGTGAATGAGTGTTACAATACCTACAGTCATAAACAATAACTGTTCCCTCTGAATTTTAAAATTATTAACTTCTCAATACACATTCAGGAGCACCAGATTTACAGCAAACTCAGGGCTCAATCCTGCAAATACTTACACGGATATGCAACATCACCTGCTCAGGCAGAAATGTCCCGACACGCTGAGAGCGGGACTACAGCCAGCCATGCCAGCTGCCTGTGGGATCAAGTGTTTCCAGGATCAAGCCTCATGATTTTCTGGTCTATGTTTGACTATGACACCGTTTCAGTGGTTTTAAAACAAGAATCTTTCCATTAAAGTGCTTTGAAGAGTTAAGAGTGGTGTTAGACCTTAGATAACCCAAGTAACTGAGCATAATTCATCCTAATTTCCATGACTAGTAATTGAGCTGTTCCCAATAAGCCAAGAGAGAAGAGGCCAACAGGAAACCAGGTGAGTTAGTCATGTACTGCAGGGGCCCAGGGAAACCTGAATGAGGGACAGAAAGGAGAATTGTTCTGTTTGGTTGCGGTTTTCCCTTCTCCCCTCCAGACAGCAGAAGCTGCTGCAGGGACCCTGCTCATGCTGCCTGGAGGCACACACACAGGTCATTATTTGGAAATACGACCTTTCTGGAAAGTGGACAGGCTTGCACCTCTAAGTAGTTGGTGGTGAATATATTTGGCCAGATTCAGCTCCTGCTGGCGCCGTTGGAAAAGCTGCAGACTGACATCGAGGAGAGCACAACTTAATTAATTCCTCCTTTAGCCCTCCCTCCCCTCAGAAAACACATCCCTCCTGAACTGTGCTTCGCCTTCATCGTACTCGAGCACCGTTATTCAAGAATACTTTTGGCTTTTAAAGAAGAGAACCCCCCCAGCACCAGTTGGGAAGACATCACACAAATAGACAAGGCTCCCAGTGGAGCCTGCAGAAGACCTGGGGGACGTGACCTGGCCGGGCGCCGCTGCTCACCTCCGCGTGGTGCTCTTCGTTTTGCTGCAGGACTTCAATTACCAGCTCTGCCAGACGTATTGTGTCTTCTAACTTTTTAGCTGGTGTGACTAACCGGCCTACATTTTCTGTAGTACAAGAACTCAAGTTAAAAGGGAAGCAGGGTGAAAAGCTAGACATACAGTTAGTTATTTTAGAGGTAAAAAAAAAAAAAAAAAGAAAATCCCATAATATTCTACAGCTTTAAAGATCTTTTCATGCATATGTTAAATGCTTATATAATTAGTACTGAGCAAACCAGAAAGCCGCATTCGTTATTATACTATGAAAATACAGTGCTCCAGCTCTAATTTCACAATACTGTCAGAGTTGTTTTGCTTTATGGTGCCACTTTATTAGCTCAAATAAGAACATCACATTCCCTAAAGACAGCATCTGGCCACTAATATATGAAAAATATGCATCCTTCGACGTAGATGATGCTATTATAGGAATCATTTCTGTATTATTTTAAAATTCTTTTAAGAAGATCAATTCAAACAAATCTGTCTGTGCTTGTAATAAATTGTCACGAGTCATTTAAATGTCACCTGCTACTGAGAGCAAAAATTGCAGGTCTGCCTTGCTCCAGGATTTAACTCCACAAGGGTCAGGAGTTACGCATGCTGGAGGGAGTGAAAAGTGGTAAATTCCACGTTCATAGGTAAGATTTATCTGGGAAAAGAGATGCAACTTTACAACAAAAACCCCGCAAACAAACTGATGAGTTTAAATCCTGGAGCTTGGTGTTTAGCTACGCTGAATTACTAAGCAGTACTTTCTGAAAATTTTTAAAACATAATTAAATTATATTCTTCCAGGTAATTTATACTAATAATAACACATTAAAAATCTGAGGTGCTAACAGTATGGAACTCTTAGAGTATTTAACTAGAAATAATGTAGACAAAAAGAAAATAACCCCATTTTCCTTAAATGACAGCTACTGCAGAGCTGGCTGAGTGCAGCGAGGAGGGCTCTGTGAGCTGATCCTGCAGCTCACTGCCCTGCGGGGTGGAAAATCTCCTGGAGGAGAAGTGGAGTGGGACATCTGCTCCCTGGGGATCCACGTCACCACACCCACCACAGACACATCTCTCCAGGTAACAACCAGGTCCCAGTCCTGGCTCCCCAGTGCAGCGAGGGCCAAGAGGGACATTGCACTACACAGCCAGTTCATACCTCTGCACTGGCATGAATTTTGGCCTCTCCGTAATATCGAACCCAGGGAATTCATAAATGGGTGAAGCACCAAAAAAACCAGCTGGAGTCTGGGATTGCAGGGACTCAGCTTGGCTGAGGGATGGTACAGCACCATGCAAATGAACTCCACGCTTTCGCTGGTTTATGTCACAGATAGGGGCCCTGGGGGTTCCTTCTCCAGTTTTCCATTTATTTCTTGTATTATTGGAAGCAAACACAAACAAACAAACAAACAAAAAATCCAAGTTCCTCTTAATATAATTTATTGGGCAAATACTGAAATTGCTGATTAACTCCTTAGTCTTTGTTCTAATCAATCCAGCACCTCACCGGCTATAAGAAGTAGAAACTGCTTTCTTTTGCAAAAGGAGCTCAAAGACAGGTCCTTTAGTAAGATCTGATTGTTTCTGCACCTCCGAAGCCAAGGGGAAGGTTTTCCATTGATCAGAACAGCATCAGACCCATTCTCATTTGCAACACTGATCTGCTCTCAAATATAACTAAAAGACAAAAGTGTTAATAAGAACAACTGCTCAGAGATGCTGTCTTTAAAGAAAATATTGATGCTTATACAACTTTGGCAGCCAGCAGATGTCAATCTTAATTTTTTTCCTTCTTATTTTAAATATTTCCCTGGTTAAGTTACTATACATCAGAATATTCTGCTAAGATAGCTGGAGCACTGACAGTTACATGAAACGTATACGATATACTTATCAAACATTTCATCCAACATCATGTAAAGCTCATACATATTTATAGTTTTCATGCAAAATGTTATGCAACAACAATGTTATTTTGTGCTGACGTTGATATTTGAAAATGTTGCATATGTCAGACATTGCTAGACAAAAAAATGTGGACATTTTGAAATAAATGCTACCTCTAAATCTCTAAAGCCTACCACATCGCGCTAGGTATTTTGTGTAGAGCTGCACATGAGAACCAGCTTTCTACTGCTACACAAGCGACTGCTAGACTAGAAAACCACTGAATAAAAGAAAGGAAGACTATTACAGTACTTGGCGGCTGTTTGGCCATGCCTTTGAGCATATGATTTATCATGTTAGTCTGCGTTTGAGGAGACGATGGTGGCCCAGCCGGTGGCTTAGGCTTGGGCGGACGGGCTGCTTGTGCATGACAGAGAGAGACGCCAAAAGTAAAGAGACAAATGACTTCATAAACAGTGACAAAAAGATGGAAACTTCAAAAGGAACATAAGCAGAAATGATCAAATACAAATGGAATAAGCTGCTGGGTTTTTGCTCATTGGTATTTGAAGTATTGCACGGTAATGACACCATTTGACAACACGTATTCTAGAAGTCAGCAGATTCCAACATCCTACGGTACCGTGCAATCAGAAAGCTAAAAATCCAGTGCACTTCGTGCAGTCACACAAGGAAACCGAAATGGGTTAATTCAGTTAAAACTCTGGAATTCAGAAAAGGTGAACTGAAAAAGATGACTTGAAGTCAACACCCCAATGCTTAGGTACATTTAGCAATGGAATAATGAGCCACAGGAATTAATTGCTTTGCAAATATCAATTACACATTTTAGAATTAAACGTCACTGTTGGTTAAAGGGAGCTATAAAATATTCTTGTGCAATTTAAACATGTAAAAAAATCTGTCACTTAAAAATGTGTGGTTCCTGATCGTTTCCAGCTCATTTAATTATTTTCAACTTGGAATTCTAGTGGCTTTTATATTCTGGGTTGAATCATATATAAAAACTTGCCAGCTCTATCAAATATGTTACTTGCTATTCCAAATGTTAGAATACTGCAATCAGGACTTGACCCATCTGTCATATAGTTTACAATATCAGCATAGGAAAAATTCAAAGAAAATAGCCTTTCCTTTTACATACACCCAGAGAATAAATTATATACTGTGAATATATTAACACAATAGTTTCTATTCCTTTTAATAACAGTTTTTAGCAGCATTGTGACTATTTTTAATCATGCCATTTGCAAGGAATCTGGCATATTTATCTGGACATTCTATTGCCAAAAGTCCTTGCCATTTTGCTTGCATTTTCCAGCGGGGGGAAAAAAATCGGTTGGCTTGTGCAAAGGAGATTTCTGATTGCTTTTAATTCTCACAGAATTATAATACTTATCAAAGTATAATAAAGAATATTTGAGTAAACCATTAAGGAGTGTGAGTTAGGTTGGTGCCCCTCTCCATACATGGGGATAAATACACACACACACATACATAAACACACATACAATGCACACGTGCACACACACACACACACACACATTTTTAGTCATTGAAGCTGTGTTGTGATTAATTCAGACTCTCAGATTCAAGCTACTGGTTTGTGTTTTTTTTTTTTTTTTCCTTTTCCTTGTTTTCTTATAACAGGAAAAGTAAATCTATTCATTCATCTCTGGAGTAACCCTGATCTTTGTTCAATGTTTACCAAGGGTGGCTTTGTCCCTGGAAACAAACCTCTCAGCCTCAAGTGACAAAAATAACTGCTTTTTGGGCATTGGCCTAATGACTTTCACTCTAATTTAAAACATAAGCAAGAATTTAATTTGGCTACTCACTGATGGCTCCTGAGCTTGACATGTAGATGTAGGAAGAATATTTTACTGCCCATGACTATGGAGAGTAGGTTGTGCCAAGGTCCCTGGATGGGAAGGGATGGTGGGGAGAGGGAATTGCACATCTCCTCCCACCTGCCTGTGACAATCGTGGGGTGGGAACCCCTGGCCACCCAGGGGAGTCTGTTGGGTGCCAAAGCTGGGGGTGCCAAAGGCAGAGTAAAAACACAGCCCAGAATGGCATCCCATTGCCAGCCTTAAATTTGAGTGAAGCCCCTCATCCCTAACATCTACCCATCCAAAAACAGGGCTCAGACTTCATGGGCATCCAGACTCCAGAGTGCTGAACGGGCCTGACTAGTGCAAGTGTTTTCTGTCCTAGGGAAAAGTCATTAACAGAGAAGGAGGAGGAGGAAAAAGCAAGAGATGCAGCAGCATCTTCTTGAGTCGCTAGTGCAGAGCGTAGGGAACAGCTTGGAGGAGGCTCCCGCTGTGCAGTTGTCAGCGCAGTGCCCTGGGGTGGCTCTCACGTCTGTGAGAGACCCCCCCAGCACCTTCCCCTGCTCCTGGCATCCCCCTGCCACCACCCGCTCTTGGAAACAAGCTTCCACAAGGCATTGCAGCAGGTTAAGGAACAAACTCTTGAGAAAATTCTGATCTGGCCCAATCTGCACAAATTCATCTCTTTTGTTCACTTCCAATTTTTTCAGACCCAAATTCAAAGCTCTTGCACTGCGGCTGCAAAACCACCTGGAGCAAAAGGAGGAGAGTTCTCTCTGTTCCTGGGGGCACTGAACACTCCATGAGACCCAACCCACGCTTTTCTTTGTTGTCTCTTCATTGCTTGAAAATTTAAAAGGTTAAGGTCTGGCTAAGGAAAGGGATTAATGCCCTCCGGAAATTTAAACAGAAATGGGGCTGGGACTGCCATGCCCTATGAAGCACTGCAGTTTATGTGCTTCTCTGGGTCCAGGTGCCCAAGATGGCACGTGAGGTTCCTTTCAGGGACCCCTTTCAGGGGTGGCTCAGCTCCCCCTTGGAGAGAGGGAGATGTGTAAGGCTGGACGGCTTTTATGGCACTTGCCAGTCAGAGCTGCAGCACGTGTGGCAGGTTTTGTTTCACTTTGACTTCTCTTTTTACTCTGTCCTTTTCCTCTCCGAACCCTCATCACAGCCAGTTTAGTATCAGAAATGCTCCTGTATTTGCTGCTCATGTGTGTCAGATGGGTAAGATTTAAACACCTTCATCGCTGAAATCAGAGGCAAGAGCAGCTTCTTCCTTACTGACAAACTGACAAAGTGCTTTCCTGGACAAACTTCTGCCAAAGGTTTTTACGCTTCTGTGCGATACTGGCAAATAAAATACTTGCAGAAGCTCAAATTACTTGGCAAATTCTGGGTTTGTACTTGCAATAAGCTTCAGCCTGCATCGAGTATAACAGGTACATTGATAAATCTGTTCTACTTTGGGTATGGATATTGCACACAATTCATTGTGTGTGACTTTACAGACTGGAAGATTTTCAGACTACATGTTTCTCACTCAGTACCGTGATTTCTGCTATGTGGGTTACTAATACTTCTCCAACAGTAAGAATTACACTTGCAATAGGAGAAGAGTATTATCGACTTTTTGTATTTTTTAAAAGTGTAGCCACTAATTCAGTGATTTCCTTGGAATAATTAAAAAGATATGACCCTCGCCAAAGGCCTTAGTATTTAAGTGTTATGTGTGCGTTCATTTGCAAGGCAGTCATCAGAATGATACAAAAAGCTGCTGCTATCAAGACAATTGTAAAGAATAATGGACTTAACTCAAGGACAAGGCAAAGCAGCCTTTTATTATATTCCTAAAATGAATATGCGTGCATCTGAAAGGGATTTCAGTGATGATATTTTTTCTTTCAAAATAAGATATGCTATCTTAAAGGCAAGAAAAAAAACGATAGAAATACGGGTTTTTTTCAATTCAGTAAGAGACTCCAATTCACCTCAAAAGCTCAACATACTGAAGAGAACTGATCTCCTGATTCTCTGATCATTATTGAGCCTAGTGAAGAATCTGTGCCTATCTGAATTTTGTCTCATGCCCCAGACAGCAAGTTGCTCCACAGTAAGGTGAGAGACTTGTAGAAAGATAATGTCAGAATGTAGATGTTCGGATTTCTGAAGCTCTTGTAATAACTTCGTACTGCTCTCAACACTGCTTTTGAAAGGGCAAGAGGAAATCTCGGAAGCTGCATAGCGATTCTTCATTAAACACAACTGACTGCCACCTCAAGGAATAAAACAAATAAAGCAGCATTTCAGCAGCACGTGGATCCAGGTTGTCATGTCTGAGTGAAAGTGTAGGATTTATTAATGACTTCAGCCTACACTTTCACAGAAAAAGATGGATGTTGTCACAAATTTTGCATCCATATTTACTTGAGGAATACAATTTTCTTTCTAAGTTTTGTGGTTTATCACAAATGCTGGAGGGAGGGCTGACAAATCACACAGGACCTCTCCTTGTCTCGGACCTGCTCAAGTCTCAGGCAGCTCAGCTCCTCAGCTGAGAGTTACGGATACGTGCACAGAGCTTCCCAGGCTGGGATCCAGAAATAGGGAAGGTGAGTGACGTAAAGGGAGCATGGGACTGTGACAAGGGCCAGTACGAGCGCCTTGAAAAATACCACTGCTTCTGAACAACCTGCTGTACCGCTCGAGTCTAAACCCAACCCCTCCTGCTCCCGCTTCCTCGGCGGAGGGCGCCTTCCACGCCTGCTGGGGCGAGTGTACGCGCAAGATGCTCCAGGGCCGGTGCCAGCCAAGGCTGGTGCAGCCCAGGCTGCCGTGCTCAGTGCCCCTCCTGCGGGTGC
Source organism: Grallaria varia (assembly GCA_013396735.1). NCBI lineage: Eukaryota > Metazoa > Chordata > Aves > Passeriformes > Formicariidae > Grallaria > Grallaria varia. The sequence continues at coordinate 716,101 of VWZG01006793.1, forward strand.
GCCCGTGCGCCCAGCCTGAGGCTGGCACCCGAGAGATCTGCCTCTGCACGGCCACCGCAGCCGCCCCTGGCGCTCCGTGGGCACTGACCCCCACGCCGGCGGCTCTCAGCTTCACACCCAGCCCGGCAGCATCCCTGGGGTCCCTGCCAGTCTGTCCAAGGAGGACACCGCACACCAGTGGTGCCTCGGGAGCCCTGCTTCCCTGCAAGGGGATGGGGTGGCTGCCAGGCAAGCAAAAGCCTGGCACGTTTGGATAGCCCAAGAGCAGGTGATTTTCCTTGGTGACAGTGCAATAGGAGTTCAGTGGGTCCCTCTGCTCTCCAGTTACTTTCCAGGAGATGTCCCATCACTCTGCTGCCCCAGCACAAAGCACCGAGACAAGACCTGTCTTTGTCTCTTCTCCCTGTGCATCACTCAGCACTACCATGAGAAGACTCTCTTTAAAGAGACCAGACCTGATACGCAACATGAGAAATGTCCCATCTGAACACTAAAAAAACCCCCAGTCTTACACCAAGCCAATCAGTTGTCACGCTGACAACTATTGCCTCGGCTGGCCCCATCCCTAAAGCTGCCTGCACCCAACTCCAGCAGTGCAAGGCTGCACTCGTGTCCATGGGATCCCTTGCTGCCACAGCACTCCAACACAGCACAGCACATTTCACAAACCCCAGGCATAAGGGAGGGAGAAGTTACTCTTTCCCAAAGGAGTGGTGGATTCCTTACTTATATAAATAAACAGACCAACACTTATTAAAAGGCTACACTTACTAAGCTGAGTGTTAATAGTTTTGTCTGATCAATAATTAAAGCAAGCAATTAATGTTTAATTCTTTTAGTATAGTCACCTGTTTAACGTTCTTTTTCAATATTTTAAGCATGGCAAGAGACTACACACTTCTCAGGAGAAAGGACATCAAAGAGTGACATTTGTGTGTTTGAGAAGTTGTTTTCAGTATCTTATTTTTATTCTTGCTTCTGGCAAAATAAATAAAAAGTCAGCCCAAACCCCAGTCACTTTTGACTCCACTTAAGCTGAGGAACTGGTTTCAAGTTGAGTCCTGCTGACCTTGCCTGACAATTTTTCATTTAAGACAAAGGGAAATTCGTGGGCACAAAGCAGCGGAGTCGCAACTCCCTGTGCCCTGTCACTTGCTCCAAGCATTGAGAAGAAGCAGGTTTATTTTTAAATGAACTGGGCTGTAGGAATGTCCTTATGAATTTCTAAACTGTAGGCACGTGATGGGCCATTGCAGCAGGAATGATGCTCAGTGCATTTATTGTGCTTAATGCACAACAGCCTGTGCTTGCTTTAATCGCTGCAGTTAATTGGGATTGTTCTATTTACTCTTTGTTTATTTGCACCTTTCAAACTGTGAGTAAAAATTATTTTCCATTTTCTAAATATTGATTGCTATTGACAATTAATTTTACTGTCATGCAATAGATTACGGGCCAAATTTGATCTGAGGAGGTCTGAGGAAGCCAGGACCTGTCCCAGCTTCTTGTACAGCTCTTCTGAAGCAATTTCCCTTTGCAAACAGAGCTGAAATCAACCTGACTCTTTTTTATTTTTTTCCACAAAACAGAACAATCTACTCACAAAAAGAAATGAACAGTTCAGGTTTCAAGGACTTTGGAACCAGGACTCTGGGATACAACAGAAACAAAAACAGGGGCTGCAGAGCTCCACCATCCCTTCTGCAGAGATGGGCACTTGAGCTGAGCCTTTGCCTTGTTACATGTCACCAC